>JAOWBW010001309.1:74547-353968 GCA_026119855.1 Campanula takesimana | reverse complement strand
TCGCGTCGAGTGCTTTCGTTAGAATGTCGGCGATTTGATAGTCGGTTCCCCACGTGTTCCAAATGTATATTGCCTTTCTCCACGTGGTCTTTGAGGAAGTGATATTTGATGTCGATGTGCTTGGTCTTTGAGTGCATGACAGGATTTTCAGAAACCGCAATTGTTGATGTATTGTCGCAGTAGATGGGACAATTTTCTTCGATGATATCATAGTCCACCAATTACTGCTTCATCCAGAGTATTTGACAACAACAACTTCCCGCAGCGATATATTCGGCTCTCGGTTGTTGAAACAGATACAGAAGCTTGTTTCTTACTTGCCTATGACACAAGTCGATATCCGAGGAAATGACAGGTGTCACTAGTGCTTTTCCTATCAATTGTGCATGTGCTGCATAATCCGCATCTGAATAACCTACAAGTTTAAAGTTCGAATCTTTGGTGTACCAAAGTCCAAGGTTAACAGTGCCAGAGAGATATCTTATAATACGTTTCACAGCAATTAAGTGTGCTTCTCTAGGGTCGGATTGATAACGAGCACAACACAAACACTAAACATAATATCAGGCCTACTAGCAGTAAGTAAAGGAGTGAGCCAATCATACCTCGATAGAGCGTTTGATCAACACGTTTTACCTTTTAAATCTTTGTCGAGTTTGTTGCCGGTGGCCATTGGAGTATCGTATGATTTAGCGTTCTCAAGTCCAAACTTCTTGATTAAGTCCTTTGTGTATTTGGATTGGTTGATAAAAATGCCTTCACTCATTTGCTTGATTTGAAGCCCGAGGAAGAATGTGAGTTCTCCCATCATGCTCATTTCAAACTTGCTCTTCATTAGTTTCTCAAAACGCTTGCACAACAATTCATTAGTAGAACCAAATATAATATCATCAACATAAATTTGAACAAGTAGTTTATGACCATTATGTTTGGTAATGAAAAGAGTTGTATCGATTTTACCGCGAGTGAAGCATTTTTCGATGAGAAACTTTGATAGTGTATCATACCATGCTCTTGGTGCTTGTTTGAGTCCATACAAAGCTTTCTGGAGTTTGTACACATGATTTGGAAATTGTGAATCTTCAAACCCAGGTGGTTGAGCAACATAGAATTGTTCTTGGAGTTCACCATTTAGAAACGCGCTCTTCACATCCATTTGATATAACTTGAAGTTCTTGTGAGCGGCGTAAGCTAGAAATAATCTGATAGCTTCAAGTCTTGCTACGGGCGCAAAAGTTTCATCGTAGTCAATTCCTTCTTCTTGCCTATAGCCTTGTGCAACCAATCTTGCTTTGTTTCTCGTGATGGTTCCATTCTCATCCATCTTGTTTCTGAACACCCATTTCGTACCAATCACTCCATGATCATTTGGTCTTGGAACTAGAGTCCAAACCTTACATCGTTCAAATTGATTGAGTTCTTCTTGCATTGCAACAACCCAATTAGGATCTTGGAGCGTTTCATCAGCCTTCTTCGGTTCAATTTGAGAGATAAAAGCAGTGTAAGCATCAAAGTTTGTAGCTCTCCTTGTACGAACACCAACTTGAAGATCACCGATGATATTAGCAATTGGGTGACCTCTAACTTCACGAATTTCAGGAGGTAAGTTAGGTTGAGTCGTAGAAACTTGAAGGTCTTCAATTGGTACATCTTCACCAGATTCAAAGTCATTGAAATTTGGGGGTTGAACTGGCTCAGAGTTGAAATTTGGGTGTACACCAGATGCAGCAGTAGAAATAGGCGCGTGAGAGGAATCATGAGGCGCATCATTTGAGTGAGGCACAATAGATGATTCACCAGGCGCATTATACATTGAGTTAGGCGCATTTGATGTAGATGGATTTCCTTGAGTTGATAAATTGTGATTTGAGTGGGCGCAACATAAATAGGAGCACCTGTATCATTTAGCTCAATAGAATCATCAGCAATATTTGGAGCCAAATGTGGCTCAAGGAGAGAATGTTCATCAAATGTAACATGTACAGATTCAACTATCACTAATGTAGTTCTATTAAAAACACGAAAAGCTTTAGAGTGTTTGGCATACCCAACAAAAATACCTTCGTCGGCTTTGGCATCGAATTTACCTCTATGTTCGTTCCGTTGTAGAGGATATAACATTTGCAACCAAAGATCTGAAGAATGCAATGTTGGGAGTTCTACCACGCCAAAGATCATACGGAGTCTTGTTGTGAAGTTTGTTGATGAGGGAACGATTTTGAGTAAAACATGCAGTGTTGATAGCTTCTTCCCAAAAGTACTTAGGCAATTTAGCTTCAGCTATCATCGTCTTTCCCGCTTCAATCAACGTTCTATTCTTTCGTTCAACAACGCCATTTTGTTGAGGGACTCCGGCGGTTGAAAAGTTGTGATCTATCCCATGATCTTCACAATATCGAGCAACACCGTTGTTCTTGAATTCTGTTCCATTGTCGGATCGAACACTAACGATGTCATCTTCTTTTTGGGTTTGGAGCAGTCAAAATAAGGTAGTGAGAATATCATAACAATCATCTTTTGTAATCATCATCTCTACCCATGTATATCTTGAATAATCATCCACCACAACTAGAGTATACTTGTTTCTTCGAATGCTTGCGGTGGAAACTGGTCCAAACAGATCAATGTGAAGCAGTTGCAAACATCTTGTAGTTGAAGGATTTGACTTGCTTGAAAATGACTGCTTCGGTTGTTTGCCAAGTTGACATGCGGCGCACTTTTTGTCATGATGATCAGCAACTTTGGGAAGTCCTTTGACAAGATTATTCCTGCTGAGTTTAGATAGATACTTGAAGTTCAAGTGACTTAAGCGCTTGTGCCACAGCCAACTATTTTCGTTCACACTTTTTGCTACAAAACAAAGATTAGTACTAGAGTTCATACTATGGAAATCAATAATATAAATATTTGTCTTACGATATCCCGTGAGTAAGATAGCTCCAGTTTTGCCATTCTTGATAAGACATTGCGTTGAAGTGAAATGGCATTCTAATCCTTTGTCGCAGAATTGAGATATGGATAATAAGTTGTGCTTGAGCCCTTCGACGAGTGAGACTCTTTCAATGCACACTTTGTCTTTCTTGAGCTTTCCATATGCTACAACTTGACCTTTGTTATTATCACCAATTGTTACGGAGGGACCTCTTTCTTCATGGACATCTTCTAATAAGGATTCATCTCCAGTCATGTGTCTTGAACACCCACTATCGAGAATCCATTCATAATTTCTAGCTTTTGAAGATCCAGCCATGAAACAAAGAACCTGAAATATAGACATTTAAGCAGGTCCCCTTTATTCCTTTTGGGTCCTAGGGTTAGCAACTTTTGACAACCCACTCTTGCTTGACCTTAGGATTTTTACGTCCTTTGGCATTGGGAGTGAATCGCAAAAGGCATTCCACGGCCTTGTGTCCTGAACAATCACAAATGGAACAATGATGAAAGCCACCAATCACATGAGTTTTCACAAACTCTTTACTTTTCTTGGGGAAGGCATTCTTCTTTGGGTCAAATGAACTAGCCTTAACAAAATCTTTCTTTTGAAATTTTGGAGCGCTTTTTCTCGGAGGGCGCATAGGGCTAGGAGGCGCACGGCGATGGGGCGCGTGGCTCTTAGGCGCATAATGAGCACTCGGAGAAGGAGCGCGCCTATTTTCAAGAATGATTTTGCTAGGAGATGGTTCATCTGTAGCTATATCTTTCCCATTAGCTTTCCCAAATTGCTTCGTTGGGTAGACATAATGGAATGTTTGTCTCTTGACTTTTTCCTGTCCTTTACCCATTGAATTAGAATGTTTTTTCCTTGGGAATTTCAAAAGTTTGTTGGTTGGTAAATTCACTATCTCTTTCAGCACAGACATCACATTTAAAGTTGTCACTAGTTGATGAGAATCCCAAGCCACTTTTATCACCACTGACTTTTTGGGACTCAAATATATTCTCCATAGTGACACGAGAATTGGACCACTCATTTGTAATCTTTTTAAGATCAGTAATTTGAGCAACCAATTCATCGTTTTGAACTTTAAGAAGTGAGTTTTGTTCTGTTAGAAAAGTGTTTTTAACAGTAAGAGGAGTCATGCTCTTTATCTGCTCCTTAAGGAGGGTGAGTTCAGATTTAAGTAGAGATTTCTCGGTCTTAAGCTGGGAAATTTCATCACATGATAGTGCTAAAGCTTCCTTCATACTATCAAATCTAGTGATTACCTTTTCAGCCTTTTTGAACAATTTTCTTGTTCAGCAATCACTTCATCATCATTGATTTTGGAGATTGGAGCAGTTGGTTCAACCTGTGGTCTAATGTATGCTCCTTTTCTCAATTTGTTCCTTGCTCCAAGATCACATCGTGAGAATAGCAATCCACCATCGTTTTGAGCCGGAGTGAGAAATCCTTGTTCAACGAGCTCGCTGATGGTTGGTCCTTTCTTCTTTTTCACTTCTTGAAAACCTGCAGATTTCTTGATAGGTTTATTCAAGGCATTCATATCGGGAACATCCTTGGAGAAGTCATCATCAGAATCATAAGCGTCAACTTCATCATCATTTGCCATCAAACAAACGAGTCTATCATCGGAATCTTCATCGCTCTCATCGGAGTCTGTTTCAATCCAAGTGTTGTGCTCATTTGCTGGTGCTTCTTCTTCAGCAACCATTCCCTTGTGACGAGTGAACTTGGGAGTGAATTTGGGAGTATGGCTGCTCTTCTTCTGCATATATTCAAATTTGGGGATCGGGCAGCTTGATGCAAAATGTCCGGGTTTCCTGCAATTAAAACAAACAAGATCTTCTTTTCTTTTTGAATCACTGCTCCTTGAAAACTTTTGAGGAGCTTTGCTGGTAGATCCTTGAAATTTGTTGGTTGAGCCGGGTCTTGAGAATTTTCTGAACTTTTGAAATTTCTTCACAAATAAAGCGAAGTCTTCATCATCCATGTCTAATAGCTCAGAAGTAGAAATTTTGGGATCGGAGCTTTTCTCATCCTGTACAGGCGCAGGAGTAGGCGCAGGTGTAGGCGCAGCTTCTCTGTGCGCCATCATAGCCATAGATTTTGACTTCCTTCAGTTTCGCTGATTCGTTGGAGTTTGAGTTCGTAAACTTTGAGATTTGCATATAGGTTCCTTAAAGTCCAAACATCTAAGGTTCCAGCGTCTTCAAGAGCGCTAGATTTATGTAGGTATCTTGATCCAAAAGCTTGTAGAAAATTTACATTCAAATCTTTGTTGGTAAACTTCATGCCAAGTGAAATACATAGATTGATAATTTCACAGTAGCGTTCATAAGTTTGCCTTAAGTTTTCACCGGGGAGTTGAGAGAAATTGTTGAACCTCTTTTGAACTTCGTATTTCTTGTTCTCCTTGCAGACGGTGTCTCCTTCAATATGTTCTTCAATAGCATCCCATAGCTCATTTGCAGTAGCACAATGCATGACTTGTTGTTTCATAGCCGTGCTTAGAGTGCTTAGAAGAATGTTTCTTGCTTTGCCATCATTTGCAACTCTTCTAATTTCTTCCTCGGTCCATTCTTCCCTTGGTTTGAGAACTGTAGGTTGGGCAGCGTTGGTGCGTGGATTTGGATTCGCCTTCATCGGAATATAAGGTCCATAAACGACGGTGTCATGGAGCCTTTCATCGATTGAGTTGAGATGAGTCAATATGCTGAATTTCCACACGTCAAAATGATCTTCATCAAAGACCGGAACGTGAGTGTAGTTTGCAGTTGCCATAGGTTTTGAGTTTGCCATTTAGAATCGGCACCCAAGCTGTTAAGCTTGAAAACGAAAAATGTTTTATAAAGGTGTTTGCTCTGATACCACTTGTTGGTCCCAAAGGGCAACAGGGTATGAAAAATAGCTAGAGGGGGGGTGAATAGCTGTTTTTAATATTCTTTTCGTACCCTTGAAAAACTTAATTGCAAATGCGCACTTTATCAAGTAAGCGTTATGAGATGCGCCTAAGTGAGTGAGTGAAATGCACAGCGGAATTTAGTAATGAAAATAGGCGCAAAGTGTAATAAAGGGGCGCACACACACTCTAAGTATTTGGCTCAAAGTGGTTGAAATAAGGAACTAAGGCAAATGATATAACAAACACAACACAATTCAGTTCAATCAATCTACAATGAGTAAACAGCAAATAGTGAGTGAAAATAATAACTTGAAAGAAATGACAAGATAATAACACAAGCTATTTGGAGAGGTTCGATCAATGAAAGATCTACGTCCTCTACCAAGATGGTTAGTCTTGGATTTCTAATGGAGATCTTATATAATGAGAGAGTGCTACAAATTACAATGTTTGAGCTTATACACTAACTCAAGATCTATTACTATGAAAGAACAAATCCAAAACAATAACCGGTGTATCTCTTAAAGAAGAATCTAAATGATTAATCTTAAAGAGGTGCGTGTGTGAATTTAGGATCAAGGCTCTTTAGATCTTTGAGATGGAGAGCACGAGAAACTAAAGTATTAAGGCTTGAAGATCTGGGCTAAGGATGAAGGTATGAAGATGTTCTTGAGAAATCTGGAAAAACGAAGGCAATCTTCAAATCTTCAACAAATGCTTAGAGAGAGAAATTCTTGAAATTCTTAGCAAAACTCAGCAACTTCAAAATGTTGAAGTTATGGGGTATTTATAGTGAATCTTCAAAAAAACTAGCCGTTGGAAATCCTTGTGGATAAGATGAGCTATCGCTCGTTGATTGGAGCATGCATATATTATGCCCATTTTGACACTCAACATAAATGTGACTGTTATGGACACGTGTCAACGGATTAGGCGCATATGCATCTTTTAACCACCGTTGGATCATTGGCGTAATTTGAATTCTCTTCAAATCTTCGAGTCTTCAATAAATCACTGAGTGTTGAATAAACACTTTGAGGCGCGTTTGAGCCAACAGGCGCATTGACCCAAGAGGCGCACAGTAAGCGTGCGCTTAAATCAAGGGGCGCAGAGGCGCGTAACATAGCTTTATGAAGAAATCCTTATGCGCGCGCTCTAAATGGCGCATGGCGCGAATGTAGAAGGCGCGTGGTGCGTGGCGCAGGAGGCGCATAAGCGTGGCTCAAACTCACTGAGTGATTTTTCTTGAAACTTGATCTTCTTGCCCTATTTCTAAGCCTATTCTATAACAATGGACAACTTAAAAAAATGAAGTATAAATACTTCTTACATGTGGGTCTAAAGTCCATGAAATAAAACTTAGGTGATGGATCAATCAAATCTAATAAATTCTATTACATTAAAACTGAGATATGTGTGGGCATACCCAACAGGTCCCTCCGGCTCAGTTCGTCGCAGGCACCCTTCTGGCGGTGCTGCTATGATCAAGGACCTCTATGACAATTACGGGGTGGATAGGAGAGAATTTAAGCTGTTCTATAGTAAAGCCCAACCGTTTGCTAGTGAGGTGGAGGTTAGGAGGTTCTACTATGATGACGCGTTTATCCCATTCTACTACAAACAGTTCCAGCTTGGGCTTCGGCTTCCCCTTGACCCTTTTATCAATGAGTACCTGGAGGAGTGGAATATTGTCCCGGCCCACTTGGGTGCGAACGCCGTGAGGTACCTGACTGGATTCATAATTCTTTGTCGTGGTCTTGGCTTAGAGCCTTGCATGTCGGCTTTCTATCATTTTTTCCAGTCTTCGTATAATTCGTTGTCCCGAACCATCACTATCAAATCTGACCCTAATAAGCCCAAACTCATGATTCCCATTTCGAGTGTTGTGAATAAGGTGACTGGTTGGAACAAACATGTTATTAAAGTGGAGAGCCGTTAGGGTTGGGAGTTCTTAGGTCCTGATAGAGACCCAGTTAAGCCTTCAGCAGTCCACCGTCCCGATTGGAATGCTGCTTTGATAAAAAGACTAGAAGAATTTTCCGTCATTGCTACTTTGGATTGGTCTAAGACTGAGATCGACTTCAGATTCCACGTCCAGGCCGGTCTGATGAGGGGGCCTATCGCGGGCGTTCTCCCGGTGGTGGAGGTCGAGAGAGAAAATCGGTTTCCGGACTGGGTGATTCATACAAACTTGGTCTTTCATTCTGACTGCCTGGTGTGAAAAAGGGCGGTCGACAGATGCCTCAAAGCCCAGGACATTATAGGACGTAATTTCCTTTTCATATTTGTCATTTCCGCACCTTCCTAGTTTTACCTTGTTTCAATGGCGTTCATGAACCCTCCTTTTCATGCAGATCTTTCAATGGAGGATATCCAATTTATTGATGAAGAGGAATTCGATCCCGTGATGGCGGCTAGAAGGAAAAAACAGTTGTCGTGTACCCGCGGCGTAGAGAAGCGTTATTCTGACATGGCGGCCAGGCAAGTGGAGTTGCAGTCAAAGGGAGGTGCCGTTATTCCCACCGGTCCCCTAGTTGTCCAAGTTGAAGCCGGTGGAGAAGGAGACGAGATTGAGGTTGTGGATAAGGAGGTTGAGGTGGATGTTAATCCTTCGCTGGGCCAAAGTCGGGGCCAGCACACCGAGGTAGAGGTGGACCAGGGGGGCCATCGAGGGAAGAGGCCGTTGGAAGAGGTTGGGGATGTTTCAGAGCCTCCTAAGAGGACCCCTTCGACCCGCGGTTCGGCTTCGGCCTCAGTCCCTACTGAAGCCGAGATTAACGATCTGGCCAATGCCCTTGGAAATGTGATGATAATACCGGATATTGACGATTCCATTCCCTCCGGTCCTGGCCTTAAGCTTGGCGCGACCGTCATCAAGAGAGCCATGAACCAGCGAACTATTCAAAGGTTGGTGGACACCAGGACGACCTCCACACAACTCAGAAACCACAAGGGCTTACTCATTAGCGAGGTACTTTGTGCTTCATTAATTGCTCCATGATTTTTGACAACTTTTGACGCTTCACTTTTTCTTTTTATAGCCCAGCACGAGTACGCTCTGATGGAACTTGCTATAAGCAACGCCAGGAAGTTGGAGGACGAAGTCGAGCCTCTCCGAGCTTCTAATTCCGAGTTGAAGGAAAGAGTGGAGATTCTTGAGAGGGAGAATCTTTCATTTGAGGCTGAGATGAAGAAGGCGGCGGACAAGTCGGCAGACGCCGACGAGACGGTCCAGAGAGCTAAGGCGGTGGTCCAGGCAGCGAAGGGGGAGACTGATGCGGTAAAGGCCGACCTTGAAAGGGAGCATCTTCGAGCGGAGGGTCTTGTGTTGGAGAAAAACACTGCTGAGGAGAGGCTTGCCCTGCTGGAAGAAAGCATTCCAAGCCGAGAGAAGCAAGCAGTAGAGGCTTTTAAGAGCGGACTAGCAATGAAGGCGGCGGTCCTGGATGAGGTCGGCACTACCTACAATGATGCCTGGTCTAATTTATCTCGTCTTCTCTGGATCGACCCCGAAGTGGACATAACCTTGGATAAGCTTCCCCGTCTTTATAATCAGGATGCATATGGTGTTGAAGCTCAAGCTGCTCATTCCCTGATCCCTTATTCTGACAAGTGTCTGAGAGTGATTCAGAGCCAAGATCGCAAGGCAGGTAATCTGCCGTGGGTCCCTCCGCCGGTTGAAGCAGGGAACCTTGATGATCTGATTGCCCAAGTTGAGGAGGAAGCCAATGCCGATATTTATTAGTCTGACCTGAACTTTATTTTTGTTAGTATCTTAGGGCCGGTTTGGCCCGAAACAATGTTTTAAGTATTTGTCTCACTCGGCCCAGCGTCTTCTGGGGGAGTTTTAAACACTTGTTGTTTGTTTGAGTATTCGTATGCCTGGGCCCAGTGTTGACTGGGGGCGTAAACACTTATTATTTGTAGGGATTTGTATACCTCAGTTTGAGGTGTTTATCCCTTGTTTCCTTAGCTTGTTGTGTGAGTGTTATCTCGTTATTTGTTCATGTTACTTTATCTCGGTTTGAGATGTCTTAACAGCCTGAAGTGACGAGATATGCTAGCCGGTTTAGGCTATGTTATAGGCCGTGGTCGATCACCGTTATGGCCGTGACTAGCGTTAGGAGCTCGGTTTGTAAGAACTAATTCGTGGTTAGTCTCAAATTGTCATGGGAACTAGATGTATTAATCTTAACCCAAATTTGAGAGCACTAACTGACAGAATTAGATTTTGATTTTCTTGAGTCGTGACGTTTAAGTCAACTCGGAATGACGATCTCGGCATGGTTAAGTAGTGCTTGGACCGTTCTCAAGAATCAGTGTTGTAAAAAGGGAAACTTTTATTGATAATAATAAAGGAGTATCTAATTTGATAAATGCTATGAACTAAATACTGAAAATCTAATCTAGAAAGCAAAAAGATAGATAGGGTGCCAAGGAGTTACTGATAGTATTTCCTCAGGTGCTCTGAATGCCATGGGGGTTTAAGCTCTTTTCCTTCCGGAGTTTTGAGCATGTAGGTCCCCTCTCTGATAACGTGAGTAACAATATAGGGACCTTCCCAATTTAGAGAGAGTTTATTTTGCTGAGCCTTAAAGTGTGTTGACTCGATCTTTCTGAGTACCCAGTCACCGACTTCAAAAACTCTTTTCTTTACCTTGCTGTCATGGTAGGCCTTGGTCTTCTGCTTATAATTTATCATTCTGAGTTGAGCCGTCAGCCTTATTACTTCAACTAGGTCTAGGTCTAGGAGTCAGTTGTATTCATTGACCACCTCGTCATAATTGGACACCCTGAAGGTAGGTAAGGCCATCTCGGATAGAGCCATAGCTTCTGATCCGTAAGTTAATGCAAAGGGAGTCTCCCCAGTTGGCCCCCGAGTGGTTGTACGAACTGCCCATAAAGCAAGGGGAAGGTCGTCCAGCCACTTTCCTTGACTTCCTTCTAAACTCTTGGTCAGGGCTTTCAGTATTAATTTGTTTGCTGCCTCGGCTTGGCCATTTCCCTGAGGATGACTGACCGATGACTTTCTGTGCTTGACTCCTAGTCTGTTTAATTCTTCGGTGAAGGCGTCAGAGAACTGGAGTCCGTTGTCGGTCACGATGGAATGTGGGACGCCGAACCGACACCATATATAGTCATGGATGAAGTTGATGGCGTTCTCCTCTGTGATTTTAGCCAAGGGCTTAGCTTCTTCCACCCACTTGGTGAAGTAGTCGACCGCTACAATTAGGAACTTGTTGCTTCCCTTTGCCAAGGGGAATGGTCCAATGATATCGACTCCCCACATGTCAAATGGCCATGTCGGTATGATAAGACTTTGTTCTACAGGTGGCACCTTTGGTAGGTCCGAGAAGCGCTGGCATTTGTCGCACTTCTTTACATAGGCTTGGGCTTCTTCTCTTAAGTTATGCCAGTAGTAACCAAGTGTGATTACTTTATCAGCAAGGGTTCTGGCCCCCGGGTGTCCTCCGCAAACTCCTTCATGTACCTCGGCTAGAAGTTTGTCGGTATCTTTAGGGGAAACACATCTTAGGAGAGGCCTGGAGAATGACCTTCGATATAGAATGTCGTTCCAGGCCTCTAACTCGTCTTCTGGTAGCCTGCCCCTCTCGATGTAGTCCTTGTAATCGTCAATCCAGGTTCTCTCTTCGTCATCTAGAATTAGGATTTCAAGTCTTTCGTAAGCTGGTTGGTCGCATAGATGATAAGGGGATTGATTTCTTCGATGTGGCCATCTTTGACAACAAGTCGGCCTCCAGGTTGTGTTCCTGTCCTACTTGCCTTATTTCCCAGAACTCCAAATTCTTAGTCAGATTCAGGACGAGGTCCCTATACTTAGTCAGCATGTGGTTCTCAGTGTTATACTCGCCCTTCACTTGGTTTATCACTAGTTGGGAGTCACTGTAGGCCACCAGTTTACTCGCACCAAAGAACTTAGCCCTTTCTATTCCTAAGATCAAGGCTTCGTATTCCGCCTGGTTATTTGAAGCTGGGAATTTAAATCTGATGAAGTCACGGGCCACATGTTCGCCGCCTGGACTTGTTAAATATACCCCGGCTCTACTTCTTCCTTTCGTTGTTGATCCATCTGTGTACAAGATCCAACAGTCCTCAGGTAATTCTTCTAAGGGCTCTCTGTCCATGGGAAACTTTCTCTTTCTTGTGGTCGGTGTATGCTCACTGGAGAACGCGGTCTCAACTAGGAAATCAACCAAAGGCTGCGCCATCAATGTCTTCCTTGGCTTGTAAGTGATGTCGAATTCAGTTAACTCAATGGACCAGTTCAGCAATCTGCCCAAGCTGTCCATCTTATGGAGTATTTTTCTGAGCGGCGTGTCGGTATAAACCGTGATGGGATGAGCGGAGAAGTATGCACGTAGTTTTCGGGCAGCAATGACCAAGGCATATGATATCTTCTCGGCATTATAGTACCTGCTCTCGGTATATGACAATGCTTTACTTACATAATACACCGTCTTCTGAATTCCATTATCTTCTCGTACTAACACGGCCGCCACGGCTCTGTCCGTTGCCGCAAGGAATACGGGGAGTGTTTCTCCCATAATCGGACTGCTAAGCAATGGGGGCGAACCCAAGTATTCTTTTATTCGCTGGAATGAAGCTGAGCAGTCTGGAGTCCACTCGAAGTCCTTAGTTACTTTTAGGGCCTTGAAGAAAGGTAACGACTTTTCTGCAGACTTGGCGATAAATCTTCCCAGGGCGGCCACCCTGCCATTCAACCTTTGAACCTCTTTTTCACACGTCGGCTCTTTCATGTCAACTAGGGCCTGGATCTTCTCCGGATTTGCCTCGATGCCTCGTTGGGAAACCATGAAACCGAGGAACTTGCCCGCCGTTACCCCGAAAACACATTTACTTGGGTTGAGCTTCATGTCGTTTTCTTTCAGATTTCTTATAGTCTCCGCCAGGTCCGGGATGTGGCTTCCTGACTTGGTTTTTATTACCATGTCGTCAATATAGGCTTCCATGTTCCGGCCGATCTGGGATTTGAACACCTTGTTGACCATCCTCTGATAAGTTGCACCGGCATTCTTGATGCTAAAAAGCATCATCACATAACAATAGATCCCTCCTGCTTCTTGGAAGGCTGTCTTTTCGATGTCATCCTCGGCCATTTTGACTTGGTGATAACCAGAATAAGCGTCTAGGAAACTCAAGGTTTGGTGTCCAGCTATGGAGTCGACCAACTTGTCTATTCTGGGTAGGGGTAGCTATCCTTGGGGCATGCTTTGTTAAGATCTGTGAAATCGACACACATTCTCCACTTGCCGTTCTGTTTTTTCACCATTACGACATTAGCCAGCCACTCGGGGTATGTTGCTTCTCGGATGATCCCGGCCTTCATCAATTTATCCACCTCGGTCTGGATTGCCTGTTCTTTATCTATAGAAAAGACCCTTCGTCCTTGCTTGACGGGTTTGAAAAAACAGTCCACCTCTAGTTTGTGGAGAGCAATGTCTTCTTTAACTCCAACCATGTCTTCGACTTTCCAAGCAAACACATCTAGGTTGTCTTTTAGCAGGTTGATGATTTCTTCTCTCTCTTCCGGGGAAAGTTGTTTCCCAATTCGTACCTTCTGTTCTGGGTAGTCGGGGTTGATGACGACCTCATCCAACTGGTCGACTGGTCTTAGCTCGAGACCGTCCCTGAATTCCAAGGTTTCCACGATGATTTACTTTACTTTTTCCTTGTCTTTGCCTTCTAGGCTCAAATTCTCCATATCTAGGAGTCTATCAATCTGGGCGTCCATGTGGGCGGGTATTGTGGCCCCCGAGCTTGAGACGAGGGCGAAGTCTGAGCCACTCGGCTCGTCCGAAGCTGCGTTCATGGAGATACAACCGAATCCATCCATACCATATGTCACCTCGGTCTCTGTTAGGGCATTTTCAGCATCCAGTACGACCCATTCCTCAGGTATGTCTACCATTATCACACCGATGTTAGGGGCTGATGTAGCGACCGTGGTCGACTTCGATATAGTGACATTTGTTTCTGGAGTGTCAATTTCCATCTTGGATTTTGCCTTTCTTGACCTCATCACGTGCTCTAAGAAGTGTTTGGCGTTGACGAGGACGCAACCTACGCCTTCTGGGGTTGGGAATTTCACCCTTTGGTGAGGGAGGCAACCATTCCTAGTTTTCCCTGACTAGGAGAGCCGAGGATGGCATGGTAGTCACTTGCCAAATTCATAACGATGAAGGTGATTGTTGCCGATGTTTTATAGGGGTACTCACCGACTTCTAGTACCAAGTCCACGGTTCCCTTAGCATCGGCTTTGTGGGTCGCGCCCCGTACCCGTGGTCCTACTTGGCCCCACGTTCGGGACACAATTGGAAGACGTTATAAAACTCTTTAGAAAAAATTTTGAAATATACTTTTAGAAAGTGGAACAAAACACACTTAAAGTTCAAAGACTTCACTTAACTTGAAACAAACTTTTACAAACACTTTCACAACGAAAGTACTTAGCCCGAAGGCTTACAAACTTTTAAACAAATGTACATACATCAACATTTACCAAAATAGATATGACCATAAGAAAGTACGGGTACTCTACCCAAAGGGTTTACATTTACATAATGTAACCTTCAACAAAACAAGTCCTATCTCTTACCAATCCAACGTCCTCCGTGTCAAGTGTCCTATCCCCTGGACCCGCTTTTATCTAAAACAGTAAACAAATAAGGGTGAGAATAAATCTCAGTAAGCTACTAAAATGCAACTACGTTACATGCTGATATGATAATCATAAAGAAACTATATCAACAGTAATCATATAGCATATAGCACATAACATCAACTCATATATCACAGTTAACACATAGCCCACACTCCGGTGGATACCAAGCCAAGGTTTACCCAATAACCATAACTGATGAGAATACCATCTGAAAAACCCATCAGAGAAAACCATCTGAGCAGCATAAATAGCTGAAGCCGGGATCCCGAAAACCAAACCATAACCAATAGAACAAGTAACCAGAGAGGGAAATATGACACAAAGTCATAACCCAAATACTCACCAAAGGGAGCAATTCATCCCATCCAAGGCCAATCTGGACTGGGGAAACTAGAAGGCACAGTGGACACCTTATAGTGAACTTGGCTTATGTGCCACTATAATTCTCCCACCGCCTGACTCACAAGCTCCAATGGAAAACCTCATAGTGGACTTACATGTACCACTATAATTCTTCCATTGGCTGACTCCACAACAAGACCAGCTGGACTTTTCACAAGAAGCACAGTAATGAATACTTGCTAAACAAAACCCAGGGCATTTAATCCAAGAAGGAACTAAGCCAAATACATCACAAGATGCACACGAAAGATTTCTGATAAAGAGTCCATAATAAGGACATTTATTTACAACCCAATCTTTTTCATTAACGACATAAAAGTCATACACATCCACATTTGGGTCCTAAACAACCCCAAGGACGACACAAACAATTGTCCTCTTGTACCCCAAATAACACAAGCTATCAAACCTGGAAAACAGGGGGGTGCGCACGCCCCACCCCATAGGGTGCGCGCGCTCCCAAGCATCAGATCCTCACCTTTTTTTGGTTCACTTAAGGGTGCGCGCGCCCCACCCAAAAGGGTGCGCACGCCTCCCTTCATCAGTCACTTTATGCCTAAACTGGTCAATAGGGTGCGTGCGCCCCCTTATCTAGGGTGCGTGCGCCCCCTCCTAATTTGGGCCAAATCTCAGATTCTTCTTTAGTTCAATTTTTACTCCTTCCATCCCACAAGTATAACACATACTACACAAGATGCTACACAACATTAGTTCACAACATTAGCAACTTTCATTATAGTTACAACTTGAGTTTCTAAACATTCACATACTCAGCTAAAGCCAACTCCATATACTCCCTTTGTCCCAAAATTACAAGTATAGCAAATATTACCCAAATCACAAAATTAACAAGTAGAAGTATCATATATAGCATATATGACTATTTTAACATTTAAAAGGGAATTAGTAACTTACCTAGTTCCGGAAAAAGTATCGCTGAAATAAGTTTTGTTCGGCTAGAAATGACCTACTCGACGCCCTAATCATTTTTATATAATTAGTTTTTAAAACGGGTAAGTAAATAAAAAGAATTAAATCGAAATGGGTCGAACTTACCTTTTTCTCCTAACCCTAGGAACAGAACGAGGAAGAAAGTTGCAGAAGTTGTTCACACAGAGAAAAGGAAGAGGGAAGGGAAAGTTTCCCTAAATATCTTTACCATTTTTACATTTTGGTCACCCAACTTTCAAAGTTAACACTTTAACCCCTAAACTTATAATTTCAACAAGGACCCTAAAGTTTCAACTTAATCATTTAACTCCTTTAATCATTATTTTTACTAACTAAGTAAATAACACAAATAATCAAATATGATATGCAAATCATAAAATATAATGCAACACATAAAATGCACATATAAGTCAAATAAAAATCCCCAAAAATATAAAATAAATAGGGACGGGTTTTGGGGTCGCTACAATCACTCCCCCTTAAAGAAAATTCGTCCCGAATTTTAGGGTTACTTACCGAGGCCCTCAAACAACCAAGGGTACTTCCTTTCGATCTCTTCCCGAAGCTCCCAAGTCGATTCCTCCACATTGTGATTCCTCCACACAACTCGAACAAGAGGAATACTTTTGTTTCTTAATTCTTGCACCTTCGAATCAATGACTTGGACTGGATACTCCTCATAAGACATACTCGGCTCAATATCCTCGGGAACCTCAGCTAAAACATGAGAAGGATCATACACATACTTCCGAAGCATAGAGACATGAAACACATTATGGATCTTATCAAGAGAAGGAGGTAATGCAAGACGATAAGCCCGATCTCCCACTCTTCCAAGAATCTCAAATGGACCAATATACCTCGGAGCAAGCTTGCCTTTCTTTCCATATATTCGAATACCAACCTTAGGGGAAACCTTTAAAAACACAAAGTCACCTTTTTCGAACTCAAGGTCTCGCCTCCGGTGATCAGCGTAGCTTTTCTGTCTACTCTGGGCCGTACTCAAACGATCTCGAATAAGTTTAACCTTCTCAACTGAATCATTAACCATCTGAACACCCCAAATCTTGGCTTCTCCCACTTCATCCCAACAAATAGGAGACCGACATTTCCTCCCATACAAGGCTTCATAAGGAGCCATCCCAATACTGGACTGAAAACTATAAGCAAACTCTACGAGAGGCAAATGAATATCCCAAGAATCTGCAAAATCAACTGAGTAAGCCCTCAACATATCCTCAAGAATCTGGATAGTTCTTTCGGACTGACCATCTGTTTGAGGATGAAAAGCTGTACTAAATCTCAACTCTGAACCCAAAGCCTTCTGAAACGCTTGCCAAAACCGAGATGTGAATCTAGGGTCACGATCAGATACAATGCTCACTGGAACTCCATGTAACTTCACGATCTCATTAATATACAAAGTTGCAAGCTTTTCCATAGAATAACCAATCTCAATAGGTAGAAAATGAGATGACTTTGTCAATCTATCAACAATCACCCAAACCGCATCAAACCTTCTTCGAGTACGAGGTAACCCTGTCACAAAATCCATAGTAATATGTTCCCACTTCCATTCCGGAATCTCTAACGGTTGAAGCAATCCTGCGGGCCTTTGATATTCAGCTTTAACTTGTTGATATGTTAAGCACTTGGATACATAATCCGCTATTTCCCTCTTCATATTATTCCACAAAAAGTGTTGCTTCAAATTCTGATACATTTTAGTACTCCCGGGATGAATAGTATACTTTGATTTATGGCCTTCATCAAGAACTTGGTGTTTAATCCCATCAACATTAGGTACACACAATCGACCTCTGAAAGTTAATACCCCTTCAGGACTGAGAGAGAAATCTTCAAATTTACCTTCAACAGCTCCATCCATCTTCGTTGTCTATTATTCAACTCTTTCTGGGAGAAAAGATACTTCAAACTCTGATGATCCGTGAAAATCTCAAACTTTGCTCCATAAAGATAATGTTTCCACTTGTGTAATGCAAAGACAATAGCCGCAAGCTCCATATCATGGGTAGGATAATTCTGCTCACTCGGAGTCAACTTCCTCGAAGCATATGCAATCACCCTTCCATTTTGTATTAATACACACCCGAGGCCTTCTTTAGAAGCATCACTATAGATTACCAAATCATCATTACCATTAGGTAGGGCAAGAATAGGAGCTGTAGTCAATCTCTTCTTCAACTCTTCAAAACTAGCTTGGCATTTTTCGTCCCACACATAAGGAACATTCTTTCGAGTCAACTGAGTCAAGGGAGTTGCAATCTTAGAAAACCCTCAATGAACCTTCTGTAGTACCCAGCTAACCCCAAGAAGCTTCGAATTTCTGTAACTGATTCTGGCCTCTTCCAATTCACAATAGCCTCAACTTTAGATGGATCAACTGATATACTTTTATTGGAAATCACGTGCCCAAGAAAAGATACTTCATTGAGCCAAAAAGCACACTTACTGAATTTAGCAAAAAACTGCTTCTCACGAATAATAGATAAAACCATTCGTAAATGATATTCATGTTCCTCCCGGGACTTGGAATAAACAATAATATCATCAATAAATACAACCACAAAGGTATCAAGATAAGGTTTAAAGACCCTATTCATCATATCCATAAAAACAGCCGGAGCATTAGTCAACCCGAAAGGCATAACAAGAAACTCATAATGGTCATATCTACTACGAAAAGCAGTTTTATAAATGTCTTCAGAACGGATTTTCAACTGGTGGTACCCACTCCTCAAGTCGAGTTTTGAAAAGACAACCGACCCTTAAAGTTGATCAAATAAATCATCAATATGAGGAAGCGGATATTTATTCTTTATAGATACCTGATTCAGCTTTCTGTAGTCAATACACAGTCTCAAGGACCCATCTTTCTTTTTAACAAATAATACTAGAGCTCCCCACGGGGATACACTAGGACGAATGAATCCTCGATCAAGTAACTCTTGCAACTGAACCTTCAACCCCTTCAATTCAGCTGGGGCCATTTGTAGACACCCCTCCTTGGACCTCTCACCCCGATTGCATACATAGTATTTTTATTTAACTTATTTTTATTAATTTCTGTTACTTCGGTTAAATTCCCAACTGATTCCGTTAGTTTTGGACTAAACTGCATAACAGAATTAATTTTAGAGTCATTTCTGTCATTCTGTCATTTTTACCCGCGGGCGCTTCCGGCACTGCCAGTGAGCCGCGCGCGCGTCCCGCCCCAAAAGCCGGACCCGCGCGCTTCCCACTTTGGCAGTAACGGATTGCACCTTATTTCCCTCCTTTTTCTTATTTACAAACATCTTTTCTTGATCACAAAAAAACATCTTTTTACATCCACATTCATCCCCCCTTTTCTCATTAACTCCCAATCCCACACTTCTACCCTTTTCATTAAAACAAAATATTTCCTTTTTATTTTATTTGATTTTCTTTTATTTCTTTTATTTATTATTTTATTTATCTTATTTTTGATTGGTCAATTACATTTCACATGGATGATCATCTTTTCCCTCCAACCTTTCCCTCTCTTTTTTACCTATAAAAACCATCATCTTCTACCTTGGAAAGGGACCTCATTTTTTAGACTTGGAACTTTCTCTCTACACAAATTCTATATCATTTTTCCTACACAAATTCTCCCAACAAGAGTTTTACGCAACGAAACTCTACACAAATCTCTACACAACAACATCATTTTCAAGTCCAAGTTTGAAGTCTTCTTTCTAAAGGTACAAGTCTTCTTTTTTTTTATTCTATTCATGTTCTAGTCAATGTATGCAATCCCCATTAATGGGACATGACCAACATGACTACTTCACATATTGAAGTTAGTTAAGGTTATCTCCCTACATTTTAATCTTAACTTTAATTCACCATATTAATTTCTCTTCATCTCTTAATTCAATTCTTTAACATTACTTGTTACATGTAATCTTTATCATTAAATAAATAAAACAATTCTATTTTATTTCCCCTTTTCTTCTCATCATAATTATTAGCACATTTCTATTTAATTAATTGAAGGACATGTAAATATTAGAACACCAATAGTAGCAAGACCCGCGTAAGCGGGGCGGAGTGGGTGTTTAAGTACTTCCCACTCCGTCACCTAACCCCCGAACCCTTTTCTCCCGAATCTCTGGTTTTGTACATAAATTAGGCTATTTCTAGGTTTTTCTTATGTTCCTTTAAAAACATAGGTGGCGACTCTAAACAAATCTAAAACAAGTTAGACATCCTAGGATAATTCACCGCTCTAGCCAAGCCGTGGTTCCCCGGGGTATCTACAGTGGCGGCTCTGCTGGGGAAGATAGAGGGTTAAACTTGCGTTTTCATTTTGGTGTTCTTTTATTCTGTTTTCTGGGCATTCTGGTAAAAAGGGTAGGAAGCGCGCGCCTCCGGCCTTCTTGGCCTAAAGCGCGCGCGTCCGACCCTTATTACCAGAATCGCCCGCCTCCTTTCTTGTCCTTCAATTCCATGTTTCTGTGCTAACAAATTCTGCAGGGGAAAGTATTTTTATTTAGGGTCAAGGCAATCCCTTGAACCCGTTGATTTACAGGTTGTTACCCAGATGCGGGCGCCTCTGCCCCTCTTTGTCTAACGCGCGCGCCTCCCGAGTAGGCATCCTAATGCGCGCGCTTCTGGGCATTTTCCAGAAACAGAACAGTGCACAGAACAGAGTGGTTTTGACAGTGTGTTGGAATGAAGGCCATCACTTGAACGCCTAGGGGCTAAACATCGACGCCAACATCAACGACGAAGACAAAGTCAAGACATCAAAGGTGAAGCAACAACCATGGAGAAAAATCAAGCAATGTTTCAAAGGGGGGATTGAAAAAAAAAAAAAAAAAAAAAAAAATGCTCGCTAGGTTGAACTCTTCAAATCAACCTAGGCAAAAGTTAGAGCACAAAAAAATAAAAAAAAAAATAAAAAAAAAAATCCCCCTCAATCAAAGAAGTTCACATCAAGATCATCATCATCATCCACCAACGAAGGACGAAGCAACAATTCATCACGAAGAATGGAGAATCCACAAGAACTACGGTGACCTGAGCCTCTACACTAGGGGAACGTAGGCAACCTGCGGGTCCGGTCTCATGCAAGAAAGAAGATATGTTTAGCCCTAGCGCGTTATGGTGATTGGCCTTCATCTTGAACTTGTCAAGACATCTTTGTACGATTCATTTGCCAATGAATTAATCACCAAAAAGATTGAACAACTTTCCTAGATTTGGAATCATTTCGCGCTCCTTGTCGAGTCTAAGGACTTCTATTCTTTCTGCATACTCCCAATTTTTTGCAATCAAATTGGGGCTTTCCTTCTCTTCTCTCTTAATGACTTACTTGCCTTCGCGAGTCATTCAATTCAATAAAAAATACATGTCAATACTAGGGACACTTCCCTAGTCAAGTCAATGTCACTCATCATTAGTGACAAAAGGTCTCCACCGCAAAATCACATGTCTTATCTCCTCAGCTAGAGTCAATGCACACTTCCTCATTAATCGAGTCAAAAATGAAGACGCAAAAGAGATACCCGCTAGATTGAAAACCCGAAAGGGCGGTCTAGGCAAAAAACAGGGTGCGTCATAAAAAAAATGAGAGAGTGAGAGAGAGAAGGGAAAGAGAAATGGAGATCCCCGGCCTCTAAAGAAGACAAGTTCTACATTGAATCTCCTCAGCAAGTCAATTCCCCACCGAGTCAACTTTGGGATTGCAAAAGGCTCGACAAGATATAGCACCGGCAAAGGTTGTCTTGGGTTATCGGCATCACTCTCCAGCAGTGTGCATTTTTGGGTTCATGAAAAGAAGGCCCGTGGTAGCCAAGACCCATCGAGAACGAGCCCATCATAAAAGGGCACGAGGTTGCACAAATAATCCCTAGCTAGTCAATTGGCTTGGGCATCAAATAGCAACAACATGTGTCTCAGTTTTCAAAGCTTCTGCAAGTATAAAGTACGCCGAAAGGCTCCCGAGAAATGGAGTAGCTCTTGCCATATCTTCTCATGCTTATTCCCTCACACTCTTGCTTTACTCAACAAATGGTGACGCCCTAGGGGCTATGTAACTAAAAAACAAGGACTTCTTTTGCTTCACTTGACAATCAATACGCCCTTGAGGCTATGCTCGAAAAAAAAAAAAAAAGATGTGTGAGACTATCCTCAAAGTCTCTCAAAAAGGGATGTCAAAAAACGCCCTCTTGTCACGTGTGCCCATGCTCGTTTCCCCAATCAAGGGTGGACCTTTCTCGCAATCAATGATGGCACTCTAGGGGCTACGGTCAAGTCTTAAAGGCTCCCTCGGCAAAGAGCAATTAACTCCCCAGCGGTATCCCCAGCAAAGTTATGTGCAACATTGGAAGCTTTCTCAATTCGGCACCGAGGGTCTCAACGGGCTTCGCAATCTACAATCTTTTGGGCTACGGCATTACAGTAATTCAAGCAAAGGGCAGTGTTAGGGCTTCGCGACCGACAGTCTTTTGGGCAACAATACTCGAGCAAGTGCAATGTGGAGTAGTCTTATGGCTCCATGAGAACAATCAAGATTCAAGGGTCTCTCAACACTTCAAGTCAAAGGCCTCTTGGTTTTAAATGAAGACTCCGATGTTATGAATGAAGTTGATGATTTTTGTTAGAACTTTCAAGCGAGATTTTGAAGGAAGTCTTAGAGAAAAGGAAAAAGATTCAATATGCTAAACTCTAATCAAAACAGGGTTATAGCGGGAAATGCCACGGCCAATCCCAATGTTTCTGCAATTCAGCACCCCCTTCTCCAAGATCAAAAGCACAAGGTGCAGCTCAGATAAAGTTGGGCCACAGCACTAGTTGCATCCGAAGATCCGTCATTAGTTCAACTCAAGAAGAGTCAAGCAAGCATACTCATTTGAGACTTTATCACGCCAAGACCTTATCCTCCGCGACCTCGACGGCACCGCAAGACATTACTGCATCCTTTGACATAAGCCCTCAGCCATTTGGGTATCAACCACAATGAGGCCATTCATCTCCCCAGCAAGAGCAAGAAGGAGATCTCTATCAAGAATTTTACCAAACGGTACATCCGCTCTCAATGTCGAGCCAATCGCGAGGTAATTTGGGGCTTTACAATGAAAGGTCTTCACATCTCACCATCTACAAGCCCACGACACTTGGGGCTTTGCAATCTCTCGAAGCTTGGCATCAACAATCTCCTCTTGGGGCTTGCTCACTACAACAATAAAGGGCGATTTACTCGAATGGGCCAAGAGATGATTTATCTTGGAGCTATGCAAGTCCCTCAAAATTTGGCATCAAAGGCATTCTAGAGGCTTTACAATCAGCAACCCCTCATCTCGGCATCAAAAGCCTTTTGAAGCCCCATAATCGACAAATCTCTTGGGGCTAGACATCAATCTTCGTTGGGCACACCAGCGACAACAGAATTCAAGCGAGGCAATCCGGACTTCGACTGAACATGACTTGATCTTGGGTTGGCTTCACAAGCACACAATGGTCAAAATGGTTCACCCACGAACTTAAAAAAAAAAAAAAAAAAAAAAAAACCTCTTTTCCTCACATGTGTCCATATTCTTTCCTTTCTAATCTTTAAAAAAAAAAAAAAAAAAAAAAATTCTTTCTTTTTCTCCTCCTATGTGCAAAATTATGTGCTTTACTTTGCTTTGCTCCTAGCCTCTCCTCCAGCGTTCTCCATCATCCTTGAACTACGCTGGTCTGATTCTCTTCAAGGGATACGTAGGCAGCCTTTTGGCACGACCAACCCATCATCCAGAATACCATCTCGCCAACCCAACATCAAGGGCATTCTCTCATCAACATCTAAAGAATGGACATTCTCCATCAAAGCATCCTCCGCGGACATCAAGAATCCATCTCCACTCAAGCGGCAATGGTAAGTGAAGGTATGAATACATCCAATGCTTTCCTCAAAATCACACCGCACACAAGATCACTTTCTACATTCTTACTTCTCTCTCATTACAAAGGTGCTTTCAAATCACATGACACACCACAATCACAATTTTCTCTCGCAATTCCTATTTCACATCTCACACAAGCACATATATCTGTAAAGCATACACATAACAGGTGCCGCACAGAGCACCAGGTGCCGCACAGAGTACCAGAATCAACAGGTGCCACACAGAGCACTAGGTACCGTACAGAGTACCAGCATCAACAGGTGCCGCACAGAGCACCAGGTGCCGCACAGAGCACCAATTCTGGTCGATGGTGGACCGCTCAAATCACCATACCGCCGCACAGCGCATCAGAATATGCCGCACCGCGCACCAATTCTGGTCGATGGTGGACCGCTCAAATCACCATACCGCCGCACAGCGCATCAGAATATGCCGCACCGCGCACCAATTCTGGTCGATGGTGGACCGCTCAAATCACCATACCGCCGCACAGCGCATCAGAATATGCCGTACCGCGCACCAATTCTGGTCGATGGTGGACCGCTCAAATCACCATACCGCCGCACAGCGCATCAGAATATGCCGCACCGCGCACCAATTCTGGTCGATGGTGGACCGCTCAAATCACCATACCGCCGCACAGCGAATCAGAATATGCCGCACCGCGCACCAATTTTGGTCCATGGTGGACCGCTCAAATCACCATACCTCTTCCATCAGCAAAAGTCGCTCACACAGGGAGCGCACTTCTATCCTTTGTAATTTCAAAATTCCTGCTTTATCGAGTCTTTGTTTTCTCTTGTCGATGTCCTCGGCGGTTGTCTTTCTTTCGTCGACGCGTTTTGCCTCGCAATCCACGTCGCCGAGGGGCTCTGTAGACACCCCGCCTTGGACCTCTCACCCCGATTGCATACATAGTATTTTTATTTAATTTATTTTTATTAATTTCTGTTACTTCGGTTAAATTCCCAACTGATTCCGTTAGTTTTGGACTAAACTGCATAACAGAATTAATTTTAGAGTCATTTCTGTCATTCTGTCATTTTTACCCGCGGGCGCTTCCGGCACTGCCAGTGAGCCGCGCGCGCGTCCCGCCCCAAAAGCCGGACCCGCGCGCTTCCCACTTTGGCAGTAACGGATTGCACCTTATTTCCCTCCCTTTTCTTATTTACAAACATCTTTTTTTGATCACAAAAAAACATCTTTTTACATCCACATTCATCCCCCCTTTTCTCATTAACTCCCAATCCCACACTTCTAGCGTTTTCATTAAAACAAAATATTTCCTTTTTATTTTATTTGATTTTCTTTTATTTCTTTTATTTATTATTTTATTTATCTTATTTTTGATTGGTCAATTCCATTTCACATGGATGATCATCTTTTCCCTCCAACCTTTCCCTCTCTTTTTTACCTATAAAAACCATCATCTTCTACCTTGAAAAGGGACCTCATTTTTTAGACTTGGAACTTTCTCTCTACACAAATTCTATATCATTTTTCCTACACAAATTCTCCCAACAAGAGTTTTACGTAACGAAACTCTACACAAATCTCTACACAACAAAATCATTTTCAAGTCCAAGTTTGAAGTCTTCTTTCTAAAGGTACAAGTCTTCTTTTTTTTATTCTATTCATGTTCTAGTCAATGTATGCAATCCCCATTAATGGGACATGACCAACATGATTACTTCACATATTGAAGTTAGTTAAGGTTATCTCCCTACATTTTAATCTTAACTTTAATTCACCATATTAATTTCTCTTCATCTCTTAATGCAATTCTTTAACATTACTTGTTACATGTAATCTTTATCATTAAATAAATAAAACAATTCTATTTTATTTCCCCTTTTCTTCTCATCACAATTATTAGCACATTTCTATTTAATTAATTGAAGGACATGTAAATATTAGAACACCAATAGTAGCAAGACCCGCGTAAGCGGGGCGGAGTGGGTGTTTAAGTACTTCCCACTCCGTCACCTAACCCCCGAACCCTTCTCTCCCGAATCTCTGGTTTTGTACATAAATTAGGCTATTTCTAGGTTTTTCTTATGTTCCTTTAAAAACATAGGTGGCGACTCTAAACAAATCTAAAACAAGTTAGACATCCTAGGATAATTCACCGCTCTAGCCAAGCCGTGGTTCCCCGGGGTATCTACACCATTCTGTAAGGTGCCTCAGATATAGGAGTCGTACCTGGAAGTAAGTCAATACAGAACTCGATTTCCCGGTCAGGAGGCATAGCATACTCAGAAGAAAATACATCTGAAAATTCTTTAACAATAGGCACATCCTCAATATCAGGAACCCTTTTAGTAGTATCAAGAACACTAGTCAAATACCCCGCACAACCCCGGTTCAACAACTTTCTAGCCTTCATATAAGAAATAATTCGAATCTATCTACCCCAGGGAACAGTTTCAAAAGAAAACTTAGGAACATTAGGGATAGAAAATGTGACCACCTTATTAGCACAATCAACAGACGCATGATATTTACCCAACCAATCCATACCCAAGATAACATCAAAATCTTATAATGGTACGATAACTAAATCAGCAGGTAAAACATGCTCACGTATATGCACATCACAAGAATGCAACACCTCATTGGTCACCAAACACTCCCCTATAGGAGTTGACACCTCTAACACATAAGGTAGAGATTCAGAAGACATATACAATCTAGAGGCAAAATGCACAGACACATAAGAATGCGATGATCCAGGGTCTATAAGTGTACGTGCCCTCAAACTAGACACAAAAATAATACCTCCTATCACATTAGAGGACTCTGAAGCCTGTTGCTGAGAAATGGCAAAGACACGACCCTGAACTTTAGGCTTGCCTGAGGAATCCCTCTTCTGGCCCTGAGAGGACCCAACCACACTTCCCGATGCTTGCATCCTATACTTAGGGCAATCCCTCTGAAAATGTCCTAACTGACCACAGTTCAAACATTTACCCTGTTTCTTCCAACATCTCTCTTCTGAATGCCTTCTTTCTGACAATAGTTACAAACTCCTCTGCTCTGACTCCCTGAAGTGTTACTTTGATTTCTGTTACCTGACTGTCTTTGAGAAGACCCTTTAAATTGTGAAGATCCACCTTGATTTCCTCGATTATCACCACATGGTTGTTGCCTAACTTGCTTCCCTGCGCCTAACAATTCCATTTTCTTCTTATGTTCCTCAATATCATGCTCCACCTGGTAGGCTCGATCAACTGCATCCTGAAAATCTTGCAACTTATGGGATACTAGCTGAGTTCTAATCACAGTTTTCAAACCTTTCACAAACCTCGTAGCCTTCCTCTCCTCAGTTGCCACTAGGTGAGTACAATACCTGGACAACTCTGAAAATTTAGCTGAGTACTGAGCAATTGACATAGAACCTTGCTCCAAGTTAAGAAATTCCATCTCCTTCCTATCTTGATCTACTCGAGGAATGAAGTGTTCTTTAAACTTTCCCAGAAAATTCTCCCAAGTGTAAGGTACATGAGTTTCATCCCATTTTGTTTTCAAAGCTTTCCACCAATGCTCAGCCGCTCCGTTCAGCTTATAAGTAGCAAACCTGACTTGATCTTCCTCAGAACATCTCAAAGCATCAAAGATCTTTTCCATCGATTCAATCCACCTTTCAGTTTTAGATACATCGGGCTCTCCATCATACTCCATAGGCTTCATTTTTAGAAACTGCTCTAAGCCATATCTTGGTGGTACCTGTTCCCTTTCTTGCCTCTGATCATTTATAGTTTTCATTGCTGCTTCGAACATTCCTTGAAACATAATTCGAGCCTCTTCTCTTGCATCCCCTTGCCCCGAAGAACCAGCCTGATCTCCGTCAGTTTCACCCATTTTTAATGAATACCTGCATCAAACACTCAACGTTACTCACTCTATACTCTACTACCCTCCTAGGTCATTTAGTCATTCTAGACCATCTACAACCTAGCTCTGATACCAACTGTCGCGCCCCGTTCCCGTGGTCCTACTTGGCCCCACGTTCGGGACACGATTGGAAGACGTTATAAAACTCTTTAGAAAAATTTTCGAAATATACTTTTAGAAAGTGGAACAAAACACACTTGAAGTTCAAAGACTTCAGTTAACTTGAAACAAACTTTTACAAACACTTTCATAACGAAAGTACTTAGCCCGAAGGCTTACAAACTTTTAAACAAATGTACATACATCAACATTTACCAAAATAGATGTGACCATAAGAAAGTACGGGTACTCTACCCAAAGGGTTTACATTTACATAATGTAACCTTCAACAAAACAAGTCCCATCTCTTACCAATCCAACGTCCTCCGTGTCAAGTGTCCTATCCCCTGGACCCGCTTTTATCTAAAACAGTAAACAAATAAGGGTGAGAATAAATCTCAGTAAGATACTAAAATGCAACTACGTTACATGCTGATATGATAATCATAAAGAAACTATATCAACAGTAATCATATAGCATATAGCACATAACATCAACTCATATATCACAGTTAACACATAGCCCACACTCCGGTGGATACCAAGCCAAGGTTTACCCAATAACCATAACTGATGAGAATACCATCTGAAAAACCCATCAGAGAAAACCATCTGAGCAGCATAAATAGCTGAAGCCGGGATCCCGAAAACCAAACCATAACCAATAGAACCAAGTAACCAGGGAGGGAAATATGACACAAAGTCATAACCCAAATACTCACCAAAGGGAGCAATTCATCCCATCCAAGGCCAATCTGGACTGGGGAAACTAGAAGGCACAGTGGACACCTTATAGTGAACTTGGCTTATGTGCCACTATAATTCTCCCACCGCCTGACTCACAAGCTCCAATGGAAAACCTCATAGTGGACTTACTTGTACCACTATAATTCTTCCATTGGCTAACTCCACAACAAGACCAGCTGGACTTTTCACAAGAAGCACAGTAATGAATACTTGCTAAACAAAACCCAGGGCATTTAATCCAAGAAGGAACTAAGCCAAATACATCACAAGATGCACACGAAAGATTTCTGATAAAGAGTCCATGATAAGAACATTTATTTACAACCCAATCTTTTTCATTAACGACATAAAAGTCATACACATCCACATTTGGGACCAAAACAACCCCAAGGACGACACAAACAATTGTCCTCTTGTACCCCAAATAACACAAACTATCAATCCTGAAAAACAGTGGGGTGCGCACGCCCGACCCCATAGGGTGCGCGCGCTCCCAAGCATCAAATCCTCACCTTTTTTTGGTTCACTTAAGGGTGCGCGCGCCCTACCCAAAAGGGTGCGCACGCCTCCCTTCATCAGTCACTTTATGCCTAAACTGGTCAATAGGGTGCGTGCGCCCCCTTATCTAGGGTACGTGCGCCCCCTCCTAATTTGGGCCAAATCCCAGATTCTTCTTTAGTTCAATTTTTACTCCTTCCGTCCCACAAGTATAACACATACTACACAAGATGCTACACAACATTAGTTCACAACATTAGCAACTTTCATTATAGTTACAACTTGAGTTTCTAAACATTCACATACTTAGCTAAAGCCAACTCCATATACTCCCTTTGTCCCAAAATTACAAGTATAGCAAATATTACCCAAATCACAAAATTAACAAGTAGAAGTATCATATATAGCATATATGACTATTTTAACATTTAAAGGGGAATTAGTAAATACCTAGTTCCGGAAAAAGTATCGCTGAAATAAGTTTTGTTCTGCTAGAAATGACCTACTCGACGCCCTGATCATTTTTATATAATTAGTTTTTAAAACGGGTAAGTAAATAAAAAGAATTAAATCGAAATGGGTCAAACTTACCTTTTTCTCCTAACTCTAGGAACAGAACGAGGAAGAAAGTTGCAGAAGTTGTTCACACAGAGAAAAGGAAGAGGGAAGGGAAAGTTTCCCTAAATATCTTTACCATTTTTACATTTTGGTCACCCAACTTTCAAAGTTAACACTTTAACCCTTAAACTTATAATTTCAACAAGGACCCTAAAGTTTCAACTTAATCATTTAACTCCTTTAATCATTATTTTTACTAACTAAGTAAATAACACAAATAATCAAATATGATATGCAAATCATAAAATATGATGCAACACATAAAATGCACATATAAGTCAAATAAAAATCCCCAAAAATATAAAATAAATAGGGACGGGTTTTGGGGTCGCTACATTGTGATTTGTAAATCCCTCTAGTCTCCCATTGTAAGGGGTCAGCATGGTGTCTGGCAACTCCATCTCTTTGAAGGTTCTGTAATAGAGCACATCTTTAGCGGCCCCAGAATCTATTAAGAGCCTTTCCGACTCGCAGTTGTCGACTCGGCCTGTGATGACCAACGGCTGTTCTCTCATGGCCCTGTTTCCGGCCAGCTCATTGGGGGATAAACTAATCACCTTCTCCCCTTTGTGAATCCAAGAGGGGATATGGTAAACCTTGCTTAGCTCATAGATCTGCTCTTTTAACTTGGTGTTGGAAGGAATTTCCTCCCTGATTACACCAATCAGTTTTGCCCGAGGTGGCCTGTCTTCGCGGTCATCCATTTTCTCATCCTCTCTCGGACGTTTGTTGTCTTTCTTTGCTAAGTGTTCATTTAGTTTCCCCTGATCGGCCCACCTCTGTAGTATTTTCTTCAGGGCAAAGCAGTTATCCGTCTCGTGCCCGTTATCTTGATGGTAGGCACAGTACTTGCTGGTGTCTCGTGGGAACTTCAGGTTATCATTAAGGGGTTTTGGATTTAGGAGATTCACCAGGTTCATGATCTCGGAAATCATCTTGGTAAGGGGGGTAAAGACCTCGGTCGGTCTCGTTCTGTTCTTCCCTCGGTTACCACATCCACTGGTACCCTGGACCGAGTTAGGAGTGTGGCCTACGTTCCACTTCTCGGTCTCGATCTCTGTATCTGGACATCAGTTTCTTTTTTTCCACAGCAGTGGCTGTCGCGTAGGCCATCTGGTACAGCTCAGATTTTGTAAGAGGTTCTCTTACCGACAATTCATAGGTGAGCTCGTCTGATATTTGCCCATTATAGAAGCACATTATGATTTCCCTGTCTGTAAGTCTCTCTTCTATTAAGTCAACCAAGTCTCTGAACCTATTGTAAAAGTCCATAGTCGACTCGCTCTTTCCCTGAACTATGTTTGCCAGATCCGACAATATTTTCTTTCTAGCCCCGGCAGTGGCGAAATATTCTAGAAAACTTGACTTTAATTTGGAGAAGGAGCTGATGCTACTTCTCTCCAAGTCCATAAACCAAGACCTAGCCTCTCCAACTAACGTACTAGCAAAGGCTTTGCAAAGTACGTCGTCTTTGTTGGAAACCAAGGACATCATTCCTTCGAAAGATTGTAGGTGGTCCATGGCATCTGTACTGCCGGAATACTTGTCCAGGTGGGGAAGCTTCAACTAGGGATTGGGTGGAGAATCCTTTATCCACTGAGCAAATGGACGAATTGCGTCGTAGTCTGTTTTCGGCTTCCTCTGCCCCTGGTTCATCTCTATATTGTCCATCATCTCCTGCAAATCCAATATGATCTGCTCACTGAACCCTGAGCTGCGATGGGAGCTTCTCGTCCTGTCTCTTTCTTTGTCTCGGCCCCTTCCAACAACACGACTTGTGTCTGGATCATCACGAGGCCGTCTCGGAGGAGTATGACGAGTCCTGTCTGGGCGGGACTTGATCTTGATTTTGCCATCGCCGCCTTTCTCCTAGAAATCTCACATCTGGAGATTCTGCCTCCTCCTCTCTCCTTCGGTTTATTTGATCCCTCAGATCTCTTCCATCGGTATTAATTGGGCCAAGTCGACCTTCTAGTCGGCTTGGTGGAGCAGCTCGATTTCCTGGGGGGGCGTCACGTGGTTCCTGATGACGTCTGTCCTTAGTGCGTGTGTTCCCTTTCGGTCACTTCTTTCTCCGCCTCCCAAAGCTCCTCTCGTGCCAGAGGGCTGGGCGAAGGGTGCCAAGGAGTGGTCAGGATCAAACTCTAGAAGAGCTCTCTGGGCATCAGCTAGTTGCTGAAGGGTTGATAGATTCTGATGTAACAATGCCCTTCGGTCAATTGGTGCCGGTCTAGAAGGGCCAGCCTCGGTAAGCTGAGGACGTGAAGTCATCCGTCTCCGTCGTCCATACTGGTGAGCAATTTCAGGCGCCGGTCCTCTGGAACGGGTGTTCATCCCGCCTCCCTGAGGTGGAGGAGGGAGGCCTTGATTCAGAACATTGTCATTTGCCAAGTTAGGAGGTGGCGGATTGAGATTAGCGTCTGGTGTAACGCTAGCTTCCCGACCGTCGACGTGAGTTCTAGACATGGGGAAATTTGTGGTTTTCCGAATAGAGATTCTCCAACGACGTTTCCCGGCAATGGAACCAAACTGATGCTGCCAAAAATGTGTCAGATCAGCCCTTCGTCTAGCGGTTTGGATAAATCCAGCAATGAGATCTTCCCGTTCGGATCTGTGCACAATGAACAAATGTAAACTGCGCTGGGGCTTCACCGGCAAAGGCCCTCCGGCGTGAGAGTAAGAATACGAGTGAATGAATAGAGAAATCAATTGACTAGTTTAGAGCCAAAGAGTTCATTACCCCTCTCCTGTTGTGAGGACCTGTTTTTATAGGCGTGTGTGAATGAGTCATAACTTGTCAGAGAAGATAGGGAGCTCGTATTACTGTGGGACTCGTATTCCTTGGAGGTAGACTCCGGATAAGGATAATTGATATCCCAGTTATCTTGTAGAAGAGATATCCTTGTTCAGATAAGGATTTCCACTATTAGAGTTGTAATCAAACTCTGTAAGTGGACTCCCTGTAATAATGGGAGGTTTTTGATATAACTCGGCCCGTCATCCCGCTCGGCTCGTCCTGGAGGCCGGCGAGGGATTAGGCCTTTTGAACTCGGCCTAGGCAAGAGCTGCCTGCTCGGCCTACTTGATGTCGGCATATGAGATTATGGGCTTTAGATGGATGGACCTCTCGGTATTGACCTCCTAGGTGTATGGGCCCAGAGCATTCGGGTCCCACTTACCCAAGTCGGTTTATGTCGTTCAAAAGATTAAGTTAATTAGTGTTCTATTCAATCAATATACGTTTTGCACATTTTTTCATCTTAAAATATACTCCCTCCGTTCCGGGTAAGTTGCAACAATTAGCCATTTTGAGCATTCTACTTAAGTTGCAACAATGCCAAATAAGGAAACTCTTTATTACTTTTATAATCCTCCACTTCTCTCTCTTCCTCCCAACCACTCATTATTCTCCACTCATTCTCTCTCTTTCTCTCAACCACTCATTATTCTCCACTCATTCTCTCTCTTCCTCCCAACCACTCATTATTCTCCTTTCTTAATTTTTGTGTTTCCGTTCCATGTTGCAACTTACCAGCGGAGGGAGTATTTATTTTTTTAATAAAAAATAATAAAGTGCAGTTTAATCACAATATAAATAATGTACAAATAAATAAATAAAATTATTTTTTTAAAAAAATGTTGACAATTGTGATAGTTATAAAGAAACTTATTATGGTAAATAGTATATTTAGATCCAAATATTCTGCAACTCATTTTGTCATATAGGCGATCCAATTGGTCTGATGGCAACAAAGTCTCAAGGCTCCACCATGGTTGTTCATTTTTGACTGCCTAGTAGATCTTCATTGTCCTTTACCTCCGAGGAACCTTATGAACAAGATAAGGGATATTTCCATCCAAATTTGATCAGAGGAATTTTCGTGTGAAACAGCCTCACACGTTAAACGAATCTCAACGAGAGAGGAAACAGGTTTGCCCCGCTTCGCTCATATGGGGCAAAACATTTATTCTCTCAATGAGATTCGTTTCACGTGTGAAACCGTCTCACGCCAGTTTTTGTCATTTGATCAACCTAATCAACAAGAATAAGTAGTACTACCTCTGTCCCTAAATGAGTGTCCAAATTTCATTTTAAGGGACATTGAAAATCTCAACTTTGTGTACAATTTGGTAGCAAAGATTCATATATAATCTTGTAATCTCTTTTCCAAACATTTAGTTTTGCATGTATAAAGAAACCGGTGGAAAAAAAAATTCGAAAAAAAAAAACATTTAGGGATAAAGTTATGTTAAAAAAAAACACTCATTCTGGGACAAAGATTTTTTGGAAATGGACACTCATTTAGATACAAAGGGAGTAATATACTTGAGTCATCATAATTACGAAAATGCTCAAGTGTACATAAAGTTCAAATCCGAGAAATGTAGGACCAGAATGATGTCACATAGATTTAAAAATAGAGTTAATGACATATTAGGGTCTGAACTCCAAGAGGGTGCGTCTAAACGGGGCCTGAGTTTTTTTTTTCGCTAGATCAGGGCTCAATATCTAAATTTTTCGGCAGTTAAGGGCTTTTTGACGGAAATCGTTAGAAAAGTCAGTTAAGTGTCATGTGCCGAGCACGTGATCATAAATCTGGATGAAACTGAAATGAAAAGTTGTCAAAAAGGGTCAAAGTGTAAATTTTAAAAACTCTACAAGCTTTTTTCAGAATTGCAATGATTAACCCTACAGATTAAATTATCCTACTTCAACCCCTCCCTTACAATATTTCTAACCCCACCTTATTTCCATATTCAAACTCTTCCTCTTCCACTTCTTCCCCAAAATCAAGCGCAAATGTTGTTCGTCCCTGTAGACACCCCGCCTTGGACCTCTCACCCCGATTGCATACATAGTATTTTTATTTAACTTATTTTTATTAATTTATGTTACTTCGGTTAAGTTCCTAACTGATTCCGTTAGTTTTGGACTAAACTGCATAACAGAATTAATTTTAGGGTCATTCTGTCATTTTTCACCCGCGGGCGCTTCCGGCACTGCCAGTGAGCCGCGCGCGCGCGTCCCGCCCCAAAAGCCGGACCCGCGCGCTTCCCACTTTGGCAGTAACGGATTGCACCTTATTTCCCTCCCTTTTCTTATTTACAAACATCTTTTCTTGATCACAAAAACCATCTTTTTACATCCACATTCATCCCCCCTTTTCTCATTAACTCCCAATCCCAAATTCTAAGCCTTTTCCCAAAAACTAATATTTTTTTCATTTATTATTTGATTTCTTTTATTTCTTTTATTTTTCTTTTATTCATTTATCTTATTTGTGATTGGCTCATTCCATTTCACATGGGTGACCAATTTCCCTCCATCATTTCCCTCTCTTTTTTACCTATAAAAACCATCATCTTCTACCTTGGAAAAGGACTTTCTTTTTGGACTCCAACCTTGATTCACCAACTATATTATACACAAATTCTCCCAACAAGAGTTCTTAGTAACAAGACTCTACACAAATTGTTCTACAACAATTTCATTACAACAACAACACTTTCAAGTCAAGGTTCCAAGTCCTCTTTCTCAAGGTACAACTCCATTTTCTTCCTTTGTTTTCTTCTTCTTGATGTATGCAATCCCCATTAATGGGACATGACCAACATGACTACTTCACATATTGAAGTTAGTTAAGGTTATCTCCCTACATTTTAATCATAACTTTAATTCACCATGTTAATTTCTCTTCATCCCTTAATGTAATTCTTTAACATTACTTGTTACATGTAATCTTTATCATTAAATAAATAAAACAATTCTATTTTATTTCCCTTTATTTCCCCTTTTCTTCTCATCACAATTGTTAGCACATTTCTATTTAATTAATTGAAGGACATGTAAATATTAGAACACCAATAGTAGCAAGACCCGCGTAAGCGGGGCGGAGTGGGTGTTTAAGTACTTCCCACTCCGTCACCTAACCCCCGAACCCTTCTCTCCCGAATCTCTGGTTTTGTACATAAATTAGGCTATTTCTAGGTTTTTCTTATGTTCCTTTAAAAACATAGGTGGCGACTCTAAACAATCTAAAACAAGTTAGACATCCTAGGATAATTCACCGCTCTAGCCAAGCCGTGGTTCCCCGGGGTATCTACAGTCCCTCTCAAATTTTCTCCGCCATAACCCCTCACCGGTCACAAGCGTTACCCATGGTCGCCTCCTCCTCCCCATACCACCCACATGCCACCTTTCCCCTCACTATTCCAGCCACCGTCTCCCTTTGCGTTTTCCTTGCCGCTACCGTCGTCCCCACTCACCCACTTCCTCAAATATTTTTCTTCCCTAGCAGCATCTTTTTTTCTGCCCTTCTGCCGGCGTCCCATAGCTTATGGATTTCTTCTTCTCCAAGATTTAGACCCAAATCTATTTGAAGATATAAATCTAGATCTGAATCTGTGGTTTTTTATGTTTGATTTTTGTGCGTTTTGGAATTGCCATTGTAAGAGGCGAAGCTGGTTCTTGCAACACACAGTATTTCACCCCTTTAAATTGGTCACCACTAGGTTTTTAATCCATTTTCGTTTGGCACAACGAGTTTCGGTGCTGACGTGTTCATCGGAAATCTCGATCCGGCAAAGATTCGACAATGGCCTTCGAAGCCGGCGGTTGCTCCACCCTTCCCCTTTCTGATTTGCTTGTGTGTTGTATTTGTGTGTGTATGAACGGATTGCGCGGGGCAACGACGTCGCTTGAATGGAAGAATGGTTGGGCTATGAAATCTGGTGGATTTGCTAATCTTTGCTACAACTGCGGGTATAATTTCTATCATTTTCCAAATTTACCCCCCTTTTCGTTCTTCCAAATTACATCAATTATTACCCGATTTAATCTGGTGGGCTTAGGGCTGATGACGGTGGTCCGATGGCGGCGGGCGGTGGGCTGATGACGGCGGTCCAATGGCGGTGGTCCGATGGCGGTGGGCCGATGGTGGTGGGAAGGAGAATAGTGAACTTTAAATGAACTGTAAAACTGAGTTTGATTTTCATTGTAATAAAATTTATTTTCTGATATCCCAGTTATCTTGTAGAAGAGATATCCTTGTTCAGATAAGGATTTCCACTGTTAGAGTTGTAATCAAACTCTGTAAGTGGACTCCCTGTGATAATGGGAAGTTTTTGATATAACTCGGCCCGTCATCCCGCTCGGCTCGTCCTGGAGGCCAGCGAGGGATTAGGCCTTTTGAACTCGGCCTAGGCAAGAGCTGCCTGCTCGGCCTACTTGATGTCGGCATATGAGATTATGGGCTTTAGGTGGATGGACCTCTCGGTATTGACCTCCTAGGTGTATGGGTCCAGAGCATTTGGGTCCCACTTACTCAAGTCGGTTTATGTCGTTCAAAAGATTAAGTTAATTAGTGTTTTATTCAATCAATATACGTTTTGCACATTTTTTCATCTTAAAATATACTCCCTCCGTTCCGGGTAAGTTGCAACAATTAGCCATTTTGGGCAATCCACTTAAGTTGCAACAATGCCAAATAAGGAAACTCTTTATTACTTTTATAATCCTCCACTTCTATCTCTTCCTCCCAACCACTCATTATTCTCCACTCATTCTCTCTCTTTCTCTCAACCACTCATTATTCCCCACTCATTCTCTCTCTTCCTCCCAACCACTCATTATTCTCCTTTCTTAATTTTTGTGTTTCCCGTCCCATGTTGCAACTTACCAGCGGAGGGAGTAGTTATTTTTTTAATAAAAAATAATAAAGTGCAGTTTAATCACAATATAAATAATGTACAAATAAATAAATAAAATTATTTTTTAAAAAAAAATGTGACAATTGTGATAGTTATAAAGAAACTTATTATGGTAAATAGTATATTTAGATCCAAATATTCTGCAACTCATTTTGTCATATAGGCGATCCAATTGTCAGATGGCAACAAAGTCTCAAGGCTCCACCATGGTTGTTCATTTTTGACTGCCTAGTAGATCTTCATTGTCCTTTACCTCCGAGGAACCTTATGAACAAGATAAGGGATATTTCCATCCAAATTTGATCAGAGGAATTTTCGTGTGAAACAGCCTCACACGTTAAACGAATCTCAACGTGAGAGGAAACAGGTTTGTCCCGCTTCGCTCATATGGGGCAAAACATTTATTCTCTCAATGAGATTGGTTTCACGTGTGAAACCGTCTCACGCGAGTTTTTGTCATTTGATCAACCTAATCAACAAGAATAAGTAGTACTACCTCTGTCTCTAAATGAGTGTCCAAATTTCATTTTAAGGGACATTGAAAATCTCAACTTTGTGTACAATTTGGTAGCAAATATTCATATATAATCTTGTAATCTCCTTTCCAAACATTTAGTTTTGCACGTATAAAGAAACCGGTGGAAAAAAAAAATCGAAAAAAAAAACATTTAGGGATAAAGTTATGTTAAAAAAAACACTCATTCTGGGACAAAGATTTCTTGGAAATGGACACTCATTTAGAGACAGAGGGAGTAATATACTTGAGTCATCATAATTACGAAAATGCTCAAGTGTACATAAAGTTCAAATCCGAGAAATGTAGGACCAGAATGATGTCACATAGATTTAAAAATAGAGTTAATGACAGATTAGGGTCTGAACTCCAGGGGGTGCGTTTAAACGGGGCCTGGGTTTTTTTTTTCCCGCTATATCAGGGCTCAATATCTAAATTTTTCGGCAGTTAAGGGCTTTTTGACGGAAATCGTTAGAAAAGTCAGTTAAGTGTCATGTGCCGAGCACGTGATCATAAATCTGGATGAAACTGAAATGAAAAGTTGTCAAAAAGGGTCAAAGTGTAAATTTTAAAAACTCTACAAGCTTTTTCAGAATTGCAATGATTAACCCTACAGATTAAATTATCCTACTTCAACCCCTCCCTTATAATATTTCTAACCCACCTTATTTCCATATTCAAACTCTTCCTCTTCCACTTCTTCCCCAAAATCAAGCGCAAATGTTGTTCGTCCCTCTCAAATTTCTCCGCCACAACCCCTCACCAGTCACAAGCGTTACCCATGGTCGCCTCCTCCTCCCCATACCACCCACATGCCACCTTTCCCCTCACTATTCCAGCCACCGTCTCCCTTTGCGTTTTCCTTGCCGCTACCGTCGTCCCCACTCACCCACTTCCTCAAATATTTTTCTTCCCTAGCAGCATCTTTTTTCTGCCCTTCTGTCGGTGTCCCATAGCTTATGGATTTCTTCTTCTCCAAGATTTAGACCCAAATCTATTTGAAGATAAATCTAGATCTGAATCTGTGGTTTTTTATGTTTGATTTTTGTGCGTTTTTGGAATTGCCATTGTAAGAGGCGAAGCTGGTTCTTGCAACACACAGTATTTCACCCCTTTAAATTGGTCACCACTAGGTTTTTAATCCATTTTCGTTTGGCACAACGAGTTTCGGTGCTGACGTGTTCATCGGAAATCTCGATCCGGCAAAGATTCGACAATGGCCTTCGAAGCCGGCGGCTGCTCCACCCTTCCCCTTTCTGATTTGCTTGTGTGTTGTATTTGTGTGTGTATGAACGGATTGTGCGGGGCAACGACGTCGCTTGAATGGAAGAATGGTTGGGCTATGAAATCTGGTGGATTTGCTAATCTTTGCTACAACTGCGGGTATAATTTCTATCATTTTCCAAATTTACCCCCCTTTTCGTTCTTCCAAATTACATCAATTATTACCCGATTTAATCTGGTGGGCTTAGGGCTGATGACGGTGGTCCGATGGCGGCGGCGGTGGGCTGATGACGGCGGTCCAATGGCGGTGGTCCGATGGCGGTGGCCGATGGTGGTGGGAAGGAGAATAGTGAACTTTAAATGAACTGTAAAACTGAGTTTGATTTTCATTGTAATAAAATTTAATTTATGGTTGCTTTTTGTAAATGATTAGTGATTATTAAAAAAAGGTTAAATCTTTTAATTCAAAGACATTATCCCTTTATGTAATAGAATACTATTATTCCTTAATCGCGTGCCAGTGGTGAAAATCCTAATTCGGATGGGACGGAGGGAGTATATGATAATTACTTATTTTATTATATATTCACAACATTTATTTTTTCTTATTCTCCGTGTAAAATAAAACTAGGAACTTTAAATTGGGACGGAGGGAGTATTTTTTTTAGAAAAAATATTTATTTCGTTTTTAAACCTTTGAGTTTCAAAATTTCACTAAAGCCCTTACTAACTAATATCATTACAAATACATCCAATTTGACGATCACGTGCTCGGCACATGGCACTTAACTGACTTTTCTAACGATTTCCGTCAAAAAGCCCTTAACTGCTGAAAAAATTTAGATATTGAGCCCTGATCTAGCGAGAGAAAAAAACCCAGGGCCCGTTTAGACGCACCCCCCTGGAGTTCAGGCCCTAATCTGTCATTAACCCTTAAAATAGAACTATAGCAACAAGCCGCCTCTTTATCATTTAGCAACAGACCTCAAGGAATCAGACAATTATCTTTTCAAATTCATCATGCTGACAATATTTTCCTAGAAAAAAATACAGTAGCAGTTTGGAAGCTCCCATACAATATAACTTTATTTGTTGTCAAACTATTTAAAATTGGAAAAAGTCCCTTTTTACATAATAGAATAAATTTAAGCAACCCAAAAGCTCAATAAAACCAGAAACAATCATCTTCTAGTTCATCTCCATTTCTGTATTTCCATTTCCCCTTTCTTAAAAAATGATCATGGCAGAAAAATTCAATGCCCTCGTATTTGTTTTCATTTCGTGGCTTTCACTATACACAAGACCTTCATTTGGGGACGGAAATGATAGTTGGACGGTAAGGTGCATTGAGAGGGAGAGACAAGCTCTTATCAAATTCAAAGAAAGCCTAATCGACGACTATGATCATCTCTCTTCTTGGGGGACCCACGCAGGCCAAAAACGACTGCTGCGAATGGCACGGAGTCAAATGCAGCAACCTTACTGGTCGTGTAGTAAGTCTGGATCTTCATCAAACCCAGTCTCTTTATCGACCTTTAAGAGGTAATATAAGTTCTTCATTGCTTGAACTTGATGATTTGAACTATTTGGACCTTTCTTTCAATGATTTTAAGGGCAGTCCATCCCTAGGTTCATTGGATCTTTTACTAGTTTACAGAGTTTGAACCTGGCAAGTGCTGGCTTTTCTGATGAAATTCCTGTTAATGAGATTTCAAATCTTACAATTTATGGTCCCTTATCCTTGGAGATAACACTAATCTCAGGGTTCAAAATCTGGACTGGCTTTCTGGTCTTGGACTGTTAAGAAGGCTTGACCTTAGTCATGTTCGCATAATCAGTAACGTGGACTGGCTGCAATCCTTAGGAAAGCACCCTTTCTTGAAAGAATTCTACTTATCCAACTGCGGACTCTCTGAAACCATATCTTCATTTACTATGGTCAACTCTTCCTTAACATCTCTCTCGGTCGTTGACTTTTCGAGAAATCAGTTGACCGGATCGTTTCCTGATCTAACCTCGTTTCGTTCTTTGAAAGAGTTGTATCTTAACAATAATAAGCTGCAGGGTCAACTACCCTTATCTATCGGTCAACTTTCTGGCTTGAAATCTTGCACGTTGCCTCGAATTCTATACAAGGGACACTCTCCGAAGGGCCATTTGTAAATCTCTCCAAGTTAAAGAGTTGGATTTGTCTCTTAACTCGCTCGCTTTCGAGTTCAGTCTGTCTGGACCCCTCCGTTCCAACTCAATGTGATTAAACTCGAAGGGTGCAAGTTGGGACACGTTTCCCAGAATGGCTTCAAACTCAAAACAAATTTTCCCATCTTCATATGCCTTCATCTGGAATCTCTGACACTATACCAAACTGGTTTTTGGGATCTGTCGAAAAATTACGATACTTAAATCTCTCAAATAATCAGATCACTGCGTGTTACCAGATTTATCAATGAAGTTTGCTGAATTTCCTAGCTTAGATTTGAGTATCATCTTTTAGAAGGCCCACTCCCATTGTTTCCTCCCAATATCACAGAACTCTACCTCAACCAGAACAAGTTTACAGGGACGATTTCGTCATTATGCGCAAACTTCATCGCCCTCGACCTGTCAGAAAACCAGTTATCAGGAGAGCTTCCTGACTGTTGGAAGCATATGATGGAAGGACTGATCATTCTCAACTTGGCTATCAATAAATTCTCCGGGAAGATTCAAGCTCATTGGGCTATTTAAAGCAACTCGAGACACTTCACTTATGCAAGAACAATTTCACGGGTGAGTTGCCTGATTCAATGAAGAATTTGAAATCGTTAAAATTTTGGACTTGGGCGTTAATAAGTTAACGGGACAATACCGGAATGGATAGGGGAAAACATGAAAGAAGTCAGAGTCTTTAGTCTTCGAGTTAACGAGTTTTCGGGAAGCATACCTACAAATCTATGCAACCTTAACCAAGTTCAGATTTTCGATATATCCCAAAACAATATCTCCGGTCAAATTCCCAGGTGCTTTGACCGTTTCACTTCTTTGATCGAAAGAAAGGCCTCTGCACAATCAACGGCTTTCAATTATTCAGTCGGATTAATCACGGGCAGCAAGAATATATGGGCAGAGTGTTGGTGCAATGGAAAGAAGAGTGACCGAATACAGAAAGACTTTGGGACTAGTAAAGAGCATTGATCTGTCAAGCAACAAACTAGTTGGACAACTTCCTAATGAGTTAGCCAGTTTGAGACAATTATCTTCCCTGAATTTATCGAGAAATAGTTTCACCGGAAATATTTTGAAAAAATTGGTCAAATGGAGATGCTCGAGAGCCTTGACTTGTCGAAAAACAAACTCTCTGGTAAGGTTCCTGCTAGCATGGGGAAGTTGAATTATCTAAGCGTGTTAGACTTGTCTGACAACAACTTGTCAGGCAGAATTCCGTCAAGTACTCAACTTCAGGGATTTAATGCCTCGGTTTATGCTAATAATCTTCAACTTTGCGGGCTTCCTCTACCGAATAAATGTTCTGGAGATGATGGAGCTAAAGTTTCTCCATTTGATGGTCAAGGACAAGATGATGAAAGTGATGAAGATGAAGACAAGATTATAACGTTGGGGTTTTTTGTGAGTATGATACTAGGTTTTGCTGTTGGATTTTGGGCAGTGTTTGGAACTATATTGCTTAAAACATCTTGGGGAAAGGCTTATTTCGAGTTTATGAAGGAAGTGAGGGATTGGGCGTATGTGAAAACAAAGCTTAGTATGGCTAGGCTACGAAATAAGCTTGTGTGAAAATCTCATGAAAAACTTATTGTACGCTCGCTTTAGTGTAAACGTGTTATCAAAAATAAGTTTTTCATAAGAATGACACTTATGGAAAACTCGTTTTTCATCTTTTAATGTAAAACATGTTTTTAATAAGATTGACTCTAAGCTTAAAAGGCTGATTAAAATGTGGCTTTGTTGATGATGTTGCTTAACTTATCATTTAACTATGTAACCGGGCCGAGATTTAGCATGTTGTGTTGAATCTGAGTTTGCTTCTAATATACCTATGTTACTATGTTACTAGTAGGTAACCCGTGCTTTGCACGGGAAACTAATTTGTCAGTTTTTTGCTATTTTTATTTAATAAAGAAACATTATATTTTTTGGGTATATAAGTATATTGTATATGAATTAAAACATTTCCTTACAAATTTAGGACAATTATGTTTAAAAAAAATAGCTTTTGTTGCATATAATTTGTATTTATTATGATAATTAAAATTTGAAATTAAAGATGATTTATTATTATTATGAATTAACTTTTAATTCTATACACGATTGACTTAGTAATATTAGTTATTGTCCAATAAATTAGTTTTTATTATATATACACATTATAATTAGTAAATATAAAAGTCTATAGTGTACATATAATGTGATAGTAGAATAATAAATTAATTAACTAATAATATTAATAGTAATAATTTATATATCTAGTAACTGTTATGATTAATTAAGAGAAAATTTTGAGGGAAACTAGTTTCTTTATAAGTTATAAAAAGTCTTGTTTTTACAAGAGTTAAAGTTTAGGGTTTAAGGTTTAGGGTTTAGGCTTCTTAAGGTTTAAGGCTTAGGGTTAAAGGGTTAAAAAATGGACTTTTTATAACTTATAGAGGAACTAGTTTCTCCCAAAACCAACTCTTATTAATTAATACTCCATTGTCTTAGAGTAAGAGTCCTATTTTGCTTACGCACACTTATTAAAAAATAATAGAAAATTGTAAACATTGCAGGTGGGCTGACAATATAGATGTCCAAAACACAATTCATAGTGCAAGTGGATAATATATAAGTTAGTAAGTTTGGTATTTTTGTAATTATAGAAGCATTAGAAAGAAAATATAGTCCAAAACACTATTCATCTTTTCTTATAATTTGTCAATTTGAGAAAGACTCTCTGGAATATATTATAATAGAAAGTAGAACTCTAACTCTTAGACGAAATGAGTACTGCTAATACTAAATATTAGCATATATTGTATAATTGTTAACTGATACTATTAATAATAGTTAATTTATAAAATAATTATGGTTAACTAATACTATTATTAATAGCAATAATTAATATATATATATATATATATATATATATATATATATATGATAAAATTATGATTAACTAATACTATTGATTAATAATAATTTTTAATTATTGAATAATTAACTCTAATTAAAAAAAATTATAAAATATAATAATAGTTTACTATTAATAATTAATTATTATAGCTAATACTATTAATTACTACATAAAGTATCTACTATAGTTAACTATTATTAACTATTATAGTTAACTATTACTAACAATAGTAAGAGTTAACTTTAATAGTTAACTATTATAGTAACTATTACTATTATTAATAATAGTTAACAATTGTAGTTAACTATAATAGTTAACTATTACTAATAATAGTAATAGTTATTATAATAGTTACCCTATATAATAATTAATAGCATTAGCTAATACTATTAGCTAAGAAAAAGAATTTGAAAAGTCACATATTTATGTTGGTAAGATTGAAGTGGCATCACCATATACCATATGCAAGCTTTTCTATAGTTTATCCACATGTCAACACTATAACTCTTCTCACCAACTTTAATATATATATACTCACTTCGTCCCAGAGTAAGAGTCTCACCCCTTATTTGCACGCTTATTAATAAATATTGGATGTGATGTAAATGTTGTGAGTGTAAAAGTAAAGTATGAGAGAGAATGAGTGGGAGAGAATAGTGAATTAATTGGTGTTGTGAGTATAAAAGTAAAATAGGAGAGAGAATGAGTGTGGTGAATAGTAAAGATTTTTTGCCATTTTAGGAATGAGACACTTACTCTAGGACTGACCAAAAAAGAAAATGGGACTCTTATTCTGAGACAGAGGGAGTATAAGATTTCAAAGTAGACTAGCTAAAAGTGTTACACGGAAAGCTAATTGCATTAGGGTGATCATTCTTGTGCTACCTTTGTGAATACTCACACTATGCCAGTATAGTAAAATCGCACTAACATTATTTATTAATTTAAGTATTTCATCCGCCCAAAAATGATCTTCACAGTTTCTTTTTGTTACTATGAAATAACTTTTGAGCAATAATTTTAGGTTGATTTAATTATATTAATGAAAATCTAAAACCTGTAATTCATATACCATCAGCAATACTATCAATAACAAGTTTTAGATTTTCAAAAATCAACCTAAAATTATTGTTCAAGTTTTTTGGTTACCGACAAAAAAAATGTGAAAATCATTTTGGAACTGATGCAGTATACTCCCTCCGTACCATTTGAAGCTTCATCGTTTACCCAAATGGGTGACCCGTTAAAAGCTTCATCATTTCCTAAAACGGTAAAAAATGTAGGCCCTACTTGTCATACCCACTCACTTCTTCCTCTCACATACTTAAATTATGGGACCCACTTGTCATTCCCACTAACTTTCCCCTCTCACATATTGAGAATGTGTTACATTGCATGAAAACAAATCAATCAAATGAAATATGTTCCTGGGCCACAATCAAAATGAAAAACAAGTTCATGAGTTCATCATTGGGCAAGAGGGTTTCCTTTTTTTTTTTCTTTTTTTTTGTCATATTAAGTGATGAAATTAAAAAATAAGGTTAACATACAGAAATTACCGCCTGAAAATCCTCAAAGCAGCAATCCATTCACTTTCATATATCTGCAATTTTGGTGCACCATACCCCACCCAGCTTCAAATTTCAAAACGGAGTTGATTGATTTAATCACCGCGTTGATGAAAATCATAATGCTATGGTGGAAAGTGGAAACTATGATTAGGGATAGGTGAAGGAGACAGAGGCAAAGAGTAAGAGAAGCGCCGCAGGCAATGCCGGAGTTGAGAGGACATTTTACCAAAGGTAAATACAGAGTCACAAAATATTCTCAAAAAATTGAGTCCAGATCTCCTGTGCCACACTGTGTGCCATCCTTGTGCTACTATAATCTCAACCGTTTACATGCTTGGATAATATCAACAAAAAGCCGTTGGGTCACTTGTGGCACAGGGAATGGCACACAGTGTGGCACAGGAGATCTGGATTCCAAAAAACTTGGCTCATAAAATAACAACGTGTCACAACTTTATTGGTCACTTTAATTAGAGGACGGCGGGTTCGCAATCGATACAACCAATAAAATTTCGTCACTTCATTTTGCAGACTTCTTTTATACCCCTAGCATTGTCTTTACCAAAACGTTAGTTTTGCCTATTTTGAACTGGAAACAATGAAACGGCACCGTCCCAAAACACCTTGCACCATTTTAGAAATGCACGGGATTTAAGGAGTGAGTATATTTATTCAAATATATTGTTAATTGAGGTGGGTTTAAAAATAATTAGAAGATTTTTTTTTTTAACTTTTAATTATTAATTACACACAAATAAATTGTCCACCACTCCTGCCCCTACCACTGTTGACACCAGTACCACCGCCGACAAATGCCCACCACCACCACCACCACTGGTAGGCTCAGTCGCACGCCTACTAAATTAGACATAAACTCGTCCACTAATAATGAAATTAGGGTAAGTCAGGATCGATCCACGAAAAACGATGATTGTTTGAGAACTAGTCACTTAACCAGATTGGGGGTTGATTTTGATTGTAATTAATTCGTAAGACGGGAAATTAAACTATATTGATTAAAAAAATGAATTAAAAGCACTTCAGATTGATCCCTATCCCCCGTCCTCTATTTCAATTTCATCGGTACTTCTTTTTCTCCGTTAATCCTATTCACTTGATCACGAGATGTATTTCAATCTCTGTCTCTTCTTACAATTTAGTCTATAGCAGTGACACACTCATTACAAACCCTAATTAAAATTAAACCTAGACAGACACAAAAAAGGTCTAAAGATTAATTGATTCAATTTAAGAGACTAAGATAAAGAACGTTTTTTAGGTTACTAGATAATCGCTTAATTTTGCCTACTTTCTGAATTGCTATGGCACATACACAATCCGTGAAGTTGCTACAGTGAAAACACTAATTCTGGCACAGAACAAAGAATTCTAGCATAGATTCATAAAAAAGAACTAGTGAATTGACCAAATCCACAAACCCTAGTTATAAATTTAAAATCAGTACAAGCAAAATTATGAATAGAATAAACAAGAGATTAAGAAAATTACCTTAATTGAAATAAAATAGGTTCAAGGTCACAAACCAAAGTAATGGAGTTTAGTTCTCCATGGAAGGTTTTCAAGCTCTAGAGAAAAGAAAGAACTTAGTCTAGAATTCAAAAAAGAGAGAGAGACCGAATCTAATAATTAGAAGTATTTTAAATACCATAGTCTATTAATAATTCAAAAAGAAAAAGAATAAAAGAAAAATAAAATAAAAACTATTCCCGTATGTCCTTTGTGCAGACCAGATCTGACTCCAGGCTGACTTACACGACTCGTGTAAAGGCAAAAATTCTGCTCCTTATTTTCTTCAGTTTCCTGGTTCGTCTCGCGGTTCCGCCCCATGGTTGACTTGAGTTGACTTGTACCTTGACACTTGGGACTTCACTTTGAAACTCATACAAAAAGATTACATCCGGATACAAAGTAAAAAGACTAAAATTCCCCCAGAGTACAATAAAGTCCAAATTACAATAATCCCAACTTACATCAAAACTAGTCTAAGTACATCAAAATAAAGTGTTTTACATAGGAAAGAAAACAAGGGAAATAAATAATACAATATCCGCCACATCAACCACCACAACCGACCACCACCAGTCACCACCGCCAGCCACCACCGTCGACCACCGCCCGCCACCACCAGATATAAACTCGGACACCAGCCACCACCATTTTTATCTCCGTTTCTGCAAAGTGTAAAAAAAAAAAAAATCAACCAACCCATCACAAAAACGAGATTGGTTCAACGTACAAAAACACACACACAACAAATTCCAAATCTGTTTCAAAACACACATACATACAAATAATCCAGATCTATTTCAACAGCCACACACAAACTCAAATAAAGTCCAGATCTGCGTTTGCAAACGGAAAGATCTTCGTAGATCTTGAAAATTTGAACAACACACGGAGAGAGAGAGGGAGAGAGAGAGAGAAGAGAAGAGATGGAGAAAGTGCACCTGGAAGAGGGGGTCATGGGTGGACGGCGGCGGTGGCGGCAGCGGAGGACGGGTGGAGGAGAGCGGTGGCGGAGAAATAGAGAGTTCAGTTCTCTCTGACTTCTCTCTAGATTTGTTGGGGGGGGGGGGGAGAGAGGGTGAAGTTTGGGTTAGGGAGGTGACAATTTAAAATTTAATGTAAATTGAGTAGGATGATCAATGTTTTAATTAGGCTAGTTAATTTTAAGTGTGTAGTTAGTTTAATATAATAATAATAAAAAATATCCGTTTTTGGAAAGGGGACTTACCAATGGGACACTCAAAGAGGAAAATACGTGCAAGGTGTTTTGGGCCGGAGGGAGTATATACTAGTACTCCCTCCGTCCCAGAGTATATGTTCACCCTCTCATTTATACAGAGATTAAAAAAATAGTGGAAGTGTTGTGAGTATAAAAGTAAAGTAGGAAAGAGAATTAATGGGAGAGAATAGTGAGTTGATTGGTGTTATGAGAATAAAAGTAAAGTAAGAGACAGAATGAGTGAGATGAATAGTAAATTGTTTTTTTTTTTTTTTTTGCCATTTTTGAAAGTGGACATATACTCTGGGATGGACTAAAGAGAAAATGTGGACATATACTCTGGGACAGAGGGAGTACCTATTGTTAGACCATTATTAGTCGTGAATCAAAATTGCTATACTAGAGTAATTTTGGGAACCAAAATTAATTTTATGGCAATTAGTGGTGAATGAATATTCGCTTATAGCTATAAACGGAAATTTTCGTTCATTTTATAAACGAATTCGTGAATGAAAATTAGTTGAGCTATATGTGTATTTTGTACTCCCTCCGTCCAAGAGTATATGTCCACCCTCCCATTTACACAGAGATTAAAAAATGGTGGATGTGATGTAAGTGTTGTGAGTGTAAAAGTAAAGTAAGAGAGAGAATGAGTGGGATCGAATAGTAAGTTGATTGGTGTTGTGAGTGTAAAAGTAAGTAAGAGAGAGAATGAGTGGGAGGAATAGTAAAGATCAGGGGCGTATCTACATTGATGTGAGGAGGCTCACTTGACCCCCCTCAAGTTCTTATTTATTCCACTCTAGCCCTTAAACTTTTGTGAAAAACAATAGCACTTACTTCAGTTGACCCCCCTCACATTTTATAATTTGACCCCCCTCAAATGTATTTATATTTTATAATTTGTCCATTTTAAACTAAACATCTATGAAAGATTTATATAAATGTTAATTTATAATTTCTATTGTTGTCACTAAATGTTTTCTACTACTTGTTTTTCACATTTCATTATATACTTACAAAATAAAAAGTTTATAAAGTGGATAGCAAAAATAAATTTATATCTTTGCATTAAATTCCATAAAAAGAATAATCATTTTCATAATGTCCATGTAATAAACAATAAAAATTCAAATCGAGACAAAAAGAGTAGAATAAACATTTTATAACAAAGAAAATGTAAAATATCCCATTCGTGGTAGTTTAATATTCACTCACTCTGTCCCGAAAAATTGGTCTCAAATTGACTTTTTTTTGTCCAACACCAATGAACTTTGACCATATATATATTAGTGTCAATCTAATGATCACAATGAAATTTTAAAAATTCTTATTCATAAATCATTGGGATGATTGGATTGACAACATTATTTGGTCAGTTCATTTGTGTTAACCATGAAAAGTTAATTTGGAACCAACTTTTCGGGACATAGGGAGTCTTATGGTTAGGGACATATTTAAAAATTTGGTACAAGTCCTTTAAGTTGAAACTAAATGTCGTTTTAGAAGATAAATTTTGATTCACAATACTTGTCGTTTCTAAGATATACATGCGATATTAAAATTTTAGGCTTTAACTATGCAAATTTTATTTTCCTCATTACCTCAAAATTCGACCCCCCTCACTAAGATTTCTGGATACGCCACTGGTAAAGATTCATTCCATTTTAGGAAGTGAATATATACTCTGGGACGGACTAAAAAGGAAAGGTGGACATATACTTTGGGACGGAGGGAGTATTTTTTTTTTTCAATTTCAAAATTATATTATTTAAATAAAAATATTAAAAATGTTTATAATTTATTTTCTATATGAATAGAGTCTAATTTTGTTATATTTGAAATAATTTTAATATTTTATTATTTAAAAATATTTTAACTTTTTTACTGTATATATTTGATACAATTTTGATATTTTATATATTTAAGTTTTCTCTTACACCAAACGACATCGTTAATGTTAAATATAAAAAATATTCGTTTGCGCGTCATATTTTAAATGGCACGCGAATGTTCAAAACAAAGCTATGCAATTGGCTCTCAAACCAGACCTAATTGAGCATAAATATGTAAGAATAGCCCTTGAAATCGTATGCATCATTTTATTTATTATCGTTGTTACTTTCTCTTCGTTCGTTTATGTTTTGTATTTTAGTTCTTTTAAATTTTCATGAGTGTAATGTAAATTATGTAATTTGACGTTTATTCATGTGTGTTTAATTTTTTAAAATTATGCAATTAAGTAAGACAATAAAATAAATAATTTTTTTTATTTTTAATGACATTAATAAAATAGTATATTTAATAATGTATATTATTAATTTTATAACATGGAATTACTATTAAAATAATATATACTCCCTCCGTTCCAAGTAAGTTGCAACATTAATTTTGAAGTTGAAACTTAAAGATATTAATGTTATATTAAGAATGAAAGCTAGCGAGGAATAGAGAGAATTAATGTGGAAGGAAAGAGAATGCGTGGAGAATAATGAGTAGTTGAGAGGAAGAGAGGGAATGAGCGTGGGATTATAAAAGCAATAAAAAGCTTATATTTTTAGATTGTTGCAACTTAAGTGAAATGCTTTAAATGGCAAAATGTTGCAACTTAATTGGAACAGAGGGAGTTGTGAGTGTAGATGGTTGGGTAGGAGAGAGAAAGTGAGATATAAAATAGTTAGTGGATAGTTGTTGTGAGTATGGTAATTGGATCTCATTATATTAAAAATATTAAATCATTTTCATTTCAAGACTTTGTAAATTAAAGTGGGACAACCAAAATGATAACTTTTTTTAGATTAAAGAGAGACAGAGGGAGTATATATATACTCCATCCGTCCCAACAGAAGTGTCACTTATTTTCCTTTTGGTCCGTCCCAGTACAAGTGTCACTACCCAAAATGGCAAACTTTTAATACTTTTATATTGTCCCTACCCCACTATTTAACTCCACTCATTCTCTCTCTTCATTTTCCACCACTCATTTTATTCAACCAACACTACTATTTACCCCGCTCATTCTCTCTCTTCATTTTCTACCACACATCTACTACCTTTCCTTAATCTCCGTGTCCCAAAAGTTAGTGACACTTAGGCTGGGACGGAGGGAGTATGTGAATGAAAATTCGTTCACCACTACAACATGTATTCTGGTGCGAACGAAATTTCATTTAAAGGGCAATTTCATGCACATAGTAAATGCATTTTTTGTTCACCATTGTGTGGGTGCTCTTACTCTCATTTCAATTGTAAAATTGTCCGACATGAAATTGTAAATATTTAAAAGGGGAATGACAAATTTGATGGAAATTTAATAGTGTCAAATAAAAAAACTTTTTCAAGGCCAAAGTATTTTGGATAATGTTAGGGGCACATATTTTTTTTATTTTTTTTTATGAAAAGATGGATACACAATGTGGTGACGAACTGATGATATTTTATAGGTTTCATTGATTGTGAAACTCATACACTTTTATTAAAAAGATCATTAAAATCATAACACACTATTTTTGTATTTTGTAAACCAAATTGTATCATATTTTTTGTGACTTTATTATTTTCCAATTGTATATTGTGAAAATCTGCTAAAAAACGTGTTTTACGCTAAGCTTCGCGTAAAACGTGTTTTTAAGTTGGCGCGGTGGCATTTTTGTAATTAACGGGAAGTTGTTTAGCGCTGATCGTAAGTGCCAGTGGTAGTGTAAAAAAGTGCTAGCACATGTACACTGGCACTTATTGACACTACCACTGGCATTTTTTAATAAATGTCAGTATCAATGTTAAAAAGTGCCAGTGTAATGGATGGCAATTATTAACACTACCACTGACACTTTTAATAAGTGTCATTATCAATGTAAAAAAGTGCCAGTGTACTTACGGGCAATTTTTAACATTACCACTGACACTTAAGAAAAGTACCAGTTTCATGTTTATAAACGCCAGTATGAAATCACTGGCTTTTTGTAATATTAACACTGGGCATTTACTATGATTGCCAGTATTTACGAAAATGCCACCACTTGTTTTGAATAATAATGCCCAGCGTCTTTGAAAAACACGTTTTCCTTTGCTTGGAAAACACGTTTTTCACAAGACTCACTCTTATAAACTACTAGTACCTGTCGGGAAAAAAAAATTATACTCCCTCCGACCCAGACTAAGGTTCTTACTTTACTTTTTGGTTTTCCCAGACTAAGGTTCTTAGTTGCTTTATTACCTAAAATGGACCATGGGATCCACTTGTCATTCTTACAACAAAAACACCCTACCCACTTTATCTCTCCTACTTTCTCTTACTTACTTTTTTATACTCACAACATTTACTTTTTCTTAATTTCCGTGTAAAATCAAACTAAAAACCTTAGTCCAAAAGGGAGGTAGTACTGTATACTACTAGTATTAATAGAAGAGAATAATAAACTGAAAACGAAAATATCTTAAGCCACTCTTTAAATGCCAAGTGGACGGAGATGTATCTACAGCATATTCGCTCGTTGGTTGTAGAGGATTCTTGCCACTATTTTACTACTTCAACAAACCACTCCACCAGAAAAGGAAAAGCTTTCCCTATCGGATAAAATAGAAACCTCTCCGGAATAGCTCCGACCATTTCCGCCGCTCTCGCCGGCTTAAGATGCTGGTGATCGAACCGACAACCTCCATCCGATTCTCCTCCGCAAGATTCGCCCGCACCTCCCGTCTTCTTCCTCCTCACGGCAGCTTAGTCGTCCCCTGGTATCACTTCGAATCCACTTTTATAGTATACAATTTAATGGACTGTATATTTCATTTTTAGCAGTGCTCAAAAATCGAATTTGAATTCAATTTCAGTGCATTTTAACTCTTGTTATAATGATATTTGTACTGAAGTGGTGCAAAATGGAATTACAATTGTTGTAGTTTACAAACAAGTGATTAATGCAGTATCCAATTTGTATTTTGGGAGTTATGATACTCCCAATGTCCGGGCAAGGAAAGATAGTCTTACATTGATCTTTATTGTATATCCCAATTGAATTTTGGCCATAATATTCTATGCTCTCTAAAAGTTGTTATTGCTAAATCAATAACAAGTTTTGGAATTGCATAAGATTTTCACAAAATTATGGTAAAAGTTCTCTTTCCGGGACTGAGGGAGTATAGCGAGCATTTATGTGGATTGTTACATTATATTGAGACTGATTGACAGGAATAAGATTGGGACGCTGAGTGGCTGTTCTTCTTGCACAAGATGGGACAAATGTGCGAAGAATGGAATAAGGGCTTCAGCTGGGGGGTTGTCCGGTCCATTAAAGCCAAATAAAAAACCACAACGGTATCATCCGTCCGAGGACGTTTCAGACTCGGAATCAGATGAAACTGGTGTGGCTGTCCTTAAACCTGCAGAAACTTGTAGAACTGTTATTGAGGTACGTCAATTCATTTCTTGTTTAGCCATTGGCATTTAAAGTATTTTTTTTTCTTTTTTCAAATGTATGCATATCGTAATTTCAGTTCAGGTTGTTGTCTGAAGACATGTTTATAATTTCCTTAGGATGTAAAGCTATAAAAGCATGCACACAAATATTGAGCTGATAAGCACGTAATGTGAACACCAAGGGGTATGTATGTAAATGTGCTGCTAAGAATGCTTAAAAGTCAACCTCTTGAAACGTGAAAATGGAATTCATTTAGGGATGGATGGAGTAACTTTGTCTTAATAGTCAAATAAACAGTTTTTTTGCTTCAGAATGTCTCATTTGGAGTTGTAGGTTCATGTCTACATCTGAAAGTGATTATTTGAAGACGCAATTTCTGAGACTAGCCACGGATCCCCATGCTGCTTGTGAAATACTCCCTCCGTCCCAAAATGATCTTCACGTTTGACTATTCAAACTTTTTAAGGATATGAGCACTTGCTTCACTAGCCATGTTGTGTGTATGCACATTTAAGCCTAAATTGTATAAATAAGAACTTTTTGGAACAATGAAAAATGTCAAATGAGAAGATCATTTCGGGACAGAGGGAGTATGCCTTACCCACCAAGCTCCTACTGGAAAAGCTCCAAATATGACAAAGAAGCAAAATCACACATTCAGGAGCTCTGTATCAAGTATCAACCACTCCAGTTCACTCTAGTCTAACATTAGCTCATATTAATTGTGAACATGTGATTTGCAGGTGAACAGCAAAGCACTAATAATGTTTGCCGGTGTGATCAGCGATGAGATTCAAGATAACCTTTTCTGGCCTGATCTGCCTTATGTTACAGATGAACATGGAAGTAAGTAGCCTAAATCATACTCATCGTGTCCTAATTTTTGTTGATAAAAGTTTCATCTTTGGATTGAAGTGTTTTCTGGTTGCACATTCTTGCAGATATCTACTTTCAAGTGAAAAACGATGAAGACATTCTTCAGTCTCTTACTTCTGACGATACTCCGGTGGTAAGATCACAACTCTATGCAATGCACAACTTATGCCTGTAATCTGGCTCAAAGAAACTTCGGAGTGCCTGATACTTCCACTTGCTAAGATCCTATTACTTGTACGTTAGTGTTTTATCTTAGGAAGTATTTAGTGATGATAATTCTTAATGATTTTAGCTTTTATTTTCTCAGGCTGTTTCAGGACACAGATAATTACATGTTGGTGAATATGTGCTTAGATTTTTCTTATAACAGAACTGTAAGAACTATGACACAGACTATCTTGTACAAAATGCCATGAAGACTCCCTTTGTATCTACCATATAGATCTTTTAACTCCATATAAGAACTTGGTCAGGTTTCATAAAAAAAGAAAAGAAAAGAACTTGACCATGTCAGAGACACTGTAATATTTAATAAATCTACTACTGTCAGATGCATTCATTTGTGGGATTGTACTCGCTTTGATTTTAAATGAGCTTCTATTTTCATTTTGCAAGAATATTTAGAGTGCGTATGGCAACTCCAATCCCAAGCCTTGGATTTGGAATAAGAGATTTTCTGTGGACTTCAAATACTCTTTTGATTCCAAATCGACATATTGGAATTGAGTTGCCAAACACACCCTAAGGATCTTGAATAAGTTATTCTCTTAAGGGACGCATTGTAAAATCCCTTTGTGACTTGCAATCTTATTAAGCGCTTAACACAATGCAGGATGTTATAATAGGCCTGGATACTTCAGAGATGATCAATGAGATGGAGTCAATACGTGCTGATACTGATTTTGATGATGATGAAATTGACGACGAAGACAGTAATATCGATGATGATAGCACTGATGATGAGGAAGAAGAAGATGAAGATGAAGATGATGAGTTCACTGATGAGGTGCTTACTATTGCTTTTGTTCAATTTCCATTCACTATGATTTTGATTATGCAGCCTTCATCACTGTGACTTATATACTAATCTTTTGTAGGATTGGGAAGGAATTCTTGAAGATGAGGAAGAAGACGAGGATTCTGACGAATCACCAGGAGACTGGGCAAATTTGGAGACCATGCGTTCCTCGCATCCTCTACAGTTTGCCAAAGTGTTGGCCAAGGTAAGTGTCTATAGAAAATGTTTTTCATCTAAGAAAAAGGCAAAACTCATATTTTGGTCACTCAAAACACCTATTTTTCAAATGTGCTCATTGATGTTTTTACTTTTGCAATGTCCTCCTTCAAGTACCAATTTTTTGAAATGTCCTCGCTCTGTTAATTGAGTCGTCAACTATTTAACGGGTGATGGTCATGTGTCATTACATTATTAACAACGTTAAACAAAATGTAACAGCCAGATCATAAAGTTGATCAAAATCTAATGAAAGGTTTTGTGATTGTGAATGACAAAAATCCCGTCTTCAACCTTTGAACTCAACAGAATACACCAAATCCTTCCCATCCCCTTCAATTGACCTTAAGCAACCAAAGTAAAAGCCACACTTTCTCATATCCACACCCCACCACCGTCCACCTTTCGTCTCTGCCATCTTCAGGGAAAATACAGCTTCCCCAACCCTTCAAATTTCACTTCAAAATTGTATCCATCTAAACCCCACCCATAAATTTGGAAACCCACCGCCCCTTCCCCACTTCGTCCCTTTCTCTCTCTCAATTCCAGTTCCAACAATCCCCTCCCCCTTCCTCCCTAACCCCATCGCCCCTTTCCCCACACCCGGTTCTTCGACACTACAGTAGAAACTTCTTTCCCATTTCTCCCGCCCTTGCCTCATGTCCCAGTCCCACTCCAGTGAACCCCTGTCAAAATCGTCCCCAACCCTTCGTTCTCTTGTTTATAAAATTAATTTTGGGGTTTTCAAACCCAAACAAAACAGATTTGTAATCCTACATTAATGGAGGTGCCAGAGTTTAAGTGAGTGCGTGTGAGGATTTCTTTGATCTCCTGATTCTGGGTTTGTGATTCCTTGAAATTCTGATTTATGGGCTTGTAATTTATTGAAAGTTGGACATGTGGGTTGTGATTTCTCTGAAAAATCTGGAGTGTGTGCGTGCTTTGTGGGTGGAGGGTGTGCAGAATGTGTTGTTGGTGGTTACCCAGACGGTGGTCCAAGGTAGTCTTTGGTATAGCCTGCTACAGTAATTTGTCTTCTCCCTGTTATGCTCAAGTTAAAATGGTAATGAAAAAGAAATATAAAAAATATTAATAATGGTGTTATGTTGATTTAGCCTACGAATGGGTAATGGTGTTGTGCAAAGGTAGAAGATGAGGCTATAAAGGTCATTTGCTATCTCGAATAAGTTTGTTAGATTTGGGGTAACTTCATTGGCATATTTGCCAAATATTTAACGTCTGTTAGTCACTTGATGATATGTGACCCGCATTCATTAAAAACTTGACGGCTCTGTCAAGGGAGTGAGGACATTATTGCACCAATTTAATACTTGCATGAGGACACTCCAAACAAGAAAACATTAATGAGCACATTTGAAAAACAAGTATTCTTAAGTGACCAAAATATGGGTTTTGCCTAAGAAAAATAGCGGTGATCATCCGAAGCTGTCCTGATGCTATTCCATTCTTAAAGCTGTAACCTATTTAATGATCATCTGAAGTTGGCCTTTTGCAATCTTGATGGTGGCATATTCTTAAAGCTCTAATCTATTTGAAACCCAATAAGTAAATTTACTTGAGTAATCATATTTCGGTGAACTCCTGTTGTGCAGTTTGTATCAGAGGACCCTGTAAACTACATGGATCAGCCTCCTGCTGGTCTTGCGATTCAAGGCCTTTTAAAACCTGCCTTTGTTGAAGAAAATTCTGTCATCAACAAGAATATGTTTGAACATAAACCTAATGGTTCTGAACTAGGACCATCTCAAGATGGGCCAAGTTCTGATGAAGAATTGCAGAAGGATCAAAACCTGGGAAATGGGATTTCATATTACAAACTAGAGATCATGAAAATTCGTTTGATCTCACCACATGGAAGTCAGGTATATTCCTCCGTACCGAGCATAATTTAGAGAAAAGGTTGTTGTCAGCTACCATTGGAGTCGTAACATTTTCCCTTGTCATGCTTGATATTTTTCCAAGCAAGCCATCCAAGTTCTATATCCCTTTAGGTCAAGAGGACCCCAATCATTTCAGTCTATGACAAGAAACAGGTTCTCGAGTCGTTTCAGAATTAATAAATACTTTTATTTTCTATCTTGAGACATCTATTTAACAAATATATTACCCTCTATAATCATGATGTAAATGCTTTTCGAGGTTATAGACGCTGATGCATTTAAAGATCGCTTTCTACAATCATGCTGCCATATCCACGTTCCTTTGCACCGTGTTTATTGCACTCTGCATCTACTTTGGCTTGAGAAAGGTCCGATGTGTTGGAGTGGAATAGCTGTAGATGTAGATCATACTCATGCTAACTGTTGATGCGGAAGAATAACCTCCACATGTATAACAATAAAATTCCACGGAACTCCCACACCAGAAACCATAGTTGCACATACTTTAAAGCCACCACAGGATCATTCTTTCCATATCCTGTCTTTTCGTTGATACATCAATCCATAACTCATTTCCTTTGATGTTTTTTTTTTTTTTTTTTTTTTTTTTTTGGGGGGGGGGGTGAGGGGAGGGGTGGAGAATTCAATTGTACTGCATATCAAGTTGAAATAGAAGATAAGAAAATAAAATTGTATAATTTCTCCACAGACACCTGTTAAACTGGAGGACTTCAGGAGAGCTAAACCTGATGCAATCGCTCATTCAGCTGCTAAAATCATATCTCGCATTAAAGCTGGTGGAGATAAAACGACACTTGCCCTTAAATCACTCTGTTGGAGATGTAAGGGCATTCAAGTGGAGGTAACGCTCACTCGCCTTCTATTATCTTCAGTTCCAACAGAAAATGTACACATAGGAAAATAGTGCATTCACATAATGTCCTTTTTATTTTTAAATGCATTTCCTTTTTTTAAAATTATACATAAATTCATTAGCTATCATTTCTCTCTCTAACAAATGTTTTAAAAAAATAAATAGAGAATGTTCTCGTGTTTTGCTGACCTCCAATTATCAACTTTATTGTTACTGCACGTGCTCCATGGTTGAGAATTTGTTGCTGCAATATTTGACAGGAAGTAGCTCTCATTGGTGTAGACAGTCTTGGGTTTGACTTAAGAGTTTGTTCTGGAAGACAAGTTCAAACATTGCGATTTGGATTTCATAAAAGGGTATTTTCTACATCTCCATCTTAAAAGTAGCATTAGCGATTGAGATTAATTACCACATGTTTTCACGTGGTTAACAATCTCAATAGTACGTCTATAATATTTTCTCAACTTTGAATATGATTGTGGCTGAAATGGTAGAGAACTCGGTTCACTTCCGTTTGTATTATCTTACAAATAGTAATGTGCACATTGTATACTCCCTCCGTCCCAAAATAAATGTCGCATTTCACTTGTCAATGTTTTTTAGTCAGCGTTGTTAAGGAGTGTGCTTTACTTGTTTGTATAATGATTGTACCATGGTAAAAGTAGATTGTTTCCTTGTATAAAAATAAATGTCTCATTTCACTTATCAACGTTTTTAACGAGTGTGCTTTATTTTTTGTATAATGATTGTACTAGGGTAAAAGTGCACTAAGATAGTTTCCTTGTATAGAAATGCAACATCTATTTATTTTGGGACGGACTAAAAAAAGAAGTATGAAATTTATTATGGGACGGAGGGAGTATGTTTAATGAGAAGCACAACCTTGTAGAGATGGGTGGTAATTTCTGGTTGCATTTGCTTATTGCAGTACCCTCAACGTAATTCAGCTGACTACCATACAATAAGTTTTATGCAAGTAATTTGGTGAAGGATGCGATATAGCATACTTTTACTTGATTTATATCTAATTGTATTCTTTCTCCCTCGACTGTATTGGATTTGTAGGCCTATTCGGAGTACAGTGCTGAGAGACAACTAAACTGTTTACTATTCCCGAGGACTGGCCATCAGCAAAAGAGAAAAGAAGCCCACCAATCTGAACTGTGATGATGCTCGAGTAACCATAATTCTATAACACGGTAAGTTTAGTTGTTCACCCCTTGCATTCAGAACTGTACATAACAGGCTCAAATTTCTTTGTTTGTTCAATTCATCAGATGTAGTATTTGTTTAATTCACTTAACATTCTTTGACTTTCATATTCTTAAATTTTACCCAATACTGGTAATTTAATGTATGACATTTGACTTATCAAAGAGGATATAGAGGCACATTATCTCTTGTCACATTCTTGAGTAAATTCTAGTCTATTCTTTTGGCATTCTCAGATTGGTTTTCTGTTTTTGTTTTAAATTTTGATTCAGATTTTTAAGTGTCAAACTTAAAGTGACATACACTGATCAAATTTACCATGAAAGCATAATTCTGAAATTATTCCATATGAAATTCAAAATGTAGGAACATCAGCTGAATCAAACTAATTACAGAAATTTCCAATAATAGAGAAACAAGTGATCAACGCACAAAGAAAGCGCAATTCATGGTTTATATATCAAACCTGATCACTCAGAAAAGTCTCGTAAACCAACTGTGCACTCAAAAGATCCACAACCGCGGAACCAACAGATTTGAACACAGTTATCTCCTTCTGTTCACACCTCCCACCTTTCTCCCCTTTGATCAACTCCACCAAACTCCCCTTGATATCATTTTTCTCGTTTACCCCTCTTTGAAATGCACCCACCAGCTCCCCCGCCTCCTCTAATGCCGCCTCATTATCCACAAACACCTTCCCTGTCCTTATCGCATCATCATCACACTCCCTCATTGTCGGCTTATACGATCCAACCAAATCAAGATGAACTCCGTGTTTTAGCCACTTTCCAATCACCAATGGCTGCTCTGAATTAGTTGCACAGCTCACTATATCCGCCATCTCCACCGCCTCCTTCAATCCCTCACTTGCTTCAAACAAAACTCCTTCAAATCCATTTTCACTAGACAAATTCTCAGCCAAAACTTTCGCTTTCTCCGCATTTCTGTTCCAGATTATTACTCTCTTGATACTCGGCCGTGTTGTCAAATGAGCTTTGATCAAATGCGGAGCCAGGGAGCCAGATCCTACCATTAAGAGAACTTGTGAATCAATGTTGGATAGATAGTAAGATGCCAAGGCGGATACGCATGCTGTGCGGTGGAGAGTGAGTTCCGTACCGTCGATGGTGGCTAGGGTTTGGCCGGTGATTGAGTTGAAGAGGACGTAACTAGCGTGTACTCCGGGTAAGTTGAGGGAGGAGTTGTTGGGGTGAGTCGTGACGAGTTTGACGCCGATGTAGGGAAGGGAGGAGGAGAGGGACCAGGACGGCATCAGAAGGAGAGAGGATGACGGAGAAGTTTGGTGAGACTGGCGAATTGGGGATTGGATGGTGGATGTGGCTAAAGGGAGAGTGGCTTGGAGGTGGTGGATTAGGGTTTTGTAGGTGAGAATTGTACGGATATTGGGTGCGCCGATGAAGATTGGTGGTCCGACGGCGGTGGAATTGAGACTTGAGTTGACTTGGTGGTCGTCGGTCGCCATTGTTATTGTTGAGTTGAGGACCTCGGAGCTGTTGTATATGTGAGGAGGTTGAAGCGGAAAGGCCAAATTACATTTTACCCCCCAAACCCCGTTTGAAAAGTCGGTCTGTTTGGTACCTAAACTTTCAAATTTTCCCACTTTGCACCCCAGCACTAACGAATGTTAGAAAATTTAACAAAATAGATAACGCATGGACTATTTTGTAATGCTTATTAGTTTTTAAGGGTCAAAATGCAAAGTTTTAAATATTAAGTACTAAAAATTTATTTATTTTTCCAAATATATAACATTATCTTAAACTTAAATAATTAATACTTCTTGAAAATAATACTAATTTTATGCTAATTTTTTTTTCAAAAATAAGAATTTTTTTTTTAATAAAACTAAAAATTAAGTATGTTTTTTTATTTTTTAAATAAACATATTTTAAAAAGAAATATTTTTTTCTAAAAAAACATTGTAAAGTTTTATTTATATTTTAAAAAATATAAAATAAAACTTTTAAATTGAAATTTTTGTAAGAATTTTTTTTTTTTTAAAAAAATTAAAACATTATAGCATTTTTTTCATTTTAGAAAAATATTGTATTTTTTTTGTTGAGAAAAGTACAATATTCTTTTAAACAAGGACATACCAAAAAAGAAAGTAAGAACCTTAAACTGGGACGGAGGGAGTAATTTTAAAAAAAAACAACGCTAGAGTGTTTTATTTTTTTAAAAAATAAATTTCTTACAAAAATTACAATTTAAAAGTTTTATATTATATTTTTAAAAAATATAAATAAGACATTACAATGTTTTTTTTAAGAAAAAAGATCTTTATTTTTTAAATATTTTTATTTAAAAAAACAAAAAAACCCGTAATAATTTTTTTTTTTTATTTTTAAAAATATTTTACCATAAAAAATTGTATTATTTTCAAGAAATATTAATTATTTAATATTTAAGATAATGTTAAATATTTGAAAAAAGAAATAATTTTTAGTACTTAATATTTAAAAGTTTGTATTTTGACCCATAAAAAGTACTCCCTTTGTCCCTAAATGAGTGTCCAAATTTCATTTTAAGGGACACTGAAAATCTCAACTTTTTGAACAATTTGGTAACAACGATTCATATATAATCTTGTAATCTCCTTTCCAAACCTTTAGTTTTGCACGTATAAAGAAACCGGTGAATTTTTTTTCGAAAAAAACGTTTAGGGAGAAAGTTATGTTAAAAAAAGACACTCATTTAGGGACAAAGATTTCTTGAAAATGGACACTCATTTAGGGACAGAGGGAGTAATAAACATTACAAAATAGTCCATTCGTTACCTATTATGTTAAATTTTTCTAACATTCGTTAGTGCTAGGGTGCAAAGTGGGAAAATTTGGAAGTTCAGGTACCAAACAGACCAACTTTTTAAACGGGGGTGTAAAGTGGGAATCGGTGAATATTTTGAGGGATAAAATGTAATTTGGCCAAGCGGAAATGTGAAACGGACCAATTACCTTAATTTATGATCATACAATTAATCTAAAATAAAATGACCAAATGTACGCTAGTGGTTAATTTAAAATAAGATGATAAGAAACGGTTTTTTTTTTTTTTTTGAAGGGGTTGGGACAAATTTACGATCATACAATTAATCTAAATGTATAAATATTTTTGTTATTTATATTTTAAACATTTTCATTTTGTAAGATAGAATTGCTATTGAAGATATTTGATGAAAAGTATTCAGAGATAAAATTTAATAGAAATTTATTTTAAATTATTTTATGTTAAAAATTGATATACTCCCTCCGTCCCACCACCCACCACAAGTAGGGCTTATTTTCCTTTTAGGCCGTCCCAAAACAATTGAGACTGCTTAAAATAAAAATGTTTTAGTATATTTATATTCAACCAACCCCACCATTTAACCTCATTCATTCTCTCTCTCTTTATTTTTCACCACTCAATTAATTCAATCAACACTAGTATTATTTACTCCATCCATTTTCTCTATTCATTTTCTACCACATATACACTACTTTTCTTTCAATTGTTGTGCTCGCTCCTCTAATACTACTTGTGGGACAAAAGGAGAGTATTCGTTTAAGAAAGGGGATATTGGAGAACATATATTTCAATTATTGGACTTTACATTAACCACCCTCCCATCCCCACTTACTTTCTCTCATTAGATAAACACCTTTTAAATCTATACTCCTTCCGTCCCATTCGAATTATGACAAATTTCTATTTTAGGTGTCTCATTCGAATTAAGACAACCCAAAAATGAAAGTGTTTTTTTCAATGGGACCCACATTCACACTCACAACAACTTTCCACTCATTATTCTCTACCCCACTTTCTCTATCCTATTTCACTTTTCATACTCACAACACCTACTCCACTAACACTTTTTTCTTAATCCCCATGCCCAACCCAAGAATCCTAATTCGGGTGGGACGAAGGAAGTATCTATAACAATATAAAAGCAAGATAAACTTTCTACAATTAGTGAGTGGGTCACACAAAAGCTTTAAATGGAAAATGATGTCACGTGTGTGGGGAAATGGTGTGTGGAGTAAGAGAAGGTTGCTGTATGGTGGACTAGCTTATCTTCTAAGCTTTGTGGCATAAATGTAATTGTTTCAATATAAAATGGCAATGAATTCACAAGAAGTAGGGCTGAACACTCTAGAACTCACAATGCCCGAGGAATTTTTTGAAATGTTAAAGAAGGGTCCTACTTACTCTCCCTAACGTCTCTTCCATCTACTTAGACCATCTACAATGGATTAAACGAAATTTCCCATTCAACACTCACTTTATCACTCCACATCAGCTTCTCTCTCTTCCAACTCATCCATTCAACACTCATTCAACAAAACACCCTACAATGGTTTGTTTAATCCTCCATTCAACACTTTTCCCACTCATCATCCTATACCCCACCACTTAAAATTTATTTTTTATTTTTTATTTTTATGATTAGTGTTGAAATAGTTATTATTGGGATCCATTTCAAGAAAAAGATGAGTTTTTTTTTTGTGTTGAAATACAATGAAACTTACGTCAATTTAAAGAGATTTTTTTTTTAGGAATTTTGGTATAATTTTTTTTTTTTTAAAAAAAACATTTTTTGTGAAATAATTGAGCTCAAATAATTGAGATAAAAGAAAATAATTCGTCAGCCAATGAGAAGGTGACACCCGTCCAGTCCAGGAAAAAGAAAAAAAAAAAAAAACCGCCGACGCAATGACGCGCCTTGTTCTCCGCGTGAACTCCACGCGCCACACACGGCCCAGTGTGTGGCCGCCGCGTGTCTTCTTCGGCTGACACTCCCTGCATTCACCATTGTTGAATGGGTTCAACCAAACCCATTCACATGAACCATTCACACACCATTGGAGCAATTCATGTGAATTTTTTTTGTGAATGGGTATTCAACACCCATTTTTTTTGCCATTGTAGATGGTCTTACACGGTACACACAACACACACAAATAGAGAGAAAATCACACACATATGCACACGTTGTTAAGCACCAAAACGCACACACACAATAAAAAAAAATATAATGCTTTTTTTCCCCTTTGTACAGGTCGATCGTGAAGGTGAAATGGGTATTGATCGTATATGTTATGGATTTAAACAGTTCGTATTCAAGATTATATGTGTTGGGGTATTTTATCTCAAATCTATTGATATTAGTTTAAGATTGTTTCAATTTGTGCGATTATGAAGAATGTTATGACTTTTGTGGTGCTTCGGTTTGTGGTGGCGGCGACGACGATGGGTGATGGTGGTGGAGAGAGACTCAAATCTGAACCATAGTTGGAGAGATCAAAAAAAAAAAAGATTAAGAGAGACTCTCAAATGTGATTATAAATGGGGAAATCGAGAGAGAATGATGGTGGATCACAATGGGGCGGCGACGATGAGCGACGAAACACGAAGGTAAGAATGTAAATGTGAATCTTTTATTAATGGCCCTGTTTTCAATTTGCAGTTGTCTGGGAAAGAAGAAAATGCTGAAGAAGTGAACAATACTGTTTATTGTTTGAATTTCGATTAACAATACTGTTTGTTGCTTCTTCTTCTTCTTCCTCCTCTTTTTTTTTTTTTTTTTTTTTTTTTTTTTTTTGAGATAAGTGTACTGTTTGGCATCCTATGCCTACTTGGATGCATGTTAAGGATTCACTTATCATTCCAGTTTATTAATGGATCAAATTTATTTAATCTTTCTTTTTTCCAGTTAAGGTTGTGGAAGCAACTAATGTAATTTCTTAAAATTAAAGGAGTATATCATTTGTTTTGGTTATTTTTAATGGGTGTTTTACTCTCAGTTTTTATACTTATTTCTTTTATTAATTTTTATGATATTATTGTAGAAATTACATGGGCTACAGGATTCATTTGTTTTTGTTGCTTTATATTTGCTTTTGATAAATTTAATCCATTTAATTAATGATATTTTAAAGGGACAGTAATATCTTTTGGGTATGATTTTATTGAAATTTAATTACATAGGAGTATGTTTTGTAAGATATGAAGATGGTAGAATAAAAAGTTGTTAATTTCAACTCTTGGAAAGGAGATAACCTGCAAATAATGATTACACGGTCAAAGTTTGTGGTAAATGGTTGCTTTAATTATTTTACTATGGTATGGATTATTAAGGAAAATAATAATGTTCATTATCTCATATATTTAGGAACCAGATAAGTATTAATGTAATGAATACTCCCTCCGTCCCAAAATGATTTTCGCGTTTGACTATTCAAAATTTTTAAGGATATGAATTTTGAGACAATGAGAAATGGCAAATGAGAAGATCATTTTGGGACGGAGTGAGTATTTCTTAATGTTTTCTTAATCTACTTGATTTTTTTTTCTGAGACCACTTAATTTAATAATAATCGATATAATATATGTAGACTAACTATTGCTTATAAGTTGATAAAATAAATTCTTAGTTTCATTTGACTATAACGTGAAAAAAGAAAAAGTGGTAAATAGTGTATATTTTTCTAACATCAATAATACTGTTTAAAGAATAAAAGAGCAAGATGAGAGGGAGATTTGGCATACTTTAAGGGAAGATTGAGATACTTTGGGGGTGGAAATTTCTGCAAGGAATTTCTTATTGTTTATTTAAAAATTGATAAAATCTTTTAAGAAACTATGTAAGAAAGGTGGGTGTGAAATATGAATGGAATACATTGTAGCCGTAAGATACTGAAATGCATCTCTACTTTCTTAAAAAAAAAAAAATGTTCTTTCAAAAAATAGAAAAGTTGTTCAAAATAAATTAAAAAGAGTTCCAAAGTCCTGTATATTTTTTTGGAGAATGTGTCTCCCTAAGAGAGAGAATGAGTCTGTGGTGGTGATGGTAAATAACTTAATAGTGGTAGGAGATAATTGGTGGGACGAGAGAGAATGAGTTTTGGGGAAGGGAAAGTGGGACAGTTAGGACTCTTAGGAGAATGGATTGAGAGGAGGTTTTTCGAAGGAGCGGTTTAGGGGGAAGTGGGAGGGGACTATGAGAAATCATGAACAGTTATGGGATGGGTGATAAATTTGATTTTAATTTTCTTTTCTTTTTTTTTTCTTTTTTTTTAAATGAATATTTTTAATATGGAAAGTTAAATGACACTAATGAAAATTTAAATATATGGAAAATTCATTTGCAAAAAATATTTAGTAAAAATATCTAAAAGGTTGTTTTTGTATTTATAAACCCAATATATGGAAAGATGATTTTTAAACTTATAAGAACAACGAATTTTCTAACATGTGTCGTAAGGGAACATGATAAGATTCAATTATGGTAGAATCTATGTTATTATGAAAACTTTTAGTAATATGTTGAGATTTTCAAAGTGAAATTTCAATAATTACACAAATTCACTACCGTATTTAAGTATTATCATGTCTCCTAAGGGCACATGTTAGAAAAACCGAAAAACAATAAAGATAATTTATGGAAACACACTTTTTTATATAAATATGAAAAGTAATTCCTAGACAATGGACTTTCAAAAATACAATATATGGAAATGTTATTTACAGATTTCTTACGTTAATTTATAAAAATAGTTAATGCAATTTACGTGCAACTTAAAAAATTAAGGTACAAATTTTTTGAAGACAAAAACTTGTGTGAGAACACTCCAACCCGTCTCATGGGTGAGACGGGTCATTTTTTTGACCCATTACCCGACCCACAACCCTGCTCCAGGACCCATGGGGGGACCCTGCCACGTGGCAGCCCCTCATTGGCCCCAATTTTTTTTTTTTTTTTTTTTTTTGGTTTGTGAAAAGTAATAGTTACCATCTCTTAAAGTAATAGTGTTATTCCTATGTTTTCTTCGTTTGCCAAAAGTAATACTTATTATAACTAAAATGTAACAAACGTGTTATTTATATGTAATAGTATTTGTAAATAATTGTAATACATATGTATAGATATCTATTTGTTTTCAAACAATAAGTTACAATGGGGTCAAATTTATCATGATACATGTAAAAGTATTACATTATCTATAGAAATCTGTTACAATTTCGTCAATCAAAGTGTTACATTTACTTGTATAAACTTACTATTACATTCATATACATAAGTTATTACTTTTCAAATGGGTAAAAACGAGCTTTTGTTTTTTTAAAACAAGTATTACGTTTACTTATGAACAATGTTACTTTAAGAGATGGTAACTATTATTTTTTGCTAAACCACTGAAAAGCCGATATAAAAACTCAAAAAAAACCAAAAAAAAAAAAAAAAAAAAATAAAAAAATCGGCCAATGGTGGGTTGCCACGTGGCGGGTTCGGCCCATGGGTCATGGGGCGACCCGTCTCATGCATGAGACGGATCCCCTTGTTCTCATGGGAGACCACCTCTTTTTTGAATAGTTGATTATGAAAATAGTTACATAAATATGATGTACATGTAAAGTTATGTTTTGGAAACTATGAATACTATTTATCTACCGTGTAAATATTTAATTTTTGAAAATGTAATAACAAGTCTACATTACTTTAGGGCTTTTTTTTTTTTTTAATTTTTTTTAAAAGGATCAATAGTGGTTCCCACTTCCCCTATTAATTGGTGTTCAATGGAGCATGAGAAGAGATCGAACCTTTAACCCCACACATTGTGAATCTGGCTCTTGACCATTGAGGCATTACTTTAGGACTATGTTTATTTGGGACAATCTTTTATGAACATGGATATTTAATGTGAAAAAAATATCTATAAATGAATTAAAAACCAAAAGACGATAATGGTATAAAAAAATTAAATAATTTACAAAAAACTCGATGTTTATTTTGGAAAAAAAAATATATAAGAGTATCAACAATATTTGGAAATTATGGGATTTAGGATAAGTTATGTTACTCAAATTTAAGATTTGAAATTGAAATTTATTACAAAAAGTTTAGCAGGGAGATAAAAACGTATCAAAATATAGAAATAAGTAAAGAATGTTACTCCCTTTGTCTTATATTGATATTTTCACTTTTCTTTTTTTCGTTATTACATTAAACTTTGAGCAATAGTATTATATTGATTTAATCATTCCTATGAAAATCAAAATTTTATTATTTAAAGTTAGTCTTATGAAAAACCCGTTTTATATTAAGAGATGTGTAAAATATATTTTACGTAGAGAGATTTTGTTTTACATTAAGAGATAAAAATATATTTTGCACTGAAGCAAGTGTAATTTTTTTTTGGCAAAACTGCATCAAAAATCACTCAACTATGACCAGTTTGGGTATTTGGTCACTAAACTAATTTCCTTTTGAAACAACACATTCAACTTATTTATTTTTGCATCCATGACTATTTAACGCCAAAAAACTAACGGTGTTAGTGATAGTGACTATGGATGCAAAAATAAATAAGTTGAATGTGTTGTTTCAAAAGGAAATTAGTTTAGTGACCAAATACCCAGACTGGTCATAGTTGAGTGATTTTTGGTGCAGTTTTGCCTTTTTTTTTTCTCTCTAGAATTTCACAATTATTTATAGTATGTTATATTGTGTGCCAATAACAAATGTAACATTTTCATTCATGTAATGTAAATACTTTAGTTATTATGTATAAATATTTAATTATCTTTCATTACTAAGTTGTACTCTATGGTTTCTTATGTTAATGATTTTTTATAAATAAATAACATGTTATGACCCGTGCATCGTACGGGAGCAACACTAGTATATTAAAAGTTAAGGTAGAGTCTTTAGGTGGTGCTATGTGGACAAGTTTTGGGTAACTCTTACTTTTAGTGGTGCTATATCATCCATAGCATTTTAATTATGTGACTATTCATTTTTCTCTTATTAGCTAATAGTATTAATTAAGTGTAATAGTTACTATATTAGTGAACTATTACTATTAATAGTATGGGAGGGGCTATTGCCACTACACGTTATACTAATCCACTACAAATGCTAAATTTTAGGTTAATTGATTAATATGTTGACTTATTTGCCCTTTAAATAGTTACTACTTTTTATTGATATATGTTGAATAGATTTTAAAGCCTAAACGCTTACTTCCTGTTTTCATTAAATTAAAACAATTATCTTCTAAATATTGACCAATTAAATTCACATTTTTTTTTTCTGTTTCTTCATATGAAAAATATTTCATCCATCTCAAAATGATTTTTTTTATATTTTTTATATATTTGATATAAATAATATCTATTTAACAATATACAATGATTTTGTAATTTATGATTATTAATTTATAATTAAAATTTTATTTTATATATTTTCCCAGTGACAAATAAAAAATAAGTCGCTCATAAATACATCTTTTTAGAGTTAGTTTTTGAAATACAATTGAAATGATTGCAATAGAAACTGTGTCAAAATATATAGGCCTGAATGCATTATATCAATGGATAAAACAATAAAATACAACAATTAGTAAAATCAGAAAAAAAATAATTATTTTTTAATTGTAAGATGAGTATATGGCAAATTTTGTTAAATGTTTCTTATCTCACTATTGTAATTCATGTGGTTGAATGAATTACAGTATTATATTATATTCTAAATAATGATAAAATTAAATATTAATATTCTAAATATCAAAAAATTATTGGCACATGTATGTTATAAATTAAATAAATGTAAATTCATTAATAATCCGTTTCCCTATAATAGATTAAGAATACTAAATAATATGTTGGAAAAATCCTGTTTTTCTAATATAAGTCAAAATATTTTTTTTTGTGTAAAAAGTAATGAAAGGTAATTGGTGGTATGTGATTTCTTTATTTTAGTATAAACAAATGAAAGATTAAAAAAAACTATAAAAACAAGATGCATAAAAATTACAAAATGGATATGTTACTCTCGAAATATTAAAAAATATAGGAAATATATTTAATCCAAATTGGTTATTTCCATAGTTAAGCAAAATCAATTAGCAGTAAATAGTGGATTAGGAAATTTATAGTGCATATTTTCTAATTCTAAAATACTTCATTAACTCCTCCAATTATTGGAAGGATATTTATGTCAATTCACAAAAATTGTAGTGGATGAGCAATTTTTGTAGTGGTAATAGCCCCTCCCTAATAGTATTAGTTTATTATAATAGTTAACTATATAAGATAATTATTACTATTAATAGTATAAGTTAAGTATAATAGTTACTATAAAGGATAACTATTACTATTAATAGTATTAGTTAACTATATAAGATAACCATTACTATTAATAGTATTAATTAAATGTAAAAGTTATTATATAAGATAACCATTACTATTAATAGTTTTAGTTAATTGTAATAGTTAATTATATAATATAATTATTACTATTAGTAATATTAGTTAAGTGTAATAGTTACTATATAAAGTAACTATTATTAACAATACTATTAACTAATTAGAATCGTTACAATATATTGTAACTATTATTGTTATTAGTATTTTTTTTTGAAAAAAATAATATTATTAGTATTACTGACTATATATAGTAACTATTACTTCAAACTTATTATTTACGATAAAGGTTATTCCCTCCGTCTCAGGATAAGAGTCATACTTTTTGTGTTGGTACATCATAAAGTAAGAGTTTCTTTCTTAAAATGACAAATAATCTTTACTGTAGCGACCCCAAAACCCGTTTATATTTATTTTATATTTTTGGGGATTTTTATTTGACTTATATGTGCATTTTATGTGTTGCATCATATTTTATGATTTGCATATAATACTTGATTATTTGTGTTATTTACTTAGTTAGTAAACATAATGATTAAAGGAGTTAAATGATTAAGTTGAAACTTTAGGGTCCTAGTTGAAAATGTAAGTTAAGGGGCTTAAGTGTTAACTTTGAATCTTGGGTGACCAAATTGTAAAAAATGGGTAATATATTAAAGGAAACTTTCCTTTCTTTCTTCCTTCACTGTGTAAACAACTTCTGCAACTTTCTTCCTCGTTCCTTCGTAGGGTTAAAGAGAAAAAGGTAAGTTCGACCCATTTCGATTTAATTCTTTTTATTTACTTACCCGTTTTAAAAACTAATTATATAAAAATGATCAGGGCATCGAGTAGGTCATTTCTAGCCGAACAAAACTTATTTCAGCGATACTTTTTCCGGAACTAGGTAAGTTACTAATTCCCCTTTAAATGTTAAAATAGTCATATATGCTATATATGATACTCCTACTTGTTAATTTTGTGTTTTGGGTAATATTTGCTATACTTGTAATTTTGGGACAAAAGGAGTATATGATTTTGGTTGTAGTTGAGTATGGGAAATGGTTTAGAAGCATGTTGTAGTCTAATGGAAGTTGTTAATGAGAGTTGCTAATGTTGTGTATTAAATTGTGCAGTATATGTTATGCTTGTGAAACAAAAAGAGTAAACTTTGGTTAAGTTTTTAGGCCTGCCGGGTGATGTGGGCGGCCGCCCAAAAATGGGTGTGCGGCCGCACATCTATCTGAAGGTTTTTGTTCTTGGGACAGAGCATTTTGGGCGGCCGCACAGCCCTGTTTGGGCGACCGCCCAGTTGTCTGAAAAAGTTTAGAGTTTTCAACTAAGGGGTTTAGAGATCAACCTTAGTCTAGTTTTTGGGTAGTGTCCTAAAGTACTTAAATGATTGTTGTGGAATGTTAGTAATGGATTAAATGTCCTTTTTATGGACTCTTTATAAGGATTCTTTGTGTGCATCTTGTGATGTATTTGGCTTAGTTCCTTCTTGGATTAAATGCCTTGGGTTTTGTTTAGCAAGTATTCATTACTGTGCTTTTTATGAAAGTCCAGCTGGTCTTGTTGTGGAGTCAGCCAATGGAAGAATTATAGTGGTACAGGTAAGTCCACTATAAGGTTTTCCATTGGAGCTTGTGAGTCAGGCGGTGGGAGAATTATAGTGGCACACAAGCCAAGTTCACTATAAGGTGTCCACTGTGCCTTCTAGTTTCCCCAGTCCAGATTGGCCTTGGATGGGATGAATTGCTCCCTTTGGTGAGTATTTGGGTTATGACTTTGTGTCATATTTCCCTCTCTGGTTACTTGGTTCTATTGGTTATGATTTGGTTTTCGGGATCCCGACGGCTTCAGCTATTTATGCTGCTCAGATGGTTTTCTCTGATGGGTTTCTCAGTTGGTATTCTCATCAGTTATGGTTATTGGTTAAACCTTGGCTTTGATATCCACCGGAGTGTGGGCAATGTGATATAAGTGATATATGAGTTGATGTTATATGCTATATGTTTACTTGTTGATATTGTTTCTTTATGATCATCATTTCAGCATGTAACGTAGTTGCATTTTAGTAGCTTACTGAGATTTATTCTCACCTTTATTTGTTTACTGTTTTAGATAAAGGCGGGTCCAGGGGATAGGACACTTGGCACGGGAGGACGTTCGTTTGGTAAGAGTTGGGACTGGTTTTGTTGAAGGTTACATTATGTAAATGTAAACCTTTTGGGGTAGAGTACCCGTACTTTCTTATGGTCACATCTATTTTGGTAAATGTTGATGTATGTATATTTGTTTAAAAGTTGTAAGCCTTTGGGGCTAAGTACTTTCGCTGTGAAAGTGTTTGTAAAAGTTTGTTTAAAGTTAAGTGAAGTCTTTGAACTTCAAGTGTGTTTTTGCTAAACTTTATAAAAGTACATTTCGAAAAAATTTCTAGAGAGTTTTATAACGTCTTCCATTCGTGTCCCGAGCGTGGGGCCAAGTAGGACCACGGGTACGGGGCGCGACAGTTGGTATCAGAGCTAGGTTGTAGATGGTCTAGAATGACTAAATGACCTAGGAGGGTAGTAGAGTATAGAGTGAGTAACGTTGAGTGTTTGATGCAGGTATTCGTTAAAAATGGGTGAAACTGACGGAGATCAGGCCGGCTCTTCGGGGCAAGGGGATGCCAGAGAAGAGGCTCGAATTATGTTTCAGGGAATGTTCGAAGCAGCGATGAAAACTATAAATGATCAGAGGCAAGAAAGGGAACAGGTACCACCAAGATATGGCCTAGAACAGTTTCTGAAAATGAAGCCTATGGAGTATGATGGAGAGCCCGATGTATCTAAAACTGAAAGGTGGATTGAATCGATGGAAAAGATCTTTGATGCTTTGAGATGTTCGGAGGAAGATCAAGTCAGGTTTGCTACCTATAAATTGAATGGAGCGGCTGAGCATTGGTGGAAAGCTTTGAAAACAAAATGGGATGAGACTCATGTACCATATACTTGGGAGAATTTTCTGGGAAAGTTCAAAGAACACTTCATTCCTCGAGTAGATCAAGACAGGAAGGAGATGGAATTTCTTAACTTGGAGCAAGGTTCTATGTCAATTGCTCAATATTCAGCTAAATTTTCAGAGTTGTCCAGGTATTGTACTCACCTAGTGGCAACCGAGGAGAGGAAAGCTTCGAGGTTTGTGAAAGGTTTGAAAACCGTGATTAGAACTCAGTTAGTATCCCATAAGTTGCAAGATTTTCAGGATGCAGTTGATCGAGCTTACCAAGTGGAGCATGACATTGAGGAACATAAAAGGAAAATGGAATTGTTAGGCGCTGGGAAGCAAGTTAGGCAACCACAACGTGGTGATAATCGAGGAAATCAAGGTGGATCTTCACAATTCAAAGGGTCTTCTCAAAGACAGTCAGGTAATAGAAATCAAAGTAACACTTCAGGGAGTCAAAGTAGAGGAGTTTGTAATTATTGTCAGAAAGAAGGGCATTCAGAAGAGAGATGTTGGAAGAAGCAGGGCAAGTGTTTGAACTGTGGTCAGTTAGGACATTTTCAGAGGGATTGCCCTAAGTATAGGATGCAAGCATCGGGAAGTGTGGTTGGGTCCTCTCAAGGTCAGAAGAGGGATTCCTCAGGCAAGCCTAAGGTTCAGGGTCGTGTTTTTGCTATTTCTCAGCAGCAGGCTTCGGAGTCCTCTAATGTGATAGGAGGTATTATTTCTGTGTCAAGTTTGAGGGCACGTACACTTATAGACCCTGGCTCATCGCATTCTTATGTGTCTTTGCATTTTGCCTCTCGATTGCATATGTCTTCTGAATCTCTACCTTATGTGTTAGAGGTGTCAACTCCTATAGGAGAGTGTTTGGTGACCAATGAGGTGTTGCATTCTTGTGATGTGCATATACGTGAGCATGTTTTACCTGCTGATTTAGTTATCTTACCATTACAAGATTTTGATGTTATCTTGGGTATGGATTGGTTGGGTAAATATCATGCGTATGTTGATTGTGCTAATAAAGTGGTCACATTTTCTATCCCAAATGTTCCTAAATTTTCTTTTGAAACTGTTCCTTGGGGTAGAGAGATTAGAATTATTTCTTATATGAAGGCTAGAAAGTTGTTGAACCGTGGTTGTGCGGGGTATTTGGCTAGTGTTCTTGATACTACTAAAAGGGTTCCTGATATTGGGGATGTGCCTATTGTTAAAGAATTTTCAGATGTATTTTCTTCTGAGTATGCTATGCCTCCTGACCGGGAAATAGAGTTCTGTATTGACTTACTTCCAGGTACGGCTCCTATATCTGAGGCACCTTACAGAATGGCCCCAGCTGAATTGAAAGAGTTGAAGGTTCAGTTGCAAGAGTTACTTGATCGAGGATTCATTCGTCCTAGTGTATCCCCGTGGGGAGCTCCAGTATTGTTTGTTAAAAAGAAAGATGGGTCCTTGAGGCTGTGTATTGACTACAGAAAGCTGAATCAGGTAACTATAAAGAATAAATATCCGCTTCCTCATATTGATGATTTATTTGATCAACTTCAGGGTCAGTTGTCTTTTCAAAACTTGACTTGAGGAGTGGGTACCATCAGTTGAAAATCCGTTCTGAAGACATTTCTAAAACTGCTTTTCGTAGTAGATATGGCCATTATGAGTTTCTGGTTATGCCTTTCGGGTTGACTAATGCTCCGGCTGTTTTTATGGATATGATGAACAGAGTCTTTAAACCTTATCTTGATACCTTCGTGGTTGTATTTATTGATGATATTCTGGTTTATTCCAAGTCCCGGGAGGAGCATGAACAGCATTTGCGAATGGTTTTATCTATTCTTCGTGAGAAGCAGTTGTTTGCTAAATTCAGTAAATGTGCTTTTTGGCTTAATGAAGTATCTTTTCTTGGGCATGTGATCTCCAATAAAGGTATATCAGTTGATCCATCCAAAGTTGAGGCTATTGTGAATTGGAGGAGGCCAGAATCAGTTACAGAAATTCGAAGTTTCTTGGGGTTAGCTGGGTATTACAGAAGGTTCATTGAGGGATTTTCTAAGATTGCAACTCCCTTGACTCATTTGACTCGAAAGAATATTCCTTATGTATGGGATGAAAAATGTCAAGCTAGTTTTGAAGAGTTGAAGAAGAGATTGACTACAGCTCCTATTCTCGCCCTACCTAATGGTAATGATGATTTGGTAATCTATAGTGATGCTTCTAAAGAAGGCCTCGGGTGTGTGTTAATGCAGAATGGAAGGGTGATTGCATATGCTTCGAGGAAGTTGATTCCGAGTGAGCAGAATTATCCTACCCATGACATGGAGCTTGCAGCTATTGTCTTTGCATTACACAAGTGGAAACATTATCTCTATGGAGCAAAGTTTGAGATTTTCACAGATCATCAGAGTTTGAAGTATCTTTTCTCCCAGAAAGAGTTGAATAACAGACAACGAAGATGGATGGAGCTATTGAAGGATTACGATTGTACAATTTCCTATCATCCGGGCAAGGCAAATGTGGTAGCGGATGCGATTAGCCGGAAGTCTTATGTAGCTTCATTAATGGTGCGGGAATGGAAGATGTTGGAGGATGCTCGAGATTGGAGTCCTTATGAATCTAAACATGGAGCTATTTTTGCGAACATTCGAGTATTTCCAACTTTAGTTCAACAAATAAAGGAAGCTCAGAAGGATGACCCAGAATTGGTAAAGATTATGGATAAAATCAAGGAAGGTAAATTTGAGGATTTCTCACTCAGTTCTGAAGGGGTATTGACTTTCAGAGGTCGATTGTGTGTTCCTAATGTTGATGGGGTTAAACACCAAGTTCTTAATGAAGGCCATAAATCAAGGTATACTATTCATCCCGGGAGTACTAAAATGTATCAGAATTTGAAGCAACACTTTTGGTGGAATAATATGAAGAGAGAGATAGCGGATTATGTATCCAAGTGCTTAACATGTCAACAAGTTAAAGCTGAACATCAAAGGCCTGCAGGATTGCTTCAACCGTTAGAGATTCCGGAATGGAAGTGGGAACATGTTACTATGGATTTTGTGACAGGGTTACCTCGTACTCGAAGAAGGTTTGATGCGGTTTGGGTGATTGTTGATAGATTGACAAGTGTTGAGTAAAAGTTGGGAACTAGAAGGTGTACCACAGACATGGGAGAATTTTCTTAAAGCTTTTAAGTCGCAGTTTATTCCAACAGTGGTCCAAGATAGGAAAGAGATGGAATTTCTTAATCTGGAGCAGGGAAGTCTGACCGTGGGGCAATACTCAACCAAGTTCACAGAATTGGCAAGGTATTGTGATCATTTAGTTCCAAATGAAGCCAAGAAGGCACAGAGGTTTGTTAAAGGGTTGAGGACTGAGTACAGGAAGCAACTTCTTTCTCTACAGCTCACTAGCTATCAGCAAGCAGTGGAGAAGGCTTATACTATTGAAAATGATATCGAAGAACACAAGGTGAAGTTGGGAACAACCATGACTGGTCGTGTATCAGAGAGAACTCAGGGATCTGGTTCTAAAGGTGGTAAATCTGGCCGCCAAGATTGTCGATTCCGACAGCCAACTGAAAGTAAAGGTAGTGTATCAACTGGTTCGAGGACAACAGTCCAAGGTTCCAGGAGAGTATGTGGCTATTGTTCAAAAGAAGGCCATTCTGAAGACAAGTGTTGGCTAAAGCAAGGAAAGTGTATAGTGTGTGGTGAAGCGGGGCACTTTGCTAGAAATTGTCCTAAAAGTAAAGTAAATCAAGTTGGGGGTACAAGTCAACCAGTCTCAGGTTCCAAGAGAGATAGTGGTGGTCGACCAAAAGTTCAGGGTCGAGTGTTTGCTTTAGATCAGCAGGGTGTAGCTGAGTCTTCTGCGGTCATAGGAGGTATTATATTACTTTCTAGTACGAGAGCGCGAGTCTTGATAGATCCAGGCTCATCTCATTCTTATGTGGCATCTCATTTTGTGTCGCATTTGCATGTTCTTCCTGATTCTATGCCTTATGTGCTAGAAGTATCTTCCCCTATGGGAGATTGCATGTTTACTTCTGAGGTTTACAAGAAATGTGAGGTTCTTGTGGGTGATCATTCCCTTCTTGCCGACCTAGTCGTGTTACCTATAAGGGACTTTGACGTGATTCTTGGCATGGATTGGCTATATGTGCATCATGCATCTGTTGATTGTTATAGAAAAGTAGTAACTTTTTCTATTCCTGGTTTGCCTGATTTTACCTTTGAAGGTGATAGGCCTTTATGTGCTATACATGTTATTTCTGCTTTAAAATCTAGAAAACTTTTATCTCGTGGTTGTGCCGGGTATCTCGCATGTGTGCTTGATCAGAGTGTATCTGTTCCCAAGATGGAGGATATTCCTGTTGTGTCTGAATTTTCAGATGTGTTCTCTTCTGAGTATAGTATGCCACCTGATCGAGAGCTTGAGTTCTGTATTGAGTTATTACCAGGTACAGCACCAATCTCTAAAGCACCATATAGAATGGCTCCAGCTGAGTTAAGAGAGTTGAAAACACAGCTTGAGGAATTGCTTGATCGGGGCTTTATCAGGCCTAGTGTATCACCGTGGGGTGCACCAGTGCTGTTTGTCAGAAAGAAAGATGGGACTCTGCGATTGTGTATTGATTACAGAGATCTTAATCAGGTAACTATCAAGAATAAATATCCGTTACCTCATATTGATGACTTGTTTGATCAGCTTCAGGGTTCAGTAGTATATTCGAAGCTTGACTTGAGAAGTGGTTATCATCAGTTGAAAATCAGATCTGAGGATATACCAAAGACAGCTTTCCGTACCAGGTATGGGCATTATGAGTTTATTGTTATGCCATTCGGTTTGACAACTGCTCCAGCTGTATTTATGGATTTGATGAACCGTATATTCAATCCATATCTTGATTGCTTTGTGGTGGTATTCATTGATGATATTCTTGTGTATTCTAAGTCACGGGCTGAGCATGAGCAACATCTCAGAGTGGTATTACAAGTTCTTCGTGAGAAACAATTATTTGCAAAATTCAGCAAATGTGCTTTCTGGTTAGAAGAGGTTTCATTCTTGGGGCATGTTGTGTCTGCTACTGGTATTGCAGTAGATCCTTCCAAAGTTGAAGCAGTTGTTAACTGGAAAAGGCCAACTACAGTGACTGAAATCCGTAATTTCTTGGGCTTAGCTAGTTATTATCGGAGGTTCATTGAGGGATTCTCCAAGATTGCTACTCCATTGACTAATATGACTCGAAAAGCTATTTCTTTTGAGTGGAATGATAAATGTGAAGCGAGTTTTCAGGAGTTGAAAAGGCGTTTGACTACAGCTCCAGTCTTGGCTTTGCCTAATGGTTCTGAGCATTTCATGGTTTATACTGATGCTTCTAAAGAAGGATTGGGTTGTGTTCTGATGCAAGATGGCAAGGTAATAGCTTATGCTTCTCGAAAATTATCTCCTTATGAAAAGAATTATCCTACTCATGATTTAGAGTTGGCTGCGATTATTTTTGCTTTGCATAAATGGAGGCATTACTTGTATGGAACTAAATTTGAAGTCTTTACTGATCATAAGAGCTTGAAGTACTTGTTTTCTCAAAAAGAGCTTAACATGAGGCAACGTAGATGGATGGAGAAATTGAAAGATCATGATTGTACTATCCTTTATCATCCAGGAAAAGCCAATGTTGTGGCAGATGCACTGAGCAGAAAGACTTATATTTCTTGCTTGATGATTCGCGAATGGAAGATGTTTGAAGACTTGTGTGATTGGAATCCTTGTGAATCAAATCATGGAGTTATGTTTGCTAATATAAAAGCTACTTCAGATTTACTCCAACAGATCAAAGAAGCTCAGGTAATTGATTCTGAATTACAGAAAATCATTAGTGGAATGAATGAAGGAAAACAACCAGATTTTTCTTTTAACAGTGATGGAATTTTTACCTTCCGAAGTCGAGTTTGTATTCCAGTTGATCCTGAGATAAAGAAGAAAGTTCTTGAAGAGGCTCACAAAGCCAAGTATACTATTCATCCTGGAAGCACTAAGATGTACCAAGACTTAAAGAAACATTTCTGGTGGAACAATATGAAAAGAGAGATTGCTGAGTATGTCTCTAAATGTTTGACCTGCCAACAAGTAAAGGTGGAACATCAACGTCCAGCAGGTTTGTTGCAACCATTGGAAATTCCAGAGTGGAAATGGGAGCATATTACTATGGATTTTGTGACTGGTTTGCCACGTACCAGACGAGGCCATGATGCTGTTTGGGTTATTGTGGACAGGTTGACTAAATCAGCTCATTTCTTGTCTGTTTCCATGGGATATTCATTGTCTCAATTGGCATATTTGTATGTTCAGGAGATTATCCGACTGCATGGGGTTCCTGTGAGTATTGTATCTGATAGAGATCCTCGTTTTACTTCTCGATTCTGGCAGTCTCTGCAGGGTGCTATGGGTACTAAATTGAATTTCAGTACTGCTTTTCATCCTCAATCTGATGGGCAATCTGAGAGACTTATACAGATTCTTGAGGATATGTTACGTGCTTGTGTTATTGATTTCAAAGGCAGTTGGGATACTCATCTTCCTTTGGCTGAGTTTGTTTATAATAACAGTTATCAGTCTAGCATTGAAATGGCTCCATATGAGGCTCTTTATGGCAGAAAATGTAGATCTCCTATATGCTGGGATGAAGTGGGAGAAGCTAGACTCTTGGGTCCTGAAATGGTTCAACAGTCAGTTGAAAGTGTGAAACTTATTCGAGATAGATTGCGCACAGCTCAGAGTAGACAAAAGAGTTATGCAGATCATCGTAGAAGGGATCTTGAATTCCAGGTAGGTGACTTTTTATTCTTGAAGGTCTCTCCTCGTAGAGGTATAAAGAGATTTGGGAAGAAAGGAAAGTTATCTCCTCGTTATATCGGTCCATTTGAGATTCTTGAAAGAGTTGGGAAGTTGGCTTATAGAGTGGCTTTACCTCCTTCTTTATCTGGTATTCATAATGTGTTCCATGTATCTATGCTTCGCAAGTATATGGCAGATGAATCACATGTTCTTGAGTATGAGGCTATTCCATTTCAGCCTGATTTGTCTTATGAGGAACAGCCTGTTGAAATTCTTGACTGGAAAGAGCAAGTATTGCGTACCAAAAGGATTCCTATTGTGAAGGTCCTTTGGAGGAATCATGAAATTGAAGAGGCTACTTGGGAAACCGAGAAAGAGATGCGAGATAAATACCCGAGCCTATTTGAAAATCTTGGTAAGTAAAATTCGTGGGCGAATTTTCTTTAAGGTGGGGAGGATGTAACACCCATCGAATTTCTTGTTAAATATTTGACATACTTGTTAAATTCTTGAACTTGCATATTATGTGTTAGTTTTACTTGAGTTAAATTTTTAACTGCTTTAAATAGTTAAGGTGGTTAAATGTCTAGTTTTGACTTTTGGGTCATTTGTGAAATTTTGACTTTAGGGGTCTTTTTGTTAAAAGTGAAACTTGAGGGGCCTAAGTGCAATTCTTTGAAAGTTTAAGTATATCATTTGGGTTTGCCTTCTTCTCTGAGGCAAAATTTCCCAAATTTCTTACGAAGGCTCCCTCTGTTTCATAACCTAGGTTAAAAGTTTTGCCTATTCTCGACTCCTCGAGTTTAATTATCCCTCCGTTCTTGATTCCGATCCCGGATTAATATTCGTGGCGTTGAATAGAGCGTTCCAGGCCGAACAGAAATAAGTTTGGGTCAACTTGAATTTTGACTAGGTAAGTTATTAGCTCCCCCTTACTTGTAATAACATGCATAAATGTTATTCTTAATACTTGTGATTGTTAATTTTGTGTTTGGGGTGATTTTTGTGGTACTTGTAAATTTGGGACAAGGGGAGAAAAACCTACTGGGTAAACTAATGAAAGGAAATGAATAAGTTGGTTTTAACTTGTTAGTGCACTTTGATGGATTGTTAAATGTTAGTGAAAAGTTACTCCTAAGCTTGGGACGGAGAATTGTTAAGTTTGAACTCAGGGGAAATTTACCAAATTGTGCTGAGCACGGTCGTGCGCCTTTAATTGGCACGGTCGTGCCAAATATCGCCTTTAGGTAAAAAATCTCTCGGCAGATTTAGCACGGTCGTGCGCCTTTTATGGGCACGGTCGTGCCAAAAATGAATTTTGGGTGAAAATCCCTCGGCAGATTTAGCACGGTCGTGCGCCTTTTATGGGCACGGTCGTGCCGAAAAGGAATTTTGTGTGAAAACCTCTCGGCTTTGATAGCACGGCCGTGCCACTTTTGCACGCACGGTCGTGCCAAGTGAAATTTCTGATTTGTTTTCCTTCTTGAATGGTTTCCTTCATAACTTTCTATAGGAAAGTCAGAATCAAGATCCGAAAGAAGCTGAATAACCTAGACTCAGAGGGCTATTCAAAGACTAAATTATGAGGTTTTAAAGTGATTGTCTAGAGCACTTAGATAGGTGTTTTAGGACATTGAACATAAGTATAGGAGTAGTATCTCTTCGTTATGTCTTGAAAGTGCTATGAACAAGCACTAATGTGTTATACTTGTTGTGAATCCAATGATTGTGCACCTTAGGGGCATTAGCACAAGGTCTTAGACTTGAACATCCTAAGAATAGGAGTTGGATTTTGTAAGAGTAAATGTATAACTCTTATACTTGTTTGAATGTCCAAAGATTGGAAGTTATAACTTGAAGTATAAGACATTAAAAGCTTGTACATGACTTGAACATCCATAGAAATGGATAAAGACTTGAAGTATAAGATAATAAAATCTTGTACATGGCTTGACACCAATACATATGTATGGTAGTGAACTTGAAAGTGCTATGAACAAGCACTAACGTGTATGAGACATGTTCTTGTTGTGTATGTGCAAACATTGCATACATTTTCTTGATACAAGGTGACTTCTTGAGTACTTGAAGCATGTTCCTTGTTGAGCTAGTCCACTACATTTGGATTAGTTCCTCTCCCGTTGTTCAAGTAAATATCTACTTGTACTTTCTTGTGTGAGTCCAGCTGGTTCTCCTTGCTTGTTCGAAAATGTATAGGTTCACGCTTGTCGTGAGAGCTAGGGTTTAAGTGACAATCGGGTCCCTATGTATTTCCGCCCGACCCCTTACTACCGGCCATAGTAAGGGCATAGCTTCCTTAGTTGGAGCAATAAGCCTGACTTAAGTGAATGCTAAATTCCCGTCCCGAACACCTCATGAATAATCATGAGTACTGATATTGAGAATGACACTGGTTACCGGGTCTTCTGATATACTGAATAATCAGTTCCTGTTATTGATCATGATGTCAAAGTAATACAAGCTTCGACAACAATGGTATTCTTGGGAGGAATAAGGAAGGAAGCAATATCCTTATAACTTGCTTGGTTAGCTTTATGTGCTACTGGATGAGTGGATTATCCTCTCATATACTTGTTACTTGATGATACTTAATATATGATTACTTGAGTATCTACTTGAATTGCATGATAGCATGTCATGTAGTTGCATCTAATAGCTTACTGAGATTTATCTCACCCTTTATTTGCTTCCCCCCCCCAGGAAAAGAAGGATAGTGCGCAGTGAGGCTCGACATAGTTGGGAGCTTGCTTCGCAGGTCGTGATTATTTTGGGGCTTGTGTCCTTTTACACTTGGTGAGGACGATGTATTGGGTTTTGTATAACTCCTTATTTTGGGGTAGACAGTCTTGTTCAGTTCTTGTTGTCACTAGACATCTTGTATAGTACTCTTAATGCCAGCTTATGTGCTAGGCATGTTTCCGCTGTGTATGTATTAAGTTTGGTTTTAAATTTTCTTGTATAGAACTCGTGTTGTGAGCTAGTATAGCTCCTTACTCTAGAGTATATATATCATGTCAGTTTGTTAAACAAATGTCATTAAGTTTCTTGTTTCCCGTTAGGCACTCCATCCAGGTTCGAGGTTCTATTAGGGGATCCTGGGACCTGGGGGCGTGTCAAGGTAAGTCCACTATAAGGTTTTCCATTGGAGCTTGTGAGTCAGGCGGTGGGAGAATTATAGTGGCACACAAGCCAAGTTCACTATAAGGTGTCCACTGTGCCTTCTAGTTTCCCCAGTCCAGATTGGCCTTGGATGGGATGAATTGCTCCCTTTGGTGAGTATTTGGGTTATGACTTTGTGTCATATTTCCCTCTCTGGTTACTTGGTTCTATTGGTTATGATTTGGTTTTCGGGATCCCGACGGCTTCAGCTATTTATGCTGCTCAGATGGTTTTCTTTGATGGGTTTCTCAGTTGGTATTCTCATCAGTTATGGTTATTGGTTAAACCTTGGCTTTGGTATCCACCGGAGTGTGGGCAATGTGATATAAGTGATATATGAGTTGATGTTATATGCTATATGCTTACTTGTTGATATTGTTTCTTTATGATCATCATATCAGCATGTAACGTAGTTGCATTTTAGTAGCTTACTGAGATTTATTCTCACCCTTATTTGTTTACTGTTTTAGATAAAGGCGGGTCCAGGGGATAGGACACTTGGCACGGGAGGACGTTCGTTTGGTAAGAGTTGGGACTGGTTTTGTTGAAGGTTACATTATGTAAATGTAAACCTTTTGGGGTAGAGTACCCGTACTTTCTTATGGTCACATCTATTTTGGTAAATGTTGATGTATGTATATTTGTTTAAAAGTTGTAAGCCTTTGGGGCTAAGTACTTTCGCTGTGAAAGTGTTTGTAAAAGTTTGTTTAAAGTTAAGTGAAGTCTTTGAACTTCAAGTGTGTTTTTGCTAAACTTTATAAAAGTACATTTCGAAAAAATTTCTAGAGAGTTTTATAACGTCTTCCATTCGTGTCCCGAGCGTGGGGCCAAGTAGGACCACGGGTACGGGGCGCGACATTTACTATTCATTCCACTCATTATCTCTCATACTTTACTTTTATACTCACAACACCAATCAATTTACAATTCCCTCCCACTCATTCTCTCTCCTACTTTACTTTTACACTCCCAACACTTAAAGAACTTCCACCATTTCTGATTCTCCGTGCATTTGAGAAGGTAGTACTCTTACTATGAGACGGAGGGATCACTACTTAGGCAACCTTTATCTTTTAATTTACTATTTAAGCTCATAATTACTATAATGTTAACTATAATTAAAACATTATTTTCTCAATCGATCAAGAGTAAGAATTGACATCATTATGAGACAAACGAAGTAAATTTTTTAAAAAATTATAAGTTATTATTAACCAATACTATTAACCAATCTTAATATCTATTTTATACTATGGTATCTAAAACTATTTTCACTATTATTAAAAAATCATAAGTAGATTTATATATATCTTTAAATTTATTTATATTTATTTAAAATATTTAATAATTATATAATACAATTATAAATATCCACGCACAAAAGAAAACACCCGTGCGAAGCACGGCCAAGTTTAGTTTATTTTTGGTCTCGTCACCTCCTTAAATTTTACAAATCATGTAATAGTCTCTAACTTTTCCAAAACAATAAATAAATAAATAATAAATTGAAACGAACTTTTAAATTTGTTTCAAAGTGAGTAAAACATTATTCTATTTTGAGGTGACTCAAAATACGTGAATATTCTTATTTTTGATGTTGTTTTAGTCAAATTTCTCAATTCAACTTCTAAGTAAGATTATTGGGCACAATGGAATATAATTGCAAAGAAACTTAAGGATAGAAATGAACACGAGAATTTTAACGAGGAAAGCCCTTGAACAACTTGTTCGCCGGCATAAAACCTCGGGGAAGAAACTTCGTTAGTATTGCCTTTCGAGTTTTAACGGAATACGAAGAACAAAAGTAAAAGCTCTATCTCGTGAGTGTGTGTTACATTGTTCGTGCTTGCTATTTATAACAAAATAATTAACATCAAAAACTGAATAAATGAGCCTTATATCTCGGAGAGTTGGTTAGGGTTTATCCAGCTTTAAGATGATCCGCCTAGTTCCTTGACTCAGTCTTCAACTAAGTCACGCTTTGTTCGATCATGCCCACGATTTCCGCAATGGCTACCTGAAAAATAGGGATAAATTTACCTGCAAATAAATCACGTGTTAATGATCAATTTATTGTTGCCGTTGAGTTGCAGGTTGCTGGACAAGTTGATGTGTTCAAGATGGCTCAGGACTTTCAGGATGTAGAGAAACAGAGCAAATTTTTATCCCCAAACAATTGCCCCTGAATTTTTTGAATTTTAAAAGGAAGTTAAGAAGTCGAAAAATTCAAAATTGCTGGCAACCACTATTGTGCTTATAGGAGGAGAAGTGGCGGTTGTAGAGAGATAATAGGGCTATAACTCCTCCTAGGAGTCTATAACTGCTAGGGGTTTTTAAAAGAGGGCCTCCTCTTCAACTTCGTCAGAAAGAAAAAGCTTTTTGAGGGTTCCACCGTTTTCCTCGTCAGTTTTTGGTGAGTTTCTATTATTTCCTTCTCAAATTCTCATATTTTCGTGTTTAGTGATGGAGGGTCTTCCTGAGGGTTTCGCTTGCTTAGGGTTCATAGATCACCCCGATGATGAAAGGTGTGAATTCGCACCGGCCGATATTGAAGATATGAAGAAATCTTTTCCAAAAGGTGCCGAATTTCTGGAACCTAATGCTCTTATGACCTCTGACTATGTTTCTAATGAATGGCTTGGCTTTTTAGAGTATCCCTTCTTGATTGGCCTTACATTCCCTTTTCCTCCTTGTATTGGGCGCTTTTTGAAATCACAGGTTTAGCCTTTACCCAGTTGATGCCAGTTGGGTGGAGGCTTTTGATAACTCTGGAAAGGTTAAGTGTTGATTTGGGCTTGAAGGTTGATTTAGAGGAATTAGGTTTCTGTTATGATCTAAGATCTCACGGGAGCAAAAGGTTTGGGTTTAGGGTTAAGACTAAGGCTAATAGTTTGGTTACAGAGTCAACTGATAAGGATAGAAAGTGGAAAAATAGGTTTTTCTATGTGAAGAAGTCTAGTCTGGAAGGGGTTGGAAGGTTCAATTCATACTGGTTGGATGAAGGTAGTGTTGAATTGAATCTCTTTCTTCAATGACATAGGTTTTCAATTTAGGTATGTAACAACTTGACTTCTTGCAGTTCTGAAGCTTGATGATTTATTTCCGAGGCGAAAAGACACACTGAAGGTTGTTGAGGCTATATGTGCATTATCCCCAAAGAAGCGCAGGTTTGTCCGTCCTGTTACTCCGTCTGATCAAGGTGAAGTTGAAGAAGAAAAGAGTTCAAGCAAAAGTCTACAAGCTGGTCCAGGGATGTCATCTGGTAGGATTCTATTTTTCCATCAAGTTGATATCAGATGCTCTTACTAACTCTGTATACTATCTTGGTTGTAGCTACTCCTTCGCAAGTGAGTTTAGGTGGCGTTAGCAACTTGATTGCAAGGTTCAAGAAGCCAAAAATTGGAGATGCCAAACCTCCAAAGACTGAGAGTTCTAAACCCAAGTTGATGATAGGGGACATGGTGGCTTTCAAGAAGAGAAAGGCTGATTTAATTGAGTTGGATGCCTCAGAACCTTTTGAGAAAAAGCTTGCTAAGAAGATAAGTTTCTTAAACGTTTATGCTAATTGGTTCTTCAATCAACATCCACCTAATTCTAATACTTCAGGTTCTGGATGCCACAAACTTGTTGACCAATGAAGTTCAACTTTGGAGGGGTAAAGCAGAGGAATCCTTGCAAGCCAAACAAGATGCTGAGGAAAAGTTGCTGGAAAAGGATTCTAAGATTGTAGCCATGGAAAAAGAGATTAGGGAGTGGACAATGAGGATGGCCGAGTTGAACAGACTGAATAGAGAGGGTCTAGAGGCTTTGGAAGAAAGGTTGACCAAAGAAGCGGGCAAGATGGTGTTTGAAGCTAGAATTCAGATGATAGAAGAATATCAAGCCGGGAAGCATACAGAATGGAACCTTGACGATGAATAGGCTGCACTGAAGGGGATCAAGGATGAAGAAGCTGGAGAGGTTAGTTCTAAGCCCCAGGATGCCGCTGCTGAGCAGTTTGACGAGAATGTAGATGTCAAGGCGGATGCTTGAAAGGTAAGTTATTTCTTTGTTCCTGCAAGGCGTTAGTAACTAAAACAATTTCTTTTAGGCTTTAAGTAATTTAGTTTTATCAACGAGGGGGATGTCCTCGTAAACAATTAGATAATCTTAGGATGTAATCGTTTTAGTTTGGACAAGTTTTATGTTTTAGTTGTAGTCAACTCATGTCATGCTGCTAGCATGAGTCTGACCTTTTGGATGTTAAGTTTAGTTTGAACAGATTCAGGATGTATGATCCTTACTTTGGTACTGATTGACTTTCTTTATGATGCTATTTGTAATTTAAGGTGACAGTGTAAATGCAACTTGTTAAAGTTGGCCTTTAAGAAAAGAAGAATGAAACATGTAAATACTGTACTTGTGAATGAGAAGATGTTTCAATCTTTAAAAAATTTGTTCTTGGTAACATGTTAATGCTACAACCAACTGTAAATGACTTTAGTTCACAAGTTGTTTAAGTGCAAGATGGTAATCAATATGTAACGAGTTACACTGGCCACCTTACAACTTACACAAATGTGCAAAACGTGCGCACGGGCGAAGGTGTATGAACCTTTAATCTTGTGAAAGATGTACAATCTTTAAACCTTTGAAAAGTGAAAACTTTTAATCCTGAGTGCAGATTTGTAATCAAAAATGTATAAGATTTATCATCAAAGAACTTACTGGATTAAGTGAACAATGACACCCCTTTCCAGTATTTCGTTGAGCAAGTTGGAATCCTTGAATCTGAACAACTCAAATTGTTAATCCTAGCAAACTCACATGTTGATCACATCGATCCAGGTTAGAATTTCATGTATCCTTACAAAACAAACATATGTTAGGGGTGGGTGTTAGCTTGGCCAACACCCCTCCGATGCTTAAGTCAGTATATGTTTGAAATAAATAAGCTGGAAATAAAAATACTAAAACAAAACTTAATTAAATCATACCTGATTCTTGAAACGGAATGGACAAGCTACAACTTACATATAATATGCTTTAAGGTGGATTGCATTCCAACTTCTTGGTATTCTAACCCCGTCCAAGGTGGAGAGCCAATATGCCCCTTTACCAGCCTCTGCATCCACAAGGTAAGGACCTTCCCACTTGGCTGCAAGTTTGCCAGCGTTCAATTCCCTTGTGTTCTGAAAGACCTTTCGGAGTACCATGTCTCCAACTTGAAATCTCCTAATGCGTACATTCTTGTTGTAAGACTTGGCAATTCTCTGTTGATAAGCTGCCATCCTGATCTTGGCCAAATCTCTTAGTTCATCAATAGTATCAAGATCCTCAGCAAGTATAATCTGGTTGTCTTCTGGAGTTATTAAGCCGTATCTTGCTGTTGGGATGGAAAATTCTACTGGAATAACAGCTTCAGTTCCATAAACTAGAGAGAAAGGAGTTTGTCCTGTTGCATTTTTTGGGGTTGTTCTATCTGCCCATAATACTAGTGGCAATTCTTCGGCCCATCTCCCTTTCTTCTGATCAAGACGTTTTTTCAGGTTGTTCACAATCAACTTGTTGCTGGATTCTGCTTGGCCGTTGGCTTGAGGATGTACCGGTGTTGAAGTAATCAACTTGATTCCCCATCTTGTACAGAAATCTTGAGTCTTCTTACTGATGAATTGTGAACCATTGTCACAAACAATTTCTGAAGGGACACCAAACCTACTGATGATGTTCCTTTTTAGGAATGAAATCACTTCTTTATCTCTAATTTGAACAAAAGCTTCGGCCTCTATCCATTTTGAGAAGTAATCAGTCATGGCTAACATGAACACTTTGCCCCCAGGTGCTTTAGGAAACTTTCCAACAATGTCCATCCCCCATTGCATGAAGGGCCACGGTGATAAAATAGGGTGGAGAGGTTCAGCAGGTTGATGCATGATATTGCTATGTCTCTGACAAGAATCACATTTCTGAACGTAATTGGCGGCATCCTGACGCATAGTCGGCCAATAGTACCCTGTTCTTAATGCCTTAGAAGATAGTAACTTGCCCCCTGAATGATTGCCACATTCACCTTCATGCAGCTCTCTCAAAACTTGTTTAGCTTGTTGTTGATCCAGGCATCTCATGTACAAACCTGTAAAAGACTTACGAAATAGGATGTTATCAATTAATACAAATCTAGATACCTTCATCCTGAAAGCTTTCGTATTTTTGACACCTTGTGGCACTGTCCCATCCTGCAGAAATGTTATTATGGGCAGTGTCCAAGATGTCTCTCTGTTGGAGGTATCGTTCAATATCTCTGGTTGATCAACTTGGTTGGTTTCTGGCTGGTGTATTGCAGGATGTAGGATGTGAATTATAGGTATAGAATTGTTCAACATGCTCCTGCAACTTGATCCAAGGTTGGCTAACGCGTCAGCTTCAGCATTTTCTTCCCTTGGGATTTGTTGGAATGTAAGTTCTTCAAATTGTACCGACAAGGATTTGACATGTTGCAGATAACTCAGCATCCTTTTATGCTTTGCTGTATAGGACCCATTAAAATGGTTAACCAATAACAAGGAATCACTATAAACATTGAGATATTTAACATTTAAACTTAAAGCAGTAACCAAACCCATGATGAGGGCTTCATATTCAGCCTCGTTATTTGTAGCTTGGAATTCACAAGCTACAGCCTGTGGAATTAGTTCTCCTTGGGGGGATCTCAAGACTATGCCCAAACATATGCCCCTTGCATTTGATGCTCCATCCGTATAAAGTGTCCAAAACCTGGTACAGCCTGAACCTTCAAGTTGTTGGACTTCTAGTTCAACTTCAGGTTGAAGGTCAGGGCTGAAATCTGCTACGAAGTCAGCTAGGGCTTGTGACTTGATTGCGGTCCTTGCTTCATACTGAATATCATAGGTACTAAGCTGCACGGACCATTTTTCCATCCTTCCTGACATCTCAGGTTTTCTCATTACGTTCCTGATAGGATAGTTAGTCCTCACAATAATAGGATGAACTTCAAAATTGTGGCGCAACTTAATAGAAGCAGTTATCAAAGCAAGAACAAGTTTCTCAAGATGGGAGTACCTGGTTTCGGCATCTAGAAGAGATTTACTTACATAATAAACAGGAAATTGAGTACCATCTTGTTCCCTTGCTAGGACTGCACTGACTGCATTTTCTGATACTGAAAGGTAGAGGTACAAAGCTTCACCGATTTCAGGTTTGGAAAGTAGAGGAGGTGTTGTTAAATAGTCTTTAAGCTGGTTGAAGGCTGCTTCGTGCTCTTCTGTCCACTGGAACAATTTGTTTTTCCTCAACACTTCATAGAACAACCTGCACCTGTCTGATGATTTGGAGATGAACCTGGTCAGGGCTGCCACCTTGCCTGTGAGCCTTTGCACTTCCTTAATATTCTTTGGGGACTTCAGGTTGATAATGGCCTTTATCTGTTCTGGACTTGCTTCAATGCCTCTCTTGGTTACCATGTAGCCAAGGAATTTTCCTGCCTTAACACCAAAGTTGCATTTTGAAGGGTTGAGCTTCATGTTGAAAGCTTCCAGGATGTCAAAAGCTTCCTTTAGATCTCGGGCATGGTCTTCAATACACTTGGACTTCACCACCATGTCGTCAATGTACACTTCCACAGTCTTCCCAAGCTGGTCCTTGAACATCATGTTGACCAGTCTCTGATAGGTTGCCCCTGCATTCCTTAACCCAAAGGGCATGACGATGAAGCAGTATATACCCTCTGGAGTGATAAACGCCGTATCTTCTTGATCCGAAGGCTCCATCTGAATTTGTTGAAATCCTGAATAGGCATCCATAAATGTCAAGACCTCATGTCCAGCTGTCGCGTCAACCAGGGCATCAATATGAGGCAAAGGAAAAGGATCCTTAGGGCATGCTTTATTCAGGTCTGTAAAATCCACACAGACTCGCTACTTCCCATTTTTCTTTTCTACGACCACCACGTTGGCCAACCACTTGGGGTATTCAACCTCTCTGATCATCTTGGACTTTAGTAACCTCTCTACTTCTTCCCTGATAATCTGATTACGTTCATGAGCGAACTTCCTTCTCTTTTGGTGAACAGGTTTGGCATTTGGGTCCACGTTCAACTTGTGGGTTATAACATCCTTGCTGATTCCAGTCATATCTTCATGCTTCTAAGCAAAGCAATTCATCCTGCTCCTTAGAAATTGAATGATCTGCTCCTCTACATTAGGAGGTAAGTCTGCACCTATATGGACTTTGACATCGGGATTAGAAGGATCAAGATGCACCTCCTTGATATCAAAACTCTGCCGTTTCAAGTACATCCCGAGCCTTTCTCTGTAATTTCTATGCTTGCCTGGGACTGCTGGCTGCCTTCATGGACACCTTGTAACATTCTTTAGCAGCTTGATGATCTCCTGACACCTTGACTACTCCCCAAGGTGTTGGCAACTTGAAACACTGGTGGTAAGTTGAGGGTACGGCCTTTACATTGTGAATCCAGGGTCTACCCAGTATGATGTTATAGGATGACTGACATTCTATTACGCAGAACTTCTCCATGGAGTTAATTCCTTCAACATAGACCGGGAAAGTAATTTCTCCGAAAGTATGCTTCGTCTCCCCACTGAATCCGACCAAGACTGAGGAACTCTTAGTCACATTCTCAAGCGGGATGCCCATTCCTTTCAAGCCATCCGTTGTTACGATATTTACTGAACTTCCATTATCTATCAAGATGCGCCTCACCAAACAGTTTGCAACTTGTAAGCTTACGACCAAGGCATCATGATGTGGATCCTGGATGGTGACCCTATCATCTTCATCAAAGGAAATTTCTTGACCCTTGTCCTTTCCGACCGACCTTGAGGGCAGATAGGACCTGTCCTCCTTTGCCTCTGCAGTACGACGCTTGGCTGCCGAATAGGTTGTGCCACAGATATCTGAACCTCCAATGATCATGTTGACCAATCTGGTCGGAGGTGGGTGGGATGGTGGACCCTCAGGTTGTTTTTCTTGGTCACCCGCACGATCTCCAACACGTCCACGCCTTCTGCCAAGTAGCTCTTTGAGGAGTCCTTTGGATAACAAGTGGCTGATCTCCTTCCTGAGTGCAATACAATTTTCCGTGGTGTGCCCAAAATCTTCATGATAGGCGCACCACTTGGACTTGTCTTTCCAAATTGAAGGCTTGTCAGCTTTCTTGGGCCACCTTGCTTTCTCACCCAGGTTGTCCAAGGCATTGATTAATCCTGCAATATCAACGGAAAAACAATAGTCATCAATTCTTGGATAAGAAGAATCATCATCCTCATCATTATCATCAACAATATGAACTTTAGAAGAGTCGGGTTTAGAGTAGGGTTTGCCCCTATTAGATCTGGAGTGAGATGTTTCCATCTTGCCGCCAGAATGGGATGGATCAGCTCTGCCACTTGGAGGGTCTGGTGTTGTATTCTTCTTGGTTGTTTTATCCTGGAGCAACTTGTCCTCCTCCAACCTGATGAATTTGGAAGCTCTAGTTCTGATCTCATCCAGCCTTCTGCATGGCGTCATCACCAAGTCATCATAATACGGAGAGTCTTTCTTGAGTCCCATCCTGAAGGCTTCAATTGCAGTCACAGTGTCCAGGTTGAGTATGTTCACTGCCTCCCTGTTGAATCTGCTCAGATAGTCCTTCAGTAGCTCATCAGGTTGTTGGACCACCCTATAAAGATCACTTGTTAGCTTTTCAAACACCCTGTTGCATGAAAACTGATTAGTGAACAGGTTAATAAGCTGAGCGTATGATCCAATAGAACCCAAAGGTTGGCTAATGAGCCATCTCAAAGCTGCCCCTGTGAGAGTAGAACCAAAACCCCTGCAAAAGCATGCTTCCTTGTATTGAGGTGGAATATGGACAACATCCATCTTCTCCTGGTATAGTGCAACATGTTCAGCTGGATCCGTTGTTCCGTCATATTGCTTCATATGAGGCGGGCTGAACTTCTTCGGTATGACCACGTTGGCTATGGCTGGAGCGAAGCGTGATTCATTGTAGCATGTTGGAGATGCCTGGTTGTATGGCATGGTCATTCCTGGTACGTTCATGACTAACTCTCTCAACTCCTGCATTTGACGGCTAAGCAGGCTACCTGCATCATTGTTAGGAACAGCAAATTGATAATTATTAAAATGATTGAAATCAGGTAGAGGGTTTAAACCGCCTGCCGCCGCTGTTGAAGTGGTCAGCAACGTTGTTGAGGTTGGAGCAATAGCTTCAGGATTAACGACGGTACTATTGGTCAGGCTGGCTACCGGTGTGAATCCACCAAATCCAGAGGGTCCAGCAGTGTCTCCCTCAAAAGTAAGTCTCCGAGGTTGGTAAGGAGAGTACAAGTTGGAAGGCGCACTAGGAGTAACAGACTGGAAGATGCTAGGGAAGCTGGTCTGTTGCACCATTGGCGTTCCCCCACGAAGAGAAGATACTTCATTCTGCAACCTGGCGACGTGATTCATCAGCATGGTAGAAGTATCATTCTGAACTAGGATTTGGTTCTTCACTTCACGCAGCATGGCGGTCAAGTTGGAGGCTATGTCAATTGTGACTTCCTGGGTTGTACTAACGGGAACTCCATCACGGATCTGAATTGGCTGTGAAACACCACCGATGTGCTGAGTTGAAGGTATCACCGTTGATGAAGCTGGGTTTGTGCTCACCGTTGAGCTCGCACCAACCGAAGTCATGGCTGAGGACATTGCTGTCGACATCTCAAGTTCTTTTAACAATTAAAAGACCAAAGATTCCCACAGACGGCGCCAAATTGTTTTAGTCAAATTTCTCAATTCAACTTCTAAGTAAGATTATTGGGCACAATGGAATATAATTGCAAAGAAACTTAAGGATAGAAATGAACACGAGAATTTTAACGAGGAAAGGCCTTGAACAACTTGTTCGCCGGCATAAAACCTCGGGGAAGAAACTTCGTTAGTATTGCCTTTCGAGTTTTAACGGAATACGAAGAACAAAAGTAAAAGCTCTATCTCGTGAGTGTGTGTTACATTGTTCGTGCTTGCTATTTATAACAAAATAATTAACATCAAAAACTGAATAAATGAGCCTTATATCTCGGAGAGTTGGTTAGGGTTTATCCAGCTTTAAGATGATCCGCCTAGTTCCTTGACTCAGTCTTCAACTAAGTCACGCTTTGTTCGATCATGCCCACGATTTCCGCAATGGCTACCTGAAAAATAGGGATAAATTTACCTGCAAATAAATCACGTGTTAATGATCAATTTATTGTTGCCGTTGAGTTGCAGGTTGCTGGACAAGTTGATGTGTTCAAGATGGCTCAGGACTTTCAGGATGTAGAGAAACAGAGCAAATTTTTATCCCCAAACAGATGTTAGACTTATTTGTGTACACAAGTTTCATAAAAATAATACTAAATAAAAGTTGCACTTTATTTTTTAGGCAAAACTGCACCAAAAATCACTCAACTATGACCTGTTTGGGTATTTGGTCACTAAACTAATTTCCTTTTGAAACAGTACATCCAACTTATTTATTTGGGCAAATTGCAATTTGGTTCCTGACATTTACAAACTTTTGCAATGTTGCTTCCAACAGTTTTTTTTCGCCAATTGGTTCCCAACATTTACATTTTCTTGCAATATGGTTATAAAAGTAACAGAGCGTTAGTTTTCTAACAGATTTTATGTCATGTGACTAGCATATGACGTTTTAAAGGACGTTTTAAAATATTCGTAAAGCTACACATATCCGATTGATATGATTCTTTTTTATATTGAAACTAATATTTAAAGCTACAACATAATTTTTTTTCGGAAATTTGTTGGGTACCTAAATTATTTTTACATTTAATCTTAATTTTAAATATTAAAAAAATAAAAAACACGTGAAATATACTTTAAAAAAGATATTAGCCCAAGTAGGTTTCATATGAAGTAATTTCTGTATGTATCTTTCCTACAGTTTATTTTTCTCCACCCCTCTGTCACTTTCCCGCAACACCCATTCCACATACACTCTTCCTCTTCTTCTCCCTTTTTTTCTATCAAACTTTTTTACGAACTGATAATCTACATATAGAATTTACTTCATATGGAACATATTTGGGCTAATATCTTTTTTAGATTATATTTTACGTGTTTTATATTTTTTTAATATTTAAAATTAATATTAAATGTAAAAATAATCCAACTACCCAATAAATTTCCAAAAAAAAATATATATTGTAGATTTAAATATTAGCTTCAGTCAAAAGAAGAATCATATTAATCGGATATGTGTAGCTTTAAGAATATCTTAAAACGTCATGTGCTAGTCACATGACATAAAATATGTTAGAAAACTAACGCTCAGTTACTTTTATAGCCACATTGCAAAAAAATGTAAATGTTGGGAACCAATTGGCGAAAAAAAACTATTGGGAGCAACATTGCAAAAGTTTGTAAATGTCAGGAACCAAATTGCAATTTGCCCTATTTATTTTTGCATCCATAGTCACTATCACTAACCCCGTCAGTTTTTTCCCGTTAAATGGTCATGTGCGACGCATGTGTTCGAATTTTAAGGGGTATTTTAGGTAGTCCAGTCCAAAAAGTAGAAAAATGAACTGCAAGGTTTAATTTTTATTTTAACAAAGTATAGGGTTTGAATTAAAGAAAAAGAGAAATATCTCTCTTTATCTTCACCGTCACTTCCTCTTTCTCAAACCCTCCTTCTTCCCCGACGCCATTCTCGCCCTCTACTCCACGCCTGAACCCCCATTCCAGCCATGAAAACTCGATTACCCACTTTCTTTTCCCAATTCGAGCTTTTCCTCTCCCAATCAGCCTCCCCTTTCCTCCTACTTCACCCGCCACAACTCTCTCGTTTCTAACAAGCTTCTTTCTCCGGTAAGCCCATCCCTCTCTCGCTCTCTGTACTCTCCAGATTTAAGAACTCGGAATCTATTTCCACCATTGATTAACCTAATGAGACTCCAAGTTCTTTTATCAAGCCCTATAATGGTGAATGGGACTCGAATTTGAGGTGGGTTTTGAGATTTCATTGTTGATTTCCAAGAGTTCCATGCTTTCTGCTATTGGAATTCAAAGGATGAAAAAATCCAGATACTGATTTTAACGATTGAAGAACATATCAAAATCAGAACATTGTTTCTTTGGAATTCTTGGGTTTGTCTGTTTTGAATTTTATTTATGATTTTCATTTTAAGATCCGCATTTTTTTTATGTTGGTTTTGAGTGATGATGGTGAAGAATGTCTTTTTCTTTTTTTTTTTACTGATGGTGGTGGATGGTGTTAATTATGATGGTGGGGGTGGTGGTGTCATGACGGTGGTTGTGGGTGAGTGATGGTGTTTATAACAAAATAAACGTAAAATTAATTGAAGGGTGACATAACTGAATAAGAAAAATTAATTTTAATAGCTAAAGTGGAAAAAAAATTACTGATGAATATGAGAAATATTTATAGACCAGGGACCTATCGTAAAATTAAGTCCAGACTTTAATGCTAATAAAGAGTGAACATCCTAAAATACCCCTTAAAATTCGAACACATGCGTCGCACATGACCATTTAACGGGAAAAAACTGACGGGGTTAGTGATAGTGACTATGGATGCAAAAATAAATAAATTGGATGTGCTGTTTCAAAAGGAAATTAGTTTAGTGACCAAATACCCAAACAGGTCATAGTTAAGTGATTTTTGGTGCAGTTTTGCCTAATTTTTATAGTCAACTTGCTTTAATTTTGACCGAAATATTATAAAATTCTAATTCCTTGTGTCGTTTTCCTTCTAAAATTAATTCATCATCGAAAATACTTTCAATAACTATTTTAAATTTCTATTTTTATTCAATGTTAGAATTCAATTAGGATGAACAGATTAAATTTTGTGATTTCTTTCTATCTTTTTTTCTTTCTTTTTAGCAAGCAACATGAATTTTCATTAATGAACTGCAATAAGATGGCACTCCACATTTTTTAGAGGCTTATCTCGAAGTTGAGAATTTTACCAAAAACATGCAATCATCGACAAAACTGTCTGTCACAATGAAAAACCACTCATCTTGAATATTTAAGCCTAACCTTAATTTTTTTCCATAGAAAACCTTTACAAACAACAACTTGTGATGCCCTTCCCAAGTGTAACTTGGACATGATCGAACATTGACCTTCAGAAAATCCACATATGGAAAATTTTAGTGTTCAAAACACGACAAACCAACATAATTAATCGGCAATAAATTTCTAGCCAAGCCCCGAAGCATTGAAACAAAAATAAACGTAAACATCGCACAAAGTCTCTCAACAAAATGAAAAGAAGGCAAAGACTCTCGACATAAGAGATAAAACATGTAATAGAGTGAAAAGTAAGACGATTTGATTGCACAAGAAAATTGATGGCGAGACAACTCTATTCTTTGTAGTTGAGGAAATAAATCAACAGAAGTTGCGCTCGTCTGGAACATGATTTTGTTAAAAACAAATAAAATTATAAAGTAAATGAACTTAAAATCAGCCACACAATTATGCAAATAGTTTTTCTAAAGCATACCAAAAAAACCAATTTTATATTTAAAAGCATTATATTATACTCATCCATCCCAATATATTCTTTCTACTTTGTCGTTGTTGTTAATACGAATGTACTCTGAGCAATAAATTAAATTAAAGGCAAAATTGTATAAAAAATCACCCAACTATTGGCCTATTGTGGATTTCATACCTAAACTATTTTTTGTTCTTTTCCTTGCACTAAACTATTTATTTGTTGCATGGGAGGTCACTTCTCCTAACACCGTTTTTTTTCTGTTAAGTTGGCATGTGCATTGCACATGTTTGGACTTTTAAGGGCAAAACAAGAAAGCATCATATTTTAAAGCAAAACAACATTTGTTCAAATAAAAAGGGGGTAAAATTGTAAAACGTTAAAGTGTAAAGAAGGAAACTTCCTATCAAAAATGCAAGACATAGAGAGAACAAATAACCCATTTGAAACCCAAATTAATTCATAATCTTCCAATCATTTTCAACAAAAACTCTAACTCTAAATCAATAATTTCGAACCCATATACATAAAATCAACCATTTCTAGTTCATACAACTATAAATTTATTCAGATTTCATTCAAACCACCAATTTCAAAGATTCCATTTTGAAAATTTAACCCCACCAACAATGGTACACTACAAGAAAAATGGCTTTTACTTTACTGGCATCAATATAGGTGGCATTAATCTAAAAATGCCACAATATGTATATTTACTGACGGTTAGAAAATAGTGGCATTGGAGATTTTAGATTTAGTGGCATTTAATAATTCTAGTGGCATTATGAATTGCCATTATATAGTCATTAAATTCCATTAATTCCCTTAGTGACATCAATAGAGATGGCATTAAGCTAATGTCACTTGCTAAAAAATGCCACTTATTTGCAATTGAGTGGCATATTTGAATGCCTATAAATCCCATATTTCTTGTAGTGGTAGACGAGATTAAATATTTACAGATTCGCGGCACACCGGTTGTCGAAACCCTTCATAGATGTAAGTACCCTAATCCAGGTCGCGTCCCTTTAAATAGACTAATTATACAAGTCTAGGGGTATTTCAGGAATTACATAGGCTAAATAGGTAGGCAAGGACCTCTAAAATATTAAAAACTGCAACAGGGCATCGCTAAAATGTCTTGCAGACTAAGTTTTCTCTAGACAACTGGCAGAAGGATTTAGAAAAGACCAAGGCGGCTTAGCATAAGAGCCCGTATGGAGCAAAATGCTCATAGGCATAAGAGCCCATACGGACTCTTTTGCCAAGCTCAATTCCTATAAATATGACCCTTGCCCTCTCATTTTAAACAAAAATCTGCAACCTAGGCGAAACTCTGCTCAAATTCTATCTCAAAGTCTCTCTCCTAAAACACACCCAAACTAGTCAAACTAGTCAAAATTCAACCAAGAAGATAGGCTAAACCACAAGAATTGGCAAACCTTCATTCTCTCAAACCCTACTCTAATCTCTTGAACATTATATTGTTGTTTCTATTATCTTGTCTTGAATTATTATTATTATCTTAATCTATTTATCAAAATGTGATCATATATATATATATATTGTCTTTGGACCAAATCATGAGATGACCCCAAGGTGCCCTCACATTCTAGATGTGATTAAAAGTTCAAACCAAGGGAGATCATGATTTTTTAAATTTGATTTGATGTTATCTCCTTAATGTTTCCTTAAATTTATTGCCCTTTATAAGCATTGATTAAAGTCTTGTTCTTTTCTCTTTTGATGATCTATATAAATCTCCCATGATTGCCCAAATCCATGGCTTTGGTTCTTACCTTAGTTATTCTTCACATGGATTTGGAGCATATGATGATGATCCTAGCATTTCCCCTTTTCCATTTCTCCCATTTTCTGTCTAGATTCAATCATGTCCTGATTCAGCAAAATTTCCTGTTTTTGTCTGAGTTTGGGCAGATTCAGATTAAGAATATGCTAGAAACAGTTGCCTAGCAAAAGGATCCGTATGGACTGTTTCGCTCCATGTTAGTTTAGTCCGTACTGATTCTTCTGCTCCCATGGAAGATTGTTTCCATTCCATGTTTAATCGTTTTTTTTTCAGTATGATCCTGCCTCAAAATAGTTTAAATCTTAGTTTTATCTTAAAACAATTTGTTCCTTTACTTTTAAACCACACTCACAAAAATAATTTCAAAGAGGTAGGAAGACTTATAGATATGAGGAGCTTCCGGTGAACACTCCAAATATTCTTTCTGAAGCGTAACTTAACATCCGGACACATGAATCTTATATTTATGGCCTTTCATTATTGAGGAACTTCGGGTGAACACTCCAAATGTTCTTTCCGAAGTGTAATTTTCTATATAAAATTGTTACATTTATTTATAGAAATTATTACTTTCTTATTTTTAGAATGTTACTAAAACAAGTGTTTTTAATTCTATAGTGTAAAGAGTTAAACTGCTACTTTTCTCTACATATGCACTACATTTATGTATAAACACTGTTACATATAAGTAACACGTTTGTTACATTTAGTTATAGTAAGTATTACCTTTGACAGACAAAAAAAATTCCCAAAAACAAAAATTTGTTTTTTTTTTTTTTTTTTCAAGATTTTTTTGCCACGTGACATCTTTTGGGTGTAGCGCGTAGTGAGATCCTCTATTTCGAGCAAAATTGCTTCTAATTGCTCCCAATTTCCAATTAAAATTGTTGTCATCCATGAAAACATATTTGTGTGTTCTCATGCAAGTTTTTATCTAAGAGAAATGATAATTTTCCATTGAATTGCAATAGTATGTATGATACAGATGACTAATTTTCTTGAAACTACAAAAAAGGGCTAAATCTTGAAAATGTTTCTTGAACTTGTTTTGTGAAAGAAATGAATCCTAGCTAATTTAATAATCTCTTCATTTCAAAACGAACTTATCATTTTGTCATTTAAAGAAATAATTCTATCTAATTCAATACTCCTTTCGTCCCAAAACAAACTTGTCATTTTGTTATTTTGGGTGTACCATTAGAAACCGATACTTACCTAAAAGGAATAGTGGCCCCATAAGCAATCCCAAGTGTAAATGGGAAAAGGAGGAAGGACGGTCAAAGTGAGTGTGAAAAGGTGGGCGGGAAATGAATGTGGGGTTGAATGGAGGGGCGGATAGGTTGTGTATTGTTTGACCCACATAAGACTCCATGTGAACATCTTGTTAAGTCATGTTCGTTTTTGTTAACTTTTCTAACGCCTTGTTAACTTTTCTAACATTTTTGTTAGTGCAGACAGAGGTGTTACCTCAGATGTTGCCACTGACAGTCTAAGTGCTGTGACGAAAATACTTTGTAATTTGACATTTCTTTCTAATATAATTTTATACTAATGTCCTAATATTATTGTCTAGATGTTGGTCCATATTTTCAGGTATAATAAAGTTGATTTATGGAGCTTAAAACATGGAGAAGAAATTAATAAAGATTTATTTATAAATGGCGAGTTATTGAAGGAGTTACAAACATATTTAACATGTGTTAAATATGAAGAAAAACATGGGGAGACTATTTCAAAGGTTTGTTGCTGATCAAATGGAGAAGAAAAAGCATGGAGAAGCTCGGAGTACAACAAAGCGAAGCATGGGCTTGGGCACCAAGTTTTCGGTTGAGAAATACAAGGGAAGAGGACCAAGTCTTCCATGAAAATAGGAGAACATGCCCAACACTCTCCCCACTCTCTCACAACGTGGAAGGCAGCCCCAAGGCTGTTTCTTTGTGTAGCCATCAAGTATTGAAGGCTATAAATAGTGCTAGGATGGACACTTTGTAACTAAGCCAAAATTTACACACATCCATAGCACAAGAACAAAGTACTTCTTGGCTCCTTTGTATCCTTCCTCCCATACACTCTTTTCCACACTCAAATACTTCGGGTTTGAGTGTGTTTTGGCTAGGATAGGATCATTGTACTTTGTTTTTATTTTGGTTCCATAGAGCGTATATCATACTAGCTATAGGGAACCTTTTGACTTTGTAATTGGTATTGATTATAAAGTTTTCCCCATTTAGGCATCTCAAGTTATATTTATATAACTTGAGAAAAATATATCTCTTGTGCTATTTATTTTTCCGCTGCAAAAGTCTTATATTTTCGGGTGTGTGTATTCTGTCCGTCAGCGTGTGTTACCTGGGGTGTTATCTAACACTTGAGGTAACATCTGTTCTCAGAAAGCCTTTGACAAACAATTTCAATTGGTATCAGAGCCCGGTCACTTGACATACTAAGTTGTTCGTTCCAGTTTGTCATGGATTTCGATCCTGCTAATCCTAATCAGAAACGTCTTCCTGTTTTAGATGGCTCGAATTATGCTTATTGGAAGATCCGCCTACGCTCGCATATCAAATCAATTGATCTTCGGGCTTGGCGATCTATAACAAATGGTTACTCTCTTCCTATGTTACCCCAAGATGAAGATGGTGACGTTCAAGTCAAACCTGAATCTGAGTGGAATAATGAAGAGATTACTCTAGCTAATTTCAATGAAAAAGCACTTAATGCTATTTTTGAGTGGGTTGATATGCATATTTTCAAACTTATTCAAAATAGTTCCACTGCTAAAGAAGCATGGGAAACTTTACGAAGGTTTTGTGAAGGTGATACTAGTGTGCGTGAAAATAAGCTTAGAACTCTCACTGGCAAATTTGAAAGGTTGAGGATGAGTGATAATGAAACTATTTCATCTTATTTTGAAAAATTGTTTGATATTGCAAATGAGTGTCAACTTTTGGGTGAACCTTTTACCAACAAACAACTTGTTTCAAAAGCTATTCGAACTCTCCCCGAGAGGTTCAATATGAAAGTTTCATCTATTGAAGAAGCTCACAATCCTCCAACTATGGACATCAATTCTTTAATGAGTATTTTGAAAAATTTTGAGTCAAATATCCTTGAACAAAGTGAAGATTCTAAGGGGAAAAATATTGCTTTAAAATGGCAATCCTCGGATTTTTCAAAAGATGAAGATGAAATTTTTGAAGAATTGGATAAAAATGCCAGTGTTGCTTTACTTGCTAGAAAATATAATGCAATGGTTAAAAAGTTTAACAATGAAAAAGTGCAGGTAAAAGCAAAGGAGAAACAAACCAAGGTGTATGATTCGATGCCAAAGAGGACACTCCCTTCTACTCAGAAGTCGGCCCCTATGCGTAGAGCATCCTCAGATCAATCAAGGTCTGATCCCAAATACATTGATTCAATTCAATGTCATGCTTGTTCGGGATGGGGTCATTACGCAAACGAGTGTGCCAACACACTACAGAAGAAGGGAAAGAACCTATGGGTATCCCTGAGTGACAATGAAGATGAGGGACCAGTCCAGGAGGAAGAACCAGAACAAACAAACATGTTTGTCACACTAAGTGACTCACAGACTGAACATGTTACCAGAGATGTTACGTCCACTGAGATAACATCTGAGACCACACCAGTCAGGTATAACAATTTAAGGTTAACTAACGATGTTTGTTTCATGGTTTCCACTAACATTGATGCAGGAAGTTCGCAAGAGGATGAGCTGAGCAAAGATGAACTCATTGCTGCGTTAAAGAACCTTTATGAGGAGTTGCTCAAGGAATGGAAGAAAGAGAACAAGATGGTTAAAGGTTTAACCAAGATGAATGATGGACTCAAGGCCTACTTGACTCGCTTGGAAGTTCAAGCATCCAAGAGGGATGCCGAGCTAGAGAAAGTCGAGGCCAAATTGACTTTAGCCGAAACCACCTTGAAGAAAATCAACACCAGATCATCCAAATTGGATGAGATTCTCAATTTGAGTAAGTGTTGGGTATGCTTATTATAAACCACTCCTATTACCTTAATTTGATTGATCCCATAACCTTATTTTACTCTGTGGACTTTAGGATATATTGTAAGAAGTACTTGTACTTCATTTAGAATAGTCCACTTTATAGTTGAATAGGCTTAGCAGATTAGTACCCTCAACTTTTCTAAGTCTGGAGATATAAGGTAAGGCCCTTGCCTACCGCATGGAGCCTACCGCATGAAGACATCTACCGCATGCTCTATGCTTGCTGCAGATAACCTTGCCGCATGGTTCCATCCTACCGCAAGTTAACTCTACCGCATGGAACCATGGTTGAAGAAACTCAAGTTTGTTCAAACTTAACCATGGTCACACTTGTGTCCAAAACCTTGGTTAGTTTAGATCGTTGCAAATTCAAATTTCAAATTTGAATACAACTGTCATCATAGTACAGTTGGACCACCATGACTCTGCAACAAAAGGACAACTCAGAATGAGCTCCAATTAGAAATCAACAGCTCATTGTCCTCCAAACTTGCCCTCCAAGAATTCAAACGGCTAGTTTCTCCTTCAAGGCTATAAATAGTCCTTGTGTTCTTCATTGAACCGACGCTGAGATTCTAAGAGAGAAATTGCTGTTGAAATTCTTGATGATTGAAGATCATACTCAAGATTTCCAGAATCCTTCGAATCTTCAAGCACTCAACCTTCAAGTCTTCAACAAATCTCCAGCAACCTTCAAGATCAAATCTCAAGCCTCATCACACAAGTTTCATTAGGCTCTAAAATCATATAGATTCCAAAGAGCTTTTGATTCTTACACACACACTCACCCCGATTGATCAATCACATAGATTGAATCATTAGGGATACACTGGTCTAAGTCTAGGATTTGAACTTCATAGAAATAGGTGTTGATTCAATACTTCATCTCTGTAATCTATACTCAAGTGAATCTAATATATACCTCATTCAAAATCCAAGACTGACCATCTTGGTAAAGGACGTAGATCTTTTAACAGATCGAACTTTCCAAATCATTGTGGTCTTTACTTACTGCACTTTACCTTTCTGCAAATTTACTTTAAGTCTTGTTCATCTTGTTCATATTGTTCTTCACTTGTTCATATTAATCTTGTTTGTCGTTTAGTGTTTTGATCCTTTCAGATTTATGAACTATTGTGAATTGTGTTTGTTTGTCTACCTCATTGCCTAAGTTAAAATCTGACTAAATTATCATTTGCCAAAAATCTCTAAGACACAAATTTTCAATCTTTCAATCTACCTCACTTTAACCTACCGCACTCCTACCTACCGCACTTTAACCTACCACACTACCTACCGCAAACCAACCTGCCGCATTGAACTTATCAAAACCAACTCTTAACTTGTTTCAACGAAAACTTCCGCTGTGCATTTTATACTTGACCGCGTGGTTTTTATCTACCGCAAAATTCAAGTGTAAGCATAAAGGTTGAATTTTGAAAAAGGGTTGAAATTTTAAATAGGCTATTCACCCCCCCTCTAGCCTCTTTTCATACCCTTGTTGTGTCTCTGGGACCAACAAGTGGTATCAGAGCAAACACCTTTATAAAACTTCTGTTTTTCAAGCTTAACAGCTTGGGTGCCGATTCAAAATGGCAAGTCAGAAAACTATGGCAACGGTTAACTTCACTCACGTTCCAGCGTTCGACGAAGATAATTTTGACGTATGGAAGCACAGCATTCTAACTCAGTTCTACTCCATGGACGAACAACTTGGTGATTGTCTTACCATTGGACCATACTTCCCAATGAAAGCTAATCCGGATCCAGAAACCAATGGTGCAAATCCGACTATCAAGAAACCAAAAGCTGAATGGACCGATGAAGAGAAAAGACTGGTTGGAATGGATGTGAAAGCAAAAAGTATACTTCTAAGTACCTTGAGTACGTCACAGCGTCGACAGATCATGGAATGTTCTACTGCAAAAAAACTTTGGGATGCAATTGAAGATTACATCGAAGGAGATCAAGCTTGCAAGGAAAGCAAAAAGTTTGCAATTCAAAGAAGATTCAACAACTTTGCTAAGATCTCCGGTGAATCACTAAGAGCCACTTATGATCGTTATTGTGAGATCGTGAGTACTTATACAGCACTCGGAAAGAAGCTTACCAAGAAAGAAATCAATGTTAATTTTCTTGCCGCTCTTGGTTCGCAATATCTACACAAAGGAAATACTCTTGAAGATACCAAGCTACTAGATGACATGTCTCTCAGAAGCCTCTATGCCAACCTCAAGGTCTTTGATATCAAGCTTAACAACATTGCTGAAATGGAAGGAAAAACAAAGAGCTTATCGTTGGTTGCTCAAAAGGAAGAAGTGATCGAGGAAGAAGATCCAAAAATCTCCACATCAGATTTACTTGATATGGATGATGATGATTTTGCTATGTTCGTGAAAAGATTCCAAAAGTTCAGAAAGACAGCAAGACCCGGATCAACAAGCAAAGCTCCAACAAGGTTTTCAAGGAGTAGCCCTTCAAAGAAGAAAGAGAACTTCAACTTCTCCAAGAAGAAAGAAGATCTTGTTTGTTTTAATTGCAGGAAACCAGGTCACTTCGCATCAGAATGTCCAATTCCCAAGTATGAGTATATAAAGAAGAAAAGTAACTTTACTCCAAGTTATTCAAAGCAAAAGGGAATGATGGCTGAAGAAGACTCTACCTCAAAAGAGTTAGCTACTTGGATAGAGTCAGACTCTGATGAAAGCGATGAGGATTCTGAAGAAGGTCACATCTGTTTGGTCGTTCAGTCCGATGATGAGGATGATAATAAAAGTCGTCGATCACCAAATGCAAAACCTAAACGGATAAGTTATACGGCCGATGAACTTGCTGAAAAAGGATTCCTAACTCCGGTTCAAAAGAATGGTGATCTTCTATTTTCAAGATGTGATGTGAGTGCAGCAGAGAAGGCTCTACTAAACCCCAAAGTGAAGGAAGTTCTGTCTACCACACCTCAAGTCAAGTTTGACATTTCCCCCGATGAACAAGAAAAGATGTTTGCAAAAGCTGAACAGGTAATTAGTAAATTCTCTGGCATGAAGGAAGCTTTAGCACTTTCAACTGAAGAAATTTCCCAGCTTAAGACGCAGAAATCTCTACTAAGATCTGAACTCACCCTCCTTAAGGAGCAGATCAAGAGCATGACTCCTCTTACTGATCGAAACCGTTTCTTAGAAGAACAAAATGCTATATTTAAAGTTAAAAACGATGAATTGGTTGCTGAGATAAATGATCTTAAAAGGATTACTAATGAGTGGACCAATTCTCGTGTCACTATGGAACAAATCTTAGAATCCCAAAATCCTAGTGGTGATAAGGAAGGATTAGGATTTCAAACTAGTGACAACTTTAAATGTGCATCATGTTGTGAAAGAGATGAGAAATTTAACCAGCAAACTGTGGAAGGGTCGAAGGCTAAACATCATGTTTCAAAGGGTGTAGGACAAGAACCAAAGAAGAAACTAGAGTTCAACTATGTCTACCTTAAGAAACAAACTGGCAAGGCAAAGTTGAAAGGTATTGCCGTGGATGAACCTACCGCAGAGTCTACCTCATGCGGCAAGGCAGAGTCTTCCTACCGCAGAATCCTACCGCGGCAGACTACCTTTCATGGTAAGTCGACCGCATATGGTGGAAATGCAGCAAAGTTCAAAAGGATGAACTTTGTAAAGGAGACCGCATCCACACCTGTAAACGATGTTGTGCTGAAGACCGTGACAAAGTTTGTTAACCCTCAGTTGGGTGGCTTCCACCATTGTTCTGTGTGTGATGATTATGGTCACAAGGCTGCTGAATGTCTTTTAAGATTCACACCAAATCCCAGAAGGCTTAAACCCCCTTCTGTGAGGCAAGTGTGGGTTGTTAAAAGTTGCTAACCCTTTGGACCCAAAAGAATAAAAGGGGACCTTGTTCTTAAATGTTTATTTTATAGGTTCTCTGCTTAATGGCTGGACTCTCCAAGGATAGATCAAGTTTATGGTATCTCGATAGTGGCTGTTCAAGGCACATGACCGGAGATATCAACTTATTGGAAGATGTCCGTGAAGAAAAAGGGCCATCAGTAACCTTCGGAGACAATAACAAAGGAAAGACTGTAGGATATGGAGTCATTCGTAAAGGAAAAATCACCATCCAAGAAGTCTCTCTAGTTATTGGACTACAACACAATCTACTCTCAATATCTCAGTTCTGCGACAAAGGATTGCAATGCCACTTCACTTCAAATTTCTGTCTCATCAAAGATGGCATATCCGGCGTCACTTTGCTCAAAGGGATTCGTAAGAAAAATGTTTATGTTGTTGATTTTGACTCATCTTACATTTCTTCTAATCTCTGTTTTGTAGCAAAGAATGTTAGTGAGAATAGTTGGCTGTGGCATAAAAGACTAAGTCACTTAAACTTCAAGTATCTCTCCAAGATTGGTAGAGAAAATCTAGTTCGTGGTCTACCCAAAGTAGCTGATCACCACGATGAGAAGTGCACAGCATGTCAACTAGGCAAACAACCAAAAGCGTCTTTCTCCAGCATGACGACACCTTCAACTTCTAGATGTTTGCAACTACTACATATGGAATTGTTTGGACCTGTTTCTACCGCAAGTATTGGAGGAAATAGATATTCCTTAGTTGTGGTAGATGACTACTCAAGATATACGTGGGTCGAGATGATGAGCTCCAAAGATGATTGTTATGACATTTTGACCGCACTCTTTAGACAGCTCCAAACACAAAAAGAAGATGACATCGTTAGTGTTCGATCCGACAACGGTACAGAATTCAAGAACAACGGTGTTGCTCAATACTGTGATGATCATGGTATTGACCACAACTTCTCTGCTGCTGGAGTTCCACAACAAAACGGTGTAGTGGAAAGAAAGAATAGAACGTTGATAGAGGCCGGAAAAACAAAGATTGCTGAAGCAAAGCTACCTCAATACTTTTGGGCTGAAGCCGTCAACACAGCATGCTTCACTCAGAATAGATCCCTCATCAACAAGACCTACAACAAAACTCCTTATGAACTTTGGAGAGGAAGAACCCCCAATATAGCATACTTCAAGATATTTGGATGCAAATGCTTTATACTCTACAACGGTAAAGAACATCGAGGTAAATTTGCTCCTAAGGCCGATGAAGGTATATTTATTGGGTATGCTAAACACTCAAAAGCTTTTCGTGTATTTAATAAAACCACTCTTAAGATAGTTGAATCCGTCCATGTTACTTTTGATGAACATTCTCTCCTTGAGCCACATATGGCTCCAAATGTTGCTGATGATTTTGTTGAGATAAATGAGACAGGTACAACTCAACCATAAAATCAATCAACTCAAAGAAACCCATCTACCTCAACTGCACCTCCATCTACCTCATATGAAGCACCAAAATCTACCACATCTGCTGCTACCTCAAATGGAGTTGAAGTTGAAATACCCATCAATATGGAAGAACCTATCCCTCAAATTACTTATGATTGGGATGGCTCAAATGATATACCACTAGAAGATCTACAACCACCATCAACTCAACCAGACATACCTCAAGAAGTTCATGAGGTCAGAGATCACCCAATTCAGAATATCATTGGTGATTTGCATTCTGGTGTTAGAACAAGAAGATCAAACTATGATGCACTTACCGCATTCATATCTCAAGCTGAACCCAAGAAAGTTGATGAAGCACTCCAGGACTCAAGTTGGGTTGTTGTCATGCAAGAAGAACTCAACCAATTTGAAAGATGTAAAGTTTGGACCTTGGTTCCAAGGCCACAAGATCAAGGAGTGATTGGTACAAAGTGGGTATTCCGAAACAAGATGGATAAAAATGGAAACATCACAAGGAACAAAGCTAGGTTGGTTGCACAAGGATATAGACAAGAAGAAGGCATTGATTATGATGAAACATTTGCCCCCGTTGCAAGACTCGAAGCTATAAGGATATTCTTAGCTTATGCCTCTTACAAAAGATTCAAGCTATATCAAATGGATGTGAAGAGTGCATTTCTCAACGGAGAACTTCAAGAAACCGTCTTTGTTGCTCAACCGCCCGGATTTGAAGATCCCAAATTTCCAAATCATGTCTACAAACTCCGTAAAGCTTTGTATGGACTCAAACAAGCTCCACGAACATGGTATGATACTCTATCTAAGTTTCTCCTTGAAAAGGGATTCAAGCGTGGTAAGATCGACACAACTTTATTCATTGCTAAATATAATGATCATACTTTACTTGTTCAAATATATGTCGATGATATTATTTTTGGTTCTACTAATGAATTGTTGTGTAAGCGTTTTGAGAAACTCATGAAAACCAAATTTGAGATGAGCATGATGGGAGAATTAACATTCTTCCTTGGACTTCAAATTAAACAATGTGCTGAAGGCATCTTCCTCAACCAAGCTAAGTACACAAGAGATCTCATCAAGAAATTTGGACTTGAAAATGCAAAGGCATACGACACTCCTATGGCTACTGGTAACAAGTTAGATAAAGACTTGAAAGGTAAGAAGGTTGATCAAACCTTATATCGAGGTATGATTGGCTCTCTCCTATACTTAACTGCTAGTAGGCCAGATATCATGTTTAGTGTTTGCGTTTGTGCCCGTTATCAAGCTGATCCTAGAGAGGCACATCTTATTGCTGTTAAACGAATTATTCGATATCTATCTGGGACTATTAACCTTGGACTTTGGTACTCCAAAGATTCAACTTTTGATCTTATAGGTTACTCAGATGCAGATTATGCAGCATGTACCATCGACAGGAAAAGCACGAGTGGAACTTGTCATTTCCTTGGAAATCGACTAGTTTCATGGGCAAGCAAGAAACAAGCCTCAGTCTCTGTATCTACCACAGAAGCTGAATATATAGCTGCTGGAAGCTGCTGCTGCCAAGTACTGTGGATGAAGCAACAATTGGTTGACTACGGAATCAAAGAAGAAAATTGTCTACATCTACCATTGCTGTCTCCAACAACCCTGTCATGCATTCCAAGACCAAACACATTGATATAAAATACCACTTTCTCAAGGATCATGTGGAAAAAGGTAATATCCATCTAGAGTATGTGAGTACTGATGATCAAATTGTAGATATTCTCACCAAGGCTCTTGATTCCAAGAGATTTAGGTATCTAAGAGGAGAAATGGGTATGCTTGAACTCTAACTCAAACCTGTCCATATGATTTCTTGTACTAATGTTTGTCAAAGTTCAAAATCAAGATAGGTACACGGCAGACCAACTCACGGTCAAGCATATAACACAAACCTCTAGATTCACTTGACCGCAACACATGTCTGCCGCATCAACTATGCTGATGCATATACCAAAAGCTAAAACAAGCAAGGTAATACCTCAATCGACCGCACATGTCACGGTCGACCTCATAGTTACCGCACAAGGACCCCATGTAAGTTACTCTAACTTGAAGATATTTAGGATGTTTTAGTCATATCTACCTCAAGGGAATAAAGGTAACTTTCTATTTTCCTTCGTTTTTAATAAATTCAAATCTTTTAGGGCATTAAGTTTTCAGCATTTAATTTTTATTCCTTAAAAATATCTAAGCCGTCATTGGCTAGTCCGATGTGACCCTCTGCAACCTTGCATTTAATGTAAACTAGACCCTAGGTCACATCCGTCCTTTTTGCAGAGTTAACCCCCTCCCATCATCCCATCATCTCTGACCTCTGCAAACCTCCACCAAAACCGTTCCATTTTCTTTTTATACTCCACCACTCTGCATCTCTCACCTTTTTCAGAAAAATCAAAACCTCTCTCTTTCTAAACTTCTCTCTAAAAACCGCCTCCCTTACTCTTATTCTCACAATATATAAATGACTTCTAAACACCCATCTAAGAAGACTTCGAAATCTGTTGAATCAAGAGACGAACCTCCAATTCAATCCACTCCTCCCGTCGTTGTTATGGTATGAATTTTCAATTTCTCAATTTTTTTCGTATTCTTGGTAGAAATCTCGAAAACCCTTCATATTCCTTGAAATCTCTCTTCAATCTCTTAAGTTAGTAATATGAAAATCTTGCATTGATTGTTTATTCTTGGTTCTAGTTCATATTGTTGGTCCCAAAGGGCAACAAGGGTATGAAAAATAGCTAGGGGGGGGGTGAATAGCTGTTTTAAAAATCTTTTCGTACCCTTGAAAAACTCAATTGCAAATGCGCACTTTATCAAGTAAGCATAATGAAATGCGCCCAAGTGAGTGAGTGAAATGCACAGCGGAATTTAGTAATGAAAATAGGCGCAAAGTGATAAAGGGAGCGCAACACACACACTAAGTATTTTGGCTCAAAGTGAGTGAAATAAGGAACTAAGGCAAATGTTTTAACAAACACAACACAATTCAGTTCAATCAATCTACAATGAGTAAACAAGCAAATAGTGAGTGAAAATAATAACTTGAAAGAAATAACAAGATAATAACACAAGCTATTTGGAGAGGTTCGATCAATGAAAGATCTACGTCCTCTACCAAGATGGTTAGTCTTGGATTTCATATCGAGATCTTATATAATGAGTGAGTGTTACAAATTACAATGTTTGAGCTTATACACTAACTCAAGATCTATTACTATGAAAGAACAAATCCAAAACAATAACCGGTGTATCTCTTAAAGAAGAATTTAAATGATTAATCTTAAAGAGGTGCGTGTGTGTTCTTAGTATCAAGGCTCTTTAGATCTTTGAGATGGAGAGCACAAGAAACTAAAGTGTTAAGGCTTTGAAGATCTGGGCTAAGGATGAAGGTATGAAGATGTTCTTGAGAAATCTGGAAAAACGAAGGCAATCTTCAAATCTTCAACAAAAGCTTTAGAGAGAGAAATTCTTGAAATTCTTAGCAAAACTCAGCAACTTCAAAATGTTGAAGTTATGGGGTATTTATAGTGAACTTCAAAAAAACTAGCCGTTGGAAATCCTTGTGGATAAGATGAGCTGTCGCTCGTTGATTGGAGCATGCATATATTATGGCCATTTTGACACTCAACATAAATGTGACCGTTGTGGACACGTGTCAATAGATTAGGCGCATATGTATCTTTTAACCACCGTTGGATCATTGGCGTAATTTGAATTCTCTTCAAGTCTTCGAGTCTTTAATAAATCACTGAGTTTGAATAAACACTTTGAGGCACGTTTGAGCCAAGAGGCGCATTGAGCCAAGAGGCGCACAGACGCGTGCGCTTAAAACAAGGGGCGCAGAGGCGCGTAACATAGCTTATGAAGAGAGCCTTATGCGCGCGCTCTAAATGGCGCATGGCGCGAATGTGGAAGGCGCGTGGCGCGTGGCGCAGGAGGCGCATAAGCGCGGCTGAAACTCACTGAGTGATTTATCTTGAAACTTGGTCTTCTTGCCCTATTTCTAAGCCTATTCTATATCAATGGACAACCTAAAAAAATGAAGTATAAATACTTCTTACATGTGGGTCTAAAGTCCATGAAATAAAACTTAGGTGATGGATCAATCAAATCTAATCAATCCTAATACATTAAAATTTAGATATGTGGGCATACCCAACAATCTCCCCCTATTTGATTGATGCCATTACCTACTATATCAAGGACAAACATTTTACTTGATAAAAACATGTCCAAATGAATGAAATTGGTAATTCATGTCTCAAGTTAATGTACACACTAGTCCAAAATATAGATTCCTAATCTATTCCAATAAGAATAAAGAGTTACATATGGAAAGATAGAAACAACAGTTTAACACATTCAAGATGATATATGATTTTTAGTTTTTGAAATGTGTTTAAACCAAGTTTAAACTTAATGCATGAAAGTATGAAACAATTCAATATGATGCATATGAATTTAAACAATATTCATTGTTCTACAAACAAGGAGTTTGAGTGAACAAGGTTTGATAATAGGTGATGCATTGTTCTCATTAAAACTTGGGGTGTAAGAGTTACAAGTTACAAGTTTCGAATAGAACAAAAACAAAAGGTGCTAAAACAAGTAAGCACAAAATCACTAACACAAGAGTTGATTCTATTACAAAAAGGTTCTAACAACTTACAAACAAAAATAATAGAAACTAAGGGTTGGGAGGCGCATCATCTTCCTTCAAACCTTCAACGATTTCTGAAACAGAACGCTGAATTTGCTTTGCGAGCTGATGACTACGGTTCGCTAACCCTTGAGTGTCAGTGACACTGGAGTGAGTGGCAGTGATACCGTCTCTAATGTAACTCAAGTGATTCACATTGATGTTTTGGTATTCATCAATGGAACGCTGAGTGATTTGCTGTTGTTGAGAAATATTTTCTTCCAAAATTTGAATGTGAGCTTCAATGGCATTTTGAGCCGTGATAATATCGGAAGAAATCTGTTCGGCGCGTCTGTCAGAGCTTGAGTGAGCAGCAGTGAAATGAGTGACGACCAATTCTTTCAAGACATCCAACTTAGATACAAGCACATTCATGTTGGATTGAGACGCAGCAGACTGAGGTATGAAAGTAGGCGCAGAAGCGGTGGTTTGCGCCTGATCAGTATGAGCTTGAACCTGAGTCTGCGCCGGAGGAGGGGAAGGAGCAGAAAGTTTGTCCTTGAGAGATTTCATCTCCCCCTTAATGGCAGCGATCTCTTCAGATTGATCAGTGAGTAAGGAAGTAAGAAGCTCAAATTGAGACTTTATATGCGTCTGTCCTTGCTCTAAATTGGCTTGCCCCTGCTGTAAGGAATGAAGAATGGAAAGTACCTCGCTCAAATCAGGAGCAGATGGAGGAGGCGCAGGGGAAGGGAGTAGCGCATCATCTTGAAGGGGCGCAAAATCTTGAAGGGGCGCAGAAGGAGATGGAGGCGCAAGAGGAGGTGAATGAGTAGGAGACTCAAATTCATCTTCAGTTTCCACATCAACAGTTTCAACAACAACTGTTTCAACATCAATAGTTGCTGTTGTGATCTGATCAGGTCCAGGTGGAGGCGCAACTGGAGAAGGAGTGTGCTGAGGGATGGTCTCTTGCTCCCCCTGAACTGGTTCCTCTATGTCTGATATGTCATCTCCGAAGAAATCAGAGAGGAGTTGTACCCTTGACACTTTGGTCGGTTGAAATTTGAATGAGGGCGCACGAGGAGTGGGGGCGCGTTGAGAAGGAGCGCGCTGGGTAGGCGCGGAAACAGAAGGCCCTTTCTCAATATCTGCACTTGATCCGGCGCCTTTCATGCGCTCTAACTTTTCAGACTCAGCAGCTTGTTTGGCCAGAAAATCTTCATCTCTTTTTCTTTGAGCCTCAAGCCTGCTGGCTTCCTGCGCTAGCCTCAGATCTCGTTCTTCATCAGATTCAAATCTGGTACGTTTGATAGGCGCACGAGGAGGGTCATCAACCACTCTTTTTCCTTTGCTCTTCTCTGCGCCTGGCAAGGGATCAGCGCCTTGTCTAGCGCTTGCCTTCACTGCGCTCTTTATTAATGGTGCGCTTTTAAGGACAGGCGCATCATCTGACTCTGTGTCTTCATCCACTAAGCCTTCAACAGCCTTGATTTGAATTCCTTTTGCGCGCTTTGTGGGCTTCTTCCTGCGCTTCTTGAGGTCCAAATTAGCTTTACCAAACATTGGAACATCGTTTATTTTGTATTCAGGATTCTCATTCAAAAACTTAACTAACTCAGGGTAAGTTAGAAAAAGTTTTGTGAGAAGAAGGCAGTGTGAGCGGAATCGGGTCTTTCCATCATTTTTGTTCTTCACAAATTTATCAATTTGCTCACGCAGAGTCTTGAACAGAATGTGAGGCCAGTGAAGCTTCTCCTTGGCCATGATGGCAGCTGTGTATTCCCATTGTTCAACCGTGAATCGGTTCACGTTTCCTGTTTTGAACACAATTGAAGTTCCCACCAAGTGCGCGATGTGAGTCAAGAGTTCTCCACCATCTCGAATTTCAGTGTTTTTGATATTGTTTTGAAGCGTGGGAATATTTAAAAGTGAGGCAGCCATCTTGTTCTGATCATCAATAGAGTAAGTCATCGGGCGCCCAATAATGCGATCTTTACCGGTAGATGGAAAACCAAGCAAGTGTCGAATCACAGAAGATGAAATATGGACGTCAACATTTTGAACGCGCGCCTCAATCCGGTAGTGAGTGCGCCCATTAACATCAATTTCCACTAGAACAGCAGTGGAAAAGAACTCATCCACGAGGAGCGCAGAATAGAAATCTTGGTCCATGGTGAATAAGGGGAGCAGACCAGCAACGCGCAGGGTTTCAATTATTTCTCTTCCCATCACTTCACCAGACAGCTCTAATAGATCAAGAGATTCTTCTAATTTGAAATTTGCAAGGTCCTGAAAAAAATGATTGATATTAGAAATGACATAGGCGCATAGAAACATAAAATGATCAAAGTAACATAGGCGCATGAAATAGATAGGCGCATAATTGAAACAGGCGCACAAAATTATAGAGAATCAAGGCGCATGATTGAATTAGGCGCATAAAATATTAAAGGCGCATAGAGTTACAAGGCGCATAATATGGTTCTATGTGAATACTAAGGAAAAATAGAACAACGAAATTTGACTAAGTACGGAGTTAGGCGCATAAGGTTTTAGGCACAGAATGATTTAAGCGCATATACAAGTAGAGGCGCAGAAAGCATTCAGGCGCATAAAAGAATAGGCGCATAAAGAGGTATATAGGCGCATATCGTGAGAATTTTTACTTAGTAAGAAAAACAAACAACAAGCATTCAAATGAAAGAAATGAAAATCAAAAAGTTCAAATTTTCGAAAACAAGGTAGAAAATTTTTAGAGACCAAAACATGCAAAAATGACGAAGAACACGAAGAACGACCCTTGAATGCTCGAAGAACACCAAGAACACGAAAATCATGAAACTTCACCAAACTAGACAAATAATATATCAAAATGACCGCATGACAACAAGGAATCTAAATATGTAAACAAAAATATGAACAAATCAATAATGAAAGCACAATGATCAAAAGAGTGACCGAAAATTTTGAAATATTTTGAAAACAAAAATCCAGATTTGTAACAAACAGAGCATTGATCGTTGAAATGTTGGTTTTAAAAGATTCGAAATCAAGAATAGAACACAACCCAACAAACGATATAGAAAACGGATCATCGAAACAAGAGAAATCAAAGGAAAATGAATCCGGGTTTAAAAAAAAAAACGAAAAATCACTGAAAATGACGAAAACAAATTCAGAAATGTAAGGAGATTAAGGGTTGAGAATTCATACCATATCGTCTTGTGTAGATGTTGATGCTTTCTTAGGACCCATAAACTTATATATATATGAAGAAAATGAAGAAGAATAAAATGGAGAAGATGAAGAGTGAGAGGCGCGAGTCTGGGAGAGAGAAACGGGGAGAGAGAGAGAGGAATAGAGTAGGTGGGAAGAAAAGGGAAGATGATGATGTGTTTTTATAGGTTTAGGTTTAAAAACTTGCACTGATAAAGCAAAAAATACAGTCAAAAATTTAAAAAATTGGAAGTTGAAGAGATGGCATTAATGAGGGATTTGAAAAGGCGGCTAATCATTTCAGGTGCATTAAATGCTGAATGACACAAAGTGTCATGATGTGACATTTAGGTTTTTGAAAAAAAACTGCTCCACTTTCCCTTTAAGTGTATGAGCAATTTTGACTAATTTTTGCACAAACACCAAAACCATCTATTTTGGTGTAAGTTTGGGGTGCAAGAAATATATCCCAGAAAATAAAATTTTTCGAAAAGCGTAAAACGAGGGAAAAATTTAATTGCACAAGTACCCTTGAACAATTAAAGGAATGTCAAAAGGCATAGATTCCTATAATGAATGAATAGAATGAACATACCTGGTACTTGTGTATTTAATACGTTCAATCATTGAAATTAAATTTGAGAATTGATTGAGCCGCAATAGTTAATGCGCGCATGAAGGGGCGCATTACTTCAGCAAGGCGCATACTCATCTAGGCGCATTATTCATCAAGGCGCATAACATCTCAAGGCGCATAAAGAAGGTTGAGGGCGCATAAGTGTTTGAAGCGCGTGGATTGATAGGCGCGCATTTATTGTGCGCGCAGAAAATTAGAGATGGGCGCGCAGTTTGCGAGGCGCATAGGTGGCGCATAGTTTCCTTGAAACTTTGAGAAATTGATTTAATCATTTGTACCTAAAATACTCATAACTCAACACAACATAAAATCATTAGTATTGACAAAACTATATTGAATTTAGTTGAGTTCTAGCATACCCATTTCACCTCTCAAAAACATGAACCGTTTCGCGTCAAGTGCTTTCGTTAGAATGTCGGCGATTTGATAGTCGGTTCCCACGTGTTCCAAATGAATATTGCCTTTCTCCACGTGGTCTTTGAGGAAGTGATATTTGATGTCGATGTGCTTGGTCTTTGAGTGCATGACAGGATTTTCAGAAACCGCAATTGTTGATGTATTGTCGCAGTAGATGGGACAATTTTCTTCGATGATATCATAGTCCACCAATTGCTGCTTCATCCAGAGTATTTGACAACAACAACTTCCCGCAGCGATATATTCGGCTTCGGTTGTTGAGACAGATACTGAAGCTTGTTTCTTACTCGCCCATGACACAAGTCTATATCCGAGGAAATGACAAGTGCCACTTGTGCTTTTCCTATCAATTGTGCATGCTGCATAATCCGCATCTGAATAACCTACAAGTTTAAAGTTCGAATCTTTGGTGTACCAAAGTCCAAGGTTAACAGTGCCAGAGAGATATCTTATAATACGTTTCACAGCAATTAAGTGTGCTTCTCTAGGGTCGGATTGATAACGAGCACAAACACAAACACTAAACATAATATCGGGCCTACTAGCAGTAAGATAAAGGAGTGAGCCAATCATACCTCGATAGAGCGTTTGATCAACACGTTTACCTTTTAGATCTTTGTCGAGTTTGTTGCCGGTGGCCATTGGAGTATCGTATGATTTAGCGTTCTCAAGTCCAAACTTCTTGATTAAGTCCTTTGTGTATTTGGATTGGTTGATAAAAATGCCTTCACTCATTTGCTTGATTTGAAGCCCGAGGAAGAATGTGAGTTCTCCCATCATGCTCATTTCAAACTTGCTCTTCATTAGTTTCTCAAAACGCTTGCACAACAATTCATTAGTTGAACCAAATATAATATCATCAACATAAATTTGAACAAGTAATTTATGACCATTATGTTTGGCAATGAAAAGAGTTGTATCGATTTTACCGCGAGTGAAGCCTTTTTCGATGACAAAACTTGGATAGTGTATCATACCATGCTCTTGGTGCTTGTTTGAGTCCATACAAAGCTTTCTGGAGTTTGTACACATGATTTGGAAATTGTGAATCTTCAAACCCAGGTGGTTGAGCAACATAGACTTGTTCTTGGAGTTCACCATTTAGAAACGCGCTCTTCACATCCATTTGATATAACTTGAAGTTCTTGTGAGCGGCGTAAGCTAGAAATAATCTGATAGCTTCAAGTCTTGCTACGGGCGCAAAAGTTTCATCGTAGTCTATTCCTTCTTCTTGCCTATAGCCTTGTGCAACCAATCTTGCTTTGTTTCTCGTGATGGTTCCATTCTCGTCCATCTTGTTCCTGAACACCCATTTTGTACCAATCACTCCATGATCATTTGGTCTTGGAACTAGAGTCCAAACCTTACAGCGTTCAAATTGATTGAGTTCTTCTTGCATTACAACAACCCAATTAGGATCTTGGAGCGCTTCATCAGCCTTCTTCGGTTCAATTTGAGAGATAAAGGCAGTGTAAGCATCAAAGTTTGTAGCTCTCCTTGTACGAACACCAACTTGTAGATCACCGATGATATTAGCAATTGGGTGACCTCTAACTTCACGAATTTCAGGAGGTAAGTTAGGTTGAGTCGTAGAAACTTGAAGGTCTTCAATAGGTACATCTTCACCAGATTCAAAGTCATTGAAATTTGGGGGTTGAAATTGAATTAGGCGCATTTGATGTAGGATTTCCTTGTGTTGATAGATTCTGATCTTGAGTGGGCGCAACATAAATAGGTGCACCTGTATTATTTAGCTCAATAGAATCATCAGCAACATTTGGAGCCAAATGTGGCTCAAGGAGAGAATGTTCATCAAAAGTAACATGTACAGATTCAACTATCACTAATGTAGTTCTATTGAAAACACGAAAAGCTTTAGAGTGTTTGGCATACCCAACAAAAATACCTTCGTCGGCTTTGGCGTCGAATTTACCTCTATGTTCGTTTCCATTGTAGAGGATATAACATTTGCAACCAAAGATCTTGAAGAATGCAATGTTGGGAGTTCTACCACGCCATAGTTCATACGGAGTCTTGTTGTGAAGTTTGTTGATGAGGGAACGATTTTGAGTAAAACATGCAGTGTTGATAGCTTCTTCCCAAAAGTACTTAGGCAATTTAGCTTCAGCTATCATCGTCTTTCCAGCTTCAATCAACGTTCTATTCTTTCGTTCAACAACGCCATTTTGTTGAGGAACTCCGGCGGTTGAAAAGTTGTGATCTATCCCATGATCTTCACAGTATCGAGCAACACCGTTGTTCTTGAATTCTGTTCCATTGTCGGATCGAACACTAACGATGTCATCTTCTTTTTGGGTTTGGAGCAGTCGAAATAAGGTAGTGAGAATATCATAACAATCATCTTTTGTAATCATCATCTCTACCCATGTATATCTTGAATAATCATCCACCACAACTAGAGTATACTTGTTTCTTCTAATACTTGCGGTGGAAACTGGTCCAAATAGATCAATGTGAAGCAGTTGCAAACATCTTGTAGTTGAAGGATTTGACTTGCTTGAAAATGACTGCTTCGGTTGTTTGCCAAGTTGACATGCGGCGCACTTTTTGTCATTATGATCAGCAACTTTGGGAAGTCCTTTGACAAGATTGTTCCTGCTGAGTTTAGATAGATACTTGAAGTTCAAGTGACTTAAGCGCTTGTGCCACAGCCAACTATTTTCGTTCACACTTTTTGCTACAAAACAAAGATTAGTACTAGAGTTCATACTATGGAAATCAATAATATAAATATTTGTCTTACGATATCCCGTGAGTAAGATAGCTCCAGTTTTGCCATTCTTGATAAGACATTGCGTTGAAGTGAAATGGCATTCTAATCCTTTGTCGCAGAATTGAGATATGGATAATAAGTTGTGCTTGAGCCCTTCGACGAGTGAGACTCTTTCAATGCACACTTTGTCTTTCTTGAGCTTTCCATATGCTACAACTTGACCTTTGTTATTATCGCCAAATGTTACGGAGGGACCTCTTTCTTCATGGACATATTCTAATAAGGATTCATCTCCAATCATGTGTCTTGAACACCCACTATCGAGAATCCATTCGTAATTTCTAGCTTTTGAAGATCCAGCCATGAAACAAAGAACCTGAAATATAGACATTTAAGCAGGTCCCCTTTATTCCTTTTGGGTCCTAGGGTTAGCAACTTTTGACAACCCACTCTTGCTTGACCTTAGGATTTTTACGTCCTTTGGCATTGGGAGTGAATCGCAAAAGGCATTCCACGGCCTTGTGTCCTGAACAATCACAAATGGAACAATGATGAAAGCCACCAATCACGTGAGTTTTCACAAACTCTTTACTTTTCTTGGGGATGGCATTCTTCTTTGGGTCAGATGAACTAGACTTAACAAAATCTTTCTTTTGAAATTTTGGAGCGCTTTTGCTCGGAGGGCGCATAGGGCTAGGAGGCGCACGGCGATGAGGCGCGTGGCTCTTAGGCGCATAATGAGCACTCGGAAAAGGAGCGTGCCTATTTTCAAGAATGATTTTGCTAGGAGATGGTTCATCTGTAGCTATACCTTTCCCATTAGCTTTCCCAAATTGCTTCGTTGGGTAGACATAATGGAATGTTTGTCTCTTGACTTTTTCCTGTCCTTTACCCATTGAATTAGAATGTTTTTCCTTGGGAATTTCAAAAGTTTGTTGGTTGGTAAATTCACTATCTTTTTCAGCACAGACATCACATTTAAAGTTGTCACTAGTTGATGAGAATCCCAAGCCACTTTTATCACCACTGACTTTTTGGGACTCAAATATATTCTCCATAGTGACACGAGAATTGGACCACTCATTTGTAATCTTTTTAAGATCAGTAATTTGAGCAACCAATTCATCGTTTTGAACTTTAAGAAGTGAGTTCTGTTCTGTTAGAAAAGTGTTTTTAACAGTAAGAGGAGTCATGCTCTTTATCTGCTCCTTAAGGAGGGTGAGTTCAGATTTTAGTAGAGATTTCTCGGTCTTAAGCTGGGAAATTTCATCACATGATAGTGCTAAAGCTTCCTTCATACTATCAAATCTAGTGATTACCTTTTCAGCCTTCTTGAACAATTTTTCTTGTTCAGCAATCACTTCATCATTGATTTTGGAGATTGGAGCAGTTGGTTCAACCTGTGGTCTAATGTATGCTCCTTTTCTCAATTTGTTCCTTGCTCCAAGATCACATCGAGAGAATAACAATCCACCATCGTTTTGAGCCGGAGTGAGAAATCCTTGTTCAACGAGCTCGCTGATGGTTGGTCCTTTCTTCTTTTTCACTTCTTGAAAACCTGCAGATTTCTTGATAGGTTTATTCAAGGCATTCATATCGGGAACATCCTTGGAGAAGTCATCATCAGAATCATAAGCATCAACTTCATCATCATTTGCCATCAAACAAACGAGTCCATCATCGGAATCTTCATCGCTCTCATCGGAGTCTGTTTCAATCCAAGTATTGTGCTCATTTGCTTGTGCTTCTTTTCAGCAACCATTCCCTTGTGACGAGTGAACTTGGGAGTGAATTTGGGAGTATGGCTGCTCTTCTTCTGCATATATTCAAATTTGGGAATCGGGCAGCTTGATGCAAAATGTCCGGGTTTCCTGCAATTAAAACAAACAAGATCTTCTTTTCTTTTTGAATCACTGCTCCTTGAAAACTTTTGAGGAGCTTTGCTGGTAGATCCTTGAAATTTGTTGGTTGAGCCGGGTCTTGAGAATTTTCTGAACTTTTGAAATTTCTTCACAAATAAAGCGAAGTCTTCATCATCCATGTCTAATAGCTCAGAAGTAGAAATTTTGGGATCGGAGCTTTTCTCATCTTGTACAGGCGCAGGAGTAGGCGCAGGTGTAGGCGCAGCTTCTCTGTGCGCCATCATAGCCATAGATTTTGACTTTCCTTCAGTTTCGCTGATTCGTTGGAGTTTGAGTTCGTAAACTTTGAGATTTGCATATAGGTTCCTTAAAGTCCAAACATCTAAAGTTCCAGCGTCTTCAAGAGCGCTAGATTTATGTAGATATCTTGATCCAAAAGCTTGTAGAAAATTTACATTCAAATCTTTGTTGGTAAACTTCATGCCAAGTGAAATACATAGATTGATAATTTCACAGTAGCGTTCATAAGTTTGCCTCAAGTTTTCACCGGGGAGTTGAGAGAAATTGTTGAATCTCTTCTGTACTTCGTATTTCTTGTTCTCCTTGCAAACGGTGTCTCCTTCAATATGCTCTTCAATAGCATCCCATAGCTCATTTGCAGTAGCACAATGCATGACTTGTTGTTTCATAGCCGTGCTTAGAGTGCTTAGAAGAATGTTTCTTGCTTTGCCATCATTTGCAACTCTTCTAATTTCTTCCTCGGTCCATTCTTCCCTTGGTTTTAGGACAGTAGGTTGAGCAGCGTTGGTGCGTGGATTTGGATTCGCCTTCATCGGAATATAAGGTCCATAAACGACGGTGTCATGGAGCCTTTCATCGATTGAGTTGAGATGAGTCAATATGCTGAATTTCCACACGTCAAAATGATCTTCATCAAAGACCGGAACGTGAGTGTAGTTTGCAGTTGCCATAGGTTTTGAGTTTGCCATTTAGAATCGGCACCCAAGCTGTTAAGCTTGAAAAGCGAAAAATGTTTTATAAAGGTGTTTGCTCTGATACCACTTGTTGGTCCCAAAGGGCAACAAGGGTATGAAAAATAGCTAGAGGGGGGGGTGAATAGCTGTTTTAAAAATCTTTTCGTACCCTTGAAAAACTCAATTGCAAATGCGCACTTTATCAAGTAAGCGTAATGAAATGCGCCCAAGTGAGTGAGTGAAATGCACAGCGGAATTTAGTAATGAAAATAGGCGCAAAGTGATAAAGGGAGCGCAACACACACACTAAGTATTTTGGCTCAAAGTGAGTGAAATAAGGAACTAAGGCAAATGTTTTAACAAACACAACACAATTCAGTTCAATCAATCTACAATGAGTAAACAAGCAAATAGTGAGTGAAAATAATAACTTGAAAGAAATAACAAGATAATAACACAAGCTATTTGGAGAGGTTCGATCAATGAAAGATCTACGTTCTCTACCAAGATGGTTAGTCTTGGATTTCAAATCGAGATCTTATATAATGAGTGAGTGTTACAAATTACAATGTTTGAGCTTATACACTAACTCAAGATCTATTACTATGAAAGAACAAATCCAAAACAATAACCGGTGTATCTCTTAAAGAAGAATCTAAATGATTAATCTTAAAGAGGTGCGTGTGTGTTCTTAGTATCAAGGCTCTTTAGATCTTTGAGATGGAGAGCACAAGAAACTAAAGTGTTAAGGCTTTGAAGATCTGGGCTAAGGATGAAGGTATGAAGATGTTCTTGAGAAATCTGGAAAAACGAAGGCAATCTTCAAATCTTCAACAAAAGCTTTAGAGAGAGAAATTCTTGAAATTCTTAGCAAAACTCAGCAACTTCAAAATGTTGAAGTTATGGGGTATTTATAGTGAACTTAAAAAAAACTAGCCGTTGGAAATCCTTGTGGATAAGATGAGCTGTCGCTCGTTGATTGGAGCATGCATATATTATGGCCATTTTGACACTCAACATAAATGTGACCGTTGTGGACACGTGTCAATAGATTAGGCGCATATGTATCTTTTAACCACCGTTGGATCATTGGCGTAATTTGAATTCTCTTCAAGTCTTCGAGTCTTTAATAAATCACTGAGTTTGAATAAACACTTTGAGGCGCGTTTGAGCCAAGAGGCGCATTGAGCCAAGAGGCGCACAGACGCGTGCGCTTAAAACAAGGGGCGCAGAGGCGCGTAACATAGCTTATGAAGAGAGCCTTATGCGCGCGCTCTAAATGGCGCATGGCGCGAATGTGGAAGGCGCGTGGCGCGTGGCGCAGGAGGCGCATAAGCGCGGCTGAAACTCACTGAGTGATTTATCTTGAAACTTGATCTTCTTGCCCTATTTCTAAGCCTATTCTATATCAATGGACAACCTAAAAAAATGAAGTATAAATACTTCTTACATGTGGGTCTAAAGTCCAGGAAATAAAACTTAGGTGATGGATCAATCAAATCTAATCAATCCTAATACATTAAAATTTAGATATGTGGGCATACCCAACACATATATTTGTAGATTTCATAGTACTTTATCCAGGTTTTGGTTGAATCCATTTTAGCCAAATGGGTTTTTGAATTTTCGATATTCCAATACTTTCCCCTTTCAATTTCTGAGTTTAATGTTGTTTAGTTCATGAAATTGATGTGTTTTTATTGATCTATAGGCATTTCCGATTCTTCCCAGGTCATTTTCATTTGTTTTAGTCACTTTTCTGGGAATCTGGGTAACTGTGCTATGGTGTTCTTCATGTTCGTCAAAATGTTCTTCGTGTTCTTGACATACTTCATATTTTTGATTCCTCTTAATGTACCCTCTTTTGTTATTTAGTGTTTATGAAATGTTCACATTTTGATTCATTTTTTGCAACACTTTGTTGTTTGCGGTAACCATGGTATTTCCATCTTCTCCTTACCGTATTTCTTCCCTACCGTGCCTCACTTGACCGCACCATCATTGCTTTACACTCTTGTCAAGTGACCGCACGATCTACCTCGTTCTCAACTTTACTTTGTTTTGTTTCAGGATCTAAATCACTTTATTCCTGGCATAGTTCTAGATCTTGAGGATCTTAAAAAGGATGCCATTGGCCGCAACATTCTGGCTAGGCTCAACAAGTCCGGCATCATACCGTTCTTTACGCTTCAACAAGACTTCCATCTACCTGCGTTTGTTGATGAATTCTTCACCTCTGCTGTTGAGATGGAAAGTGCTGATGAGCCTGATTCTAATCCTAAGTTTATCAAAGCCTCTGTCATGGGCATCCCACTATCCTTTGATGCTAGCGACTTAGCTCATGCCCTTGGCATTAAAATGAGTAGAGATGGACCAGAAACTATTTCACGGTCAGAAACCCTAAGCCTTGCTAAGAAGCTTGCTGGCACGGCAGATATTCTAAGAATTCAGCGAAAGGATGTAGGTGAGATCATGTACCACATTGGACATCTGGTAGATCATGCATTGCTTTGTAAGACTGGCAATCATGCAAATTTTAACAACACCCAATGGATGATATGTGCTGCTATCTATCTGGGAAAGAAGTTGGACTGGGGCCAAATCATCTACGATGTTTTGAAGGCAAACATCCTATCATATAAGGATGCGGCAGAAGAAGGCGAAACCAAGTATCGGACGAACAGTAGGTTGAATTCCTACTTGATGGGTCTAACTCTCCGAATCAAAGATCTGTATGAGAAAAATAAGAACTACAAGGTGCCTATCTCCACCACAAAAGACTTCTGCCGTAAGTCGATGAGAGGCAATTACCGCAACAATTTTGGTGACGAGATGTACAGGAGTTATCTTCTCAAAGATCCAATTGAGAGCTATGAACCACCAAGATACACTAAGCGTGGATTGGGTAATTTGGGTGCTAGGATCATGTCTGATGAGGATGCTGCCGCATTTGAGAAGGAACGAAAGAAGGCTGCCGCAGAGAAGGCCAAGTCTAAAGGTATTGCAATATCCTCTCCTACCACCTCTGTTAAAGGTAAAGAAAAGGTTGAGGATCTGGTAAGGAAGCCAAAGCCAGTCTCCCAAGGAATCAAGATTGCTTCTACCGTTCCTACAAAGTCTGCCGCACCTAAACCTTCTGTGCCTCTTACCTCACCATCAAGATCCCCTTCACCTTCACTTTCACCTCCTCCAAAATCAAAACCTTCCAAGCCACTCCCTACCACACCAAAACAACCTTATGTTGTCCCTCAACCTACCGTGCCCTCCAAATCCAAATCATCCTCCAAACATGCATCTAGTCAGGGGGAGAGACATGTTGAGAAGGTTAAAAAATTCAAAAAGAGATCTCACACTCCAAGTCCTATCAAGATCTCTAAAAAGGCGAAGGTCTCCAAGCAACCATCCCCAGAAATTCCATCTCCAGTCTTTACCTCTGATGAAGATATTACAGTAGCTCCTTCAAAGATTTCGAAAATTTTTGTGTTGGATGCTCAGCTAGATGACATGGAAGAAGTCTCTCACTCTGAGGGCTATGATGCGTCTGCCGCAGATGAGAGTGAGAAATCTGAAGATGAAAATGTTGATAACTCTGAGGCTGATGATGCCGCACCCCCAACCAAACCAATTGACAAAGGTTTAGTTGATGAAAGCTCAGAAGATGAGGAGAAGGCAAGCTCTACTGAAAGTGATAAGTCCACAAGTGGTAAAGCTATGGATGTTGAGAATGTTGAAGTTATTGTTCCTGAAAAGATGGATTCTTTTGTTGTTGTTGAAGATATTGGTGATGATGAGACAATATCACCAAGGGTTACTGTTTCTGAGCAACACGTTGAAGTTCCTCCTACCTCAGCTCCTGAACCTGCCGTGCCAACCCCTTCGACCGCCCAACCTGAAGCTGCCGCATCATCCACTGCTGAGCTCCTTGCCGCAGTTAAACTTTTGACTCAGATGCAGGCAGACACCCAGTCACAGGTTGAATCTCTGGTGTCTAGCATGGTGGCACTTCGAGAGGAGGTTATTGAGCTGAAGACTGATCAAGCCGCTTTAAAGCGAGATGTTGCCGCACTTCCCTCCGAAATGATTTCGACCATTAAGGGGGAGAGTGTTGTGATAACAAAGGCTGTGAAGGACATCATCGACAGAACAACTAGCACCTCTACCGCTCCTCCACCTCCTGCCGCAGCGGATACTCCTTCCCTCACTCTTGCCACACTCAAAGATGCTCTTAGAAAACAAACTGATTACATTAGTAACAGTGTTGTTAGCGGCGTTGAGGGAGCAAGCAAAGAACTCTCAAAGTCTATGAATGATGATAAACTTGAAATTAAGGATGAGCTGGGAAAGGAGCTGAAGAAATTGAAATCTTCTCTAAAAGAGGAAATTATGGTTCAAACCAATACCGCACTTCTTACTGTCGCAGAGAAATTCACTCCCAAGATTGCCGCAATGACCGAAGCCATGAAAGTTCAAACCAACCGCATTGAAGTCAACAATGTCAGAATTGAAGGACAATCTACCAAGATTGACCTCCTATCCAACCGCGTCAATACGGTAATGAACAGGCTTAATCGTCAAGGCATGATTCAAGCTGCGCAGGAAGCTTTTCAACCTCCTGAAGCTGGTCAAGGTAATGTTCATGCTCAAGGTGAGCAAGAGGATGAAGAAGACGGAGTTCTATCTCCAATCATTATCCCTGGGTTGAACTTACCAGCTTACCGCTTCCCTTTCACCGCAAGCTTTGATGAAGTAATTGAAGTCGACCGCATCTAGTCTGTAGTACCCTTTTATTTGATATGACCGCATGTGGTCATTTGAAACAATGTGTTGTCTTAGAACAATTTTTTTCTTTTCTGTTTGTGTTTGGGTTGTATCAAACAATATTTCTCTTTTGTTTCCGTACTCCTATGCTTGAATGATTTATCTTTTGGAGTATGTTAATGGTGTTTGATGCATTTCTATTCCTTCTTGATTATTTATCTTGAAATGCTTCAAATAATATTTCTATCTTCTAGGATTAGTAATTTGTTTTTCTTTTTAGGATGATAGAAATCTATGACATTGGTTTAGAGTGTGCATTGACTTGGGACATGATATTTAATAAAATATTTTCTTGAAAACATGTTTTTACCAAGTACAATGAATTAGCCTTTGTTATAGTAGGTAATGGTCTCAATCAAATAGGGGGAGATTGTTGGGTATGCTTATTATAAACCACTCCTATTACCTTAATTTGATTGATCCCATAACCTTATTTTACTCTATGGACTTTAGGATATATTGTAAGAAGTACTTGTACTTCATTTAGAATAGTCCACTTTATAGTTGAATATGCTTAGCAGATTAGGACCCTCAATTTTTCTAAGTCTGGAGATATAAGGTAAGCCCCTTGCCTACCGCATGTAGCCTACCGCATGAAGACATCTACCGCATGCTCTATGCTTGCCGCAGATAACCTTGCCGCATGGTTCTATCCTACCGCAAGTTAACTCTACCGCATGGAACCATGGTTGAAGAAACTCAAGTTTGTTCAAACTTAACCATGGTCACACTTGTGTCCAAAACCTTGGTTAGTTTAGATCGTTGCAAATTCAAATTTCAAATTTGAATACAACTGTCATCATAGTACAGTTGGACCACCATGACTCTGCAACAAAAGGACAACTCAGAATGAGCTCCAATTAGAAATCAACAGCTCATTGTCCTCCAAACTTGCCCTCCAAGAATTCAAACGGCTAGTTTCTCCTTCAAGGCTATAAATAGTCCTTGTGTTCTTCATTGAACCGACGCTGAGATTCTAAGAGAGAAATTGCTGTTGAAATTCTTGGTGATTGAAGATCATACTCAAGATTTCCAGAATCCTTCGAATCTTCAAGCACTCAACCTTCAAGTCTTCAACAAATCTCCAGCAACCTTCAAGATCAAATCTCAAGCCTCATCACACAAGTTTCATTAGGCTCTAAAATCATATAGATTCCAAAGAGCTTTTGATTCTTACACACACACTCACCCTGATTGATCAAGCACATAGATTGAATCATTAGGGATACACTGGTCTAAGTCTAGGATTTGAACTTCATAGAAATAGGTGTTGATTCAATACTTCATCTCTGTAATCTATACTCAAGTGAATCTAATATATACCTCATTCAAAATCTAAGACTGACCATCTTGGTAAAGGACGTAGATCTTTTAACAGATCGAACCTTTCCAAATCATTGTGTTCTTTACTTACTGCACTTTACCTTTCTGCAAATTTACTTTAAGTCTTGTTCATCTTGTTCATATTGTTCTTCACTTGTTCATATTAATCTTGTTTGTCGTTTAGTGTTTTGATCCTTTCAGATTTATGAACTATTGTGAATTGTGTTTGTTTGTCTACCTCATTGCCTAAGTTAAAATCTGACTAAATTATCATTTGCCAAAAATCTCTAAGACACAAATTTTCAATCTTTCAATCTACCTCACTTTAACCTACCGCACTCCTACCTACCGCACTTTAACCTACCGCACTACCTACCGCAAACCAACCTGCCGCATTGAACTTATCAAAACCAACTCTTAACTTGTTTCAACGAAAACTTCCGCTGTGCATTTTATACTTGACCGCGTGGTTTTTATCTACCGCAAAATTCAAGTGTAAGCATAAAGGTTGAATTTTGAAAAAGGGTTGAAATTTTAAATATGCTATTCACCCCCCCTCTAGCCTCTTTTCATACCCTTGTTGTGTCTCTGGGACCAACAGTAAGCCTCTTAAAGCAGGTATTGGTTTCCGAGAATCATTAGATAAAATTATTTCTTTTTTGAGTTGTGATGAACATGAAATATGTTTTGTGAAAGAACGTGCTTTTGATCAAAATCCTTTCTCTAATGACTCCTCTGACAAATGAAAAGTGTCTCAATGCTATCACACCTCTGGACATTTTAAAAATAAGTGTAATACTCTTTCAAAGAAACAGTCCAGTTATTCTGTGTTACCTGAAGTGTTACCCAGCACTCCAGATAACACATTCTATCAGAAGGTCAAAAACACAAAAAAGAAGACATGGAAACCTAAGTCTAAATTGAGATGTGATGTTGTTTACACTTCCTTAAAAACAAATATTAAAGGATCATGGTACTTTGATAGTGGATGTTCACATCACATGACGGGAACAAAGTTGTTTTGAAAGACTATGAATCTTTTCAAGGAGGTAGTGTAACTTATGGTGGTGGAAGTAAAAGCAATATAATAGGAAAAAGGACACTAAATGTGACTGGTTTTCCTGCCTTAAAAATGTCTTACATGTAGATGGTCTTGTTGCTAATTTAATTAGTATTAGCCAACTTTGTGATGACAATTTAAAGGTAAAATTCAACAAAAATACTTGTGAAGTATTTGATTATACTAACAATTGTGTGATGACAGGAATTAGATCAAGTGACAATTGTTATCTTGTTGAAGACAAACAGGTGTGCCATTTGGCAAAAATAGATGTCACTACATTATGGCATCAAAAGTTTGGACATGCCAATTATCGAAACTTGAAGAACATTTTCAAGTTTGAGGCTGTCAAAGGAGTCCCTAAACTGAATCTTAATAACAAAATTGTTTGTGGAGACTGCCTTAAAAATGAGGAGACTCGTGTTACCCGGTGTGCTGCCCAACACCAAGAGCAACACTTCGGGACAACACATTGTTTTCAGCTTTTGCACATGGACTTGATGGGTCCAATCGAGGTAGAAAGCTTGGGAGGTAAGAGGTATATTTTTGTTATAGTTGATGATTTCTCTAGGTTTTCATGGGTATATTTCCTAAGAGAAAAATCTGAAACTTTAGATAAATTTAAACTCTTACACTCCAAAATCAAAAACATGTTTTGCTCACCTATTTTTCGTATAAGATCTAATCATGGAAAAGAATTTGCAAATGTTTCCTTTTATACTTTTTGCAAGAAAAAGGGGATAAACCATGATTTTTCGGTATCAAAATCACATCAACGGAATGGGGTGGCCGAAGAGAAAAATAGGACATTGCTTGATATGACCCGTGTCATGTTATTTTCAAAACGGATTTCAAAAAGATTTTGGGCTGAAGCTTTGAGCACGGTTGTCACATTTCAAATAGAGTCTTTCTAAGACCTGGTTTAACAATGACACCCTATGAGATTTTGAATGGAAAGAAACCACTTGTACATTACTTCCATGTGTTTGGGTGTGTATGTTTCATTTTAAAAGACTGGGATTACTTAGCTAAGTTTTACTCTAAGAGTGATAAAGGCATTTTTCTTGGATATTCTCAAGACAATCATGCATATCGAGTGTATAATTTAAGTTTGGGAACTATTCAAGAATCTGTGAACATTGTTTTTGACGATCTGTTAAGTGTTACAGATAAACCAGGTGATTATCCTCTCATGATACAGATGGAACAACCTCAAAGTGAATTTGACATTTATGTTGGACCAAATGTTGTCATAAATGCTGGACCAGATGTTGGCCCCAGTATTACCGCACCTGAGGCAACACCAGAGATAACACCAGAAGTCAGTCCAGTTGCAGAAAATGAAAATAATGAGGACTCCAATAGAGTAGATGATCCCGTCAGAAGAGTTCCCCCGTTGAAGATTCAAAAAAATCATCCTATATCCCAAGTGATAGGGAGATTAGACGAAGGGATACAAACTAGAGGTAAGGAACCGGTTAATTATCGAGACATGGTAAATTATTCATGTTTTCTTTCTATGCTTGATTCTAAAAATATTTTTTTGAAAGATGAATATTTAATTCAAGTTTTTAACCATAAGAGATTTTCTAACTTGAAGAAGTCTCTTGTTCCGTGTCTTGTTTAAACTCCTTGGATCATCTTTGTTGTTGTATAATATTTTACTTTTTATTTAAAAAAAAAACTTTATTTTTTATGTTTCTGTTTTCAATCTGTCAGTGGGTAGCTTTTTCTATCCATTGACGGTGGCACATACTGACCTTTTTGTTATGGTAGGATAACACTCAAGGTAACATCTTTGATAAAATTCTCTTTGTACTCAAAAGTGACAAAGTCACTAACTTTTTGATGAAATCAAAGGCATAAAGGCTAAAAAGCTCAGATAATACTTCCTTAGTAGCTCGGGGCACGGCGCTCGCTACGACGATGCACTCTTGCCAAAGGGAGATGTTATCTTGTGACTTGTACTAAGTATTAGGAACATGGAGCTCGCAGCTACAGTGTATCCTACTTGAAAGGTACAAATCACCTAAGCATATTTACACTTTATAAGGACTCGGGGCACGGAGCTCGCTACTACGATGCTTCCTTGTAGATAAAGAAGTGTTAATATGTTTAAAAAATGCTTAAATTAAAAACAAGCTGGTTATGCTTGAAATACTTGAAAATAAAAAAAAAGCTTGTTAAGCCTCAATTGCTTATTAAAGAAGCATATCTCTGCCTCAAGTGTTTTAAAAATGAGGCTTGCCTTAAAATGTCTTGTTTTAATTTTATCAAGGGATGTTTATCACAAATGTTATCTTAAGTGTTACCATCGTTGCCATTAACACATTAGTGTGTGCTACATTAGTTTTTTTTTATTTTTTATTTTCGGATTTGTTCATTAAATTTTCAAAGTTTGAAAGTCTTTTATTTTTAAAGAGTTTACAATTTTGAAAAAGTCTTAAACAAATCTTTTTAATTGTGGTAAAATATTCTAGTAACTATTTCCCTAAAATCTTGGATTCTATCTTCATTTTTGTGTGGGAATCGGTTACTCTTTCTTTTACCCGTCCTTTTTACTTAATAGTTTTATTTTTTTCGTTTTCTTTTAAACTAAAAAAAAAAAAAAAAAAGTTGGCCGCCGTTTGTGTAGGCCGGATGTGTAGGGAGTTGGGTATTTTGTGTGCAAGTAAATAGGGGGAGTTTGATTAGGTTTGTTTAAAATGTGAGTAAATGTAGGAGTCTTAGTTAATTTAGATGATAAGAGTTAAGTTTAAATTAATTTCTTCTCCTATTCACATTCCTTGACCTCCTAAAATCCTATCCCTATTTACTCTCTCTTTCTCTCTCAAACACACCTATATACTCCCTCCTCTTCATCGCTTTTTCTCTATCTCAGCAACCTTCCCCAAATCAAAAACCCTTCTCAAAAATTCTTCTTTTCTACCTTTCAAAATTCAACAATGGCTTCACCTTCCCAAAACCCTAACCAATCCGCACCTCAAGAGGAGTCACCGGGTGTTGTCTCGGGTGTTACTTCACCTATGGACATATCTCCCATGGTTTCCAATTTCTCTCCATCTATGGCCATGTCCATTGATGATCCTTCCATGGTTGCTACTTCAGTCCAACCTACCCTAACCGTGTGACTTCCTCTCAACCACCTGTTACCGCCACCAAGAAACCCAAAAGAAAAGCCCCTTCTTCCTCCAAATCGGCTGCTTAACCCTCCAAGAAGACGCCATAGGCTTCATTAATTTGATTTCTTCCCAACCAGGGGGAGATGGTGTGCTGGTACTAGTGCTGCTACTGATGCTGTTGGTGATGCTGGTATAACTCGTGCTGCGGAAGATGTTACTGGAGATGCTGGTACTAGTGGATGATGGATAAGAAGAAGAATAACCTTGTTTGAAGGTTGATGTTGCCACAACTCTTGGGCAATGGCTTTTAATGGTACTTTAATGGTTTCAAAACAATTTCTGTTTTTGGTTGGTTTGGTTTTTAAAACAATTTGTATTTTAGTTGTTAATTTAGAACTTTAATACTTTGGTGGTTATGCTTTGGTTTATGACTTGTGGTTTTGTGGATTTTAAAACTTTGATTTACTTTTTGTTTTAAACTACTAATTGTTTTAAACATGGTTCTACTTTACAATTAGTATATTAAGTAAATCTTTGTTGTTTCGGTTAACTCCATGATTAAGGGGGAGTTAATCTTTGGTAAAATGCTCTGTTATACTGTATATGGCTAACTTGTTTTTGCAGGTACCAACACATAGGAGATTGGAAAGAAATCTCAAATTAAGGGGGAGATTGTTAGTGCAGACAGAGGTGTTACCTCAGATGTTGCCACTGACAGTCTAAGTGCTGTGACGAAAATACTTTGTAATTTGACATTTCTTTCTAATATAATTTTATACTAATGTTCTAATATTATTGTCTAGATGTTGGTCCATATTTTCAGGTATAATAAAGTTGATTTATGGAGCTTAAAACATGGAGAAGAAATTAATAAAGATTTATTTATAAATGGCGAGTTATTGAAGGAGTTACAAACATATTTAACATGTGTTAAATATGAAGAAAAACGTGGGGAGACTATTTCAAAGGTTTGTTGCTGATCAAATGGAGAAGAACAAGCATGGAGAAGCTCGGAGTACAACAAAGTGAAGCATGGGCTTGGGCACCAAGTTTTCGGTTGAGAAATACAAGGGAAGAGGACCAAGTCTTCCATAACATGCCCAACACTCTCCCCACTCTCTCACAACGTGGAAGGCAGCCCCAAGGCTATTTCTTTGTGTAGCCATCAAGTATTGAAGGCTATAAATAGTGCTAGGATGGACACTTTGTAACTAAGCCAAAATTTACACACATCCATAGCACAAGAACAAAGTACTTCTTGGCTCCTTTGTATCCTTCCTCCCATACACTCTTTTCCACACTTAAATACTTCGGGTTTGAGTGTGTTTTGGCTAGGATAGGATCATTGTACTGTGATTTTATTTTGGTTCCATAGAGCGTATATCATACTAGCTATAGAGAACCTTTAGACTTTGTAATTGATATTGATTATAAAGTTCTCGCCATTTAGGAATCTCAAGTTATATTTATATAACTTGAGAAAAATATATCTCTTGTGCTATTTATTTTTCCGCTGCAAAACTCTTATATTTTCGGGTGTGTGTATTCTGTCCGTCAGCGTGTGTTACCTGGGGTGTTATCTAACACTTGAGGTAACATCTGTTCTCAGAAAGCCTTTGACAAACAATTTCAATTTTGTTAATTTTTCTAACATTTTTAGATGAAATTAGGATGCCTGGGCAAATCGAATAAACATTCTAGATAGAGTGGTTAATACTGCTAAAAAGAAAACACGGATAATTAAAACCGAAGCTTCATCAAAATACAGTGGTTAAAAATATCGATGGACCTTTAGCTATTGACGTGGAAGCAGGCCCGTTTTGAGCATTTCCAAGCAGCTCAATAGCACATTACACAAAAATTTTAAGATCCCCAAAATTTTCATTTTTTGATATAATATATATATATATATATATGAACAGTAATGAACAGTAAAATTGACTTTTTAAAATAGTAATTTTGACTTTTGAAAATCGTATACGTGGGCTTTCGTATCACCTCAAGTCTCCTTTAGTTTAGAAGTTAGTGGTTTCCACCCTTCGTACCGTTTTGTATAAATAACAATTGTAAATACTCGAGGCAAGAGTATAGATAAAAGACTTACGTTGTTTATTGATTGTTGATAATTGACGGAGAGTACAGTGGATGGTTACAGCTAATGCTTGTGAAAGAATACAGAGAAATATTTAGAGAGAATATGTGCTAGTGAGAGAAACTAAAAAATTAAGCCTGTCTTTACATTCATTCTACTTCCGTTTATATAGGCCCGGATCTCAAAATCTATACAATTTAATTTTGTATCTTTTTTGTCTCAGGGCTGATGGTGGGCATCTGCTTTTGATAGTGAGTTGATAATGGCATCTCCTTTTGATAGTGGGGGCATCTCCCTTTGGTAGTGGGCTGATAGTGGGTATCTACTTTTTTGAACTTGTGGGCCAGGGCGGCGCTTGTCATTGTTGAGGTATGCGAATCCGTGTGTCAATTATCTTTTGCTGATAATTTGTCCTTGTCTTCTTTTGTATTTGTCGTGGTAGTTGAGGTGGCCTTTTACTACAGATCCAAATTGTTGGGAATTTAGTGGTACCCCGTTGCAATCTAGATAAAGAACAACAAACCCACAAGCACAATAATGGAAGAATCACACACACAAGAACACAAGAATTGTGTACCCGGTTCGTTCAACACATGAACTACGTCCGGGGGTAATTGCCAAGCCAATATATTATTAATCACACCTTAATAATTTGCTACAATGTGTCCTAGGTCGTGACTATGCTTATACAGCAGTACAAGGAAGATCTAAATCAAATTAAGAAGAGATCGTGTCAAAATAGGAAACAAATCAGCCCAGCCGCATACCAAGCGCCCGCTTGGGTCTAGGCAAGCGCCCGCTTGAATTAGTTTCCCCCAGGCAGATCACTCACTGTCCACTTGAGCACCCGCCTGGTCCAGGTCAAGCGCCCGCCTGCGCCTCCGCCAGGAACTCCTCCTCCGGTTTGAACCCTTTTTGATCTCCACCAACTCCCCCGACTTAGACTCCTTTTCTTCCTCATAGTTTAGGACTCCAATCCTAACAATCTCCCACCTGGAGACTAAACTCATAAGCATAGAAACACCCATCAACTCCCACCACGGAATGAACACCTTTGAACACATTTTACCCCCTATTGGCTTGACATTACCGAGCCTCCCGCTCAAGTACTAAGGCGAGTTGAAACCAAGCGACGTTTCAACCCCTCCGTGTTAGATAGTTCTTGCCTCCCCAAATCAGCTTCTACCTTGATTTCTCGCCGCAAGTCTAACTTCGCCTTCTCCCTCCAGACCCACCTTCCTCGCAATGCTTCCCCTTGAAACTTGGACACACCTTGTTTCTTGCATCGTCTTCTCTTGGTATGAACACGCTCTCTATTAGGGAACTTGGACTTCCACACCGCGTTGATCAACTTTGTGTCCTTCTCCCCCCTAACATACCGTTTCTTGATGTCTCTCCTTTCTACACCAATAGGCCGGTTCTTTAGCCTCTTGCTCCCACTCGAGCGAATGTCGATATTTTAGGTAGAGTACAACATCTTCTCCTTGACCCTATGAGCTATCATCTTAGCTCCTTTTGTGACTTCCCAAGACCCACCAGTGAAGGTCACACCATACCCTTCATCATCAAGTTGTCCCACAGAAATCACCCCCCTTCTCAAGTCCGGAACATGCATCACATCGTGCAATTGTAAAACAGCCCCGTTAGGTGTCTTCATCATCACATCCCCCTTTCCTTTGATCTTCAAAGGTGGATCATCACCAAGATAAACAACCCCAAAATCTCCCAGTGTGTATCGCTCCATTGTTTCTGCATCCCACTAGCATGACAAGAAGCTCCAGAATCCAACACCCAATCTTCGCCCGACTGCTCCTCTCTTAGGATTAATACATCTCCATCATCCACCACGTGTGCATCACCATCCTTATCCGGACATTCATAACTGATATGACCCATCGTGCCACAATTGTAGCACTTGACCGGCTTTTTCTCCTTTTTCGGTCCTCCCCTTCCCCTATTTCTCTCCACCCTAAATGCAGCCCCATCTGCGGAAGATTCTCCCCTTTTCTCTTTCCTTCTCAACTCCTCTTGAAGGATGAGATCTCAAACTTCCGTATACACCAATGGTGTTTTCGACGTACTAATCGTTGTGACAGTTACCTCCCAACTATCTGGCAACGATTTTAGAAGAAATCAAGCTTGCACTTCATCAGAGAAAGTAATATCAACACTTTTCAATTGGTCCACCATACCTTTGAAAATGATGATATGACTTGCTGCTGTCCGCCCCTCTGACATCTTCGTATTGGCAAACCTCTTTATCAAATGCACCTTATTGATATTCGACGGCTTCTCATACATGTTTGACAGCATCTGTAGCAACCCCACCGTTGTCTTGGCCTCCATTGCGTTCCGTGCAACGTCGTCGGTTAGAGCGCTTCTCACCGCTCCTAACGCCTTCCGATCTAACATCTCCCAATCCCCTTTTGACATGTCTTCGGGTTTCTCACCCAAGGGTTTATGAAGATCCTTACAATAAAGGTAATCTTCAACCCTTATCCTCCAAAACGTGAAATTCACACCGTTGAATTTCTCGATTGAGTTCTTCATCTTGATTGCTTCACAAAGTCCCCAAGAACGTGATTCAAAATTAATCAACTAATGAAACTTTGAATCCTCCTAACCAAAGCTCTGATACCAGTTGTTGGGAATTTAGTGGTACCCCATTGCAATCTAGATAAAGAACAACAAACCCACAAGCACTATAATGGAAGAATCACACACACAAGAACACAAGAATTGTTTACCCCGTTCGTTCAACACATGAACTACGTTCGGGGGCAATTGCCAAGCCAATATATTATTAATCACACCTTAATAATTTGCTACAATGTGTCCTAGGTCGTGACTATGCTTATATAGCAGTACAAGAAAGATCTAAATCAAATTAAGAAGAGATCATGTCAAAATAGGAAACAAATCAGCCCAGCCGTATACCAAGCGCTCGCTTGGATCTAGGCAAGTGCCCGCTTGAATTAGTTTCCCCCAGGCGGATCACTCACTGTCCACTTGAGCGCCCGCCTGGTCCAGGTCAAGCGCCCGCCTGCGCCTACGCCAGGAACTCCTCCTCCGGTTTGAACCCTTTTTGATCTCCACCAACTCCTTCGACTTAGACTCCTTTTATTCTTCATAGTTTAGGACTCCAATCCTAACACAAATCGTCTTCTTGTGTGTAAAAATCATTATTAGGCATGGTGTCTCCATCAGCCATTGATGATGAACTGTCGTCACTGAGCTGGAACATCAATTTGTCCAATTCTGCAGGGTTTGAACATCGAGCCATCTGGGCCATGATTTGTTGTTTCTTGGCAAGAAATTCTTCATTTTGTTGTGATTGTTTTGGAGGGATTTTCTTGCAGAATTCTGGCTTGTCCTTGAAATAATTTATGACTGTTGCTGGCTCACATTGAGTAATATCGGTTTTGTCCCACCATTTGATTTTGTATTTGCGGACCAAGATTGGTAAAATAGTTTTTTTGTTCACAATTACACTTTTGTTCTTTGTTTAAAGGAATATTTATTTGTACACACTCACACATTTGTTCTTCTTTTAGATCAAATTATGTCATGAAAATCCAATGGACTTGAAAATTATGACAAAATAAGGCCCATAAGGGAGTTTGAGCAATCTGCTCTGGATATGATGCATTTGTAGACCATTGTTCAAAGGCTTTTTGTACGCTTAAGGGGGCAATTGGTTTTTCCAGTCCAAAAGTTTTCCACCATTGATAGAACCAGTATGGAATTGGATAAGAGAATTGGGGACTAAAATAGAAAAAATAAGAAAGGGAAAAAGATTTGTTTCGTCTGAAAAATGCCCGTGGCCACGCTAAAATATAATCCCAATAATTAAATCGGGCTGAATTGTTAGAAAGGTTTAGTCCTCTTGATTCATTGGGTTTTTGTCCCCAATCAGAAATTGTAAGGAATTTTAATATTTTAACTTTACAATATCTTACTTTGGTAGGATCAAGATGATCCGATGCGTATTGAAAAGTGGCTGATTGTGTTTGGATTAGGATTGTTTCGTAATAAAATTGACTTTTTGAAAAATTGTCTGGAATGTAATTATGTTGATTTGGTAAAATAAATTCAGATATTTGATAAGGATGCCAATTTGAGTTCATTTCGTAAATCTCTGGTTCAATGACACATATGAACTCCATATTAGTTTTGTATGAATAAGAAGTTGGTGGTGTTTGTTTTGGATATGGGTTAGGAACAATTTGTCTGTTAATATTTGTCTGGGAAGGTTGGAGTTGTGGATTTGTTGATTGAGGGTGTTCTATTTTAAGGGTTGTTTTGTAGGTGGTTGACATTTGTGATGAAGGAGAAGGGGGTGTGGTTTTCTTTGTAAGAGGAGGGAAAAAAGGTTTTGCTTCTGGGGAAAGAATAGCAAATCTATTTTCTATCTTTGGTGTTTTGTCAGGAACAAAGTTCGGGAGTTTTGTTAGTGGTCTAATTTTTATCTTAACTTGGTCTTTCTTTCCTTGCCTTTGATTGAAGAACCTGTAATCATGCATAAACAACAAAATATATAAAAGTTTTGTAAGTTTATCTTGTGGCATAAGGGAAAAGTTCATCTCTTGGATCTGCATAGTAATCATTATAAACACATCGTGCAATTCGTTTGCTGGTTGATATTTCTCCGCGTATGAGGCAAATATGAGAAGAGGAAAAATTGTATTCTAAGAGTTCTTCTAAATCATATATATGTGCTCTAAGAGTATTTGTTTTGTGAAAAGGGATCTTGTTGTGAAAGTTTTTACATTCCTTTATTAATATGGCCGATTTTTGTAATAAATAATTTAAATAATTTGGATTGTTTAATTGAATAATGTTTCCATTAATAAAAGCACCCTATGTTGGTTCCTGTTCAGTTTGTGATATGCGTATGGTTTCTTCATTGAGTTTTTTCATTCCCTTGTAAAAATTCTCGTGTTAAGAAATCAGAAATATAATTGTCTTTTCCTGCAATGTGAATGATATCAAAGTCAAAAATTGCTAAAAGGGCTTGCCATCTAGGAAATATTTGTTTTGTAGCTAAATTCTTAACATCTTTTTGTAAAACGTCTTTTTCTGCTTTACAATCAACTTTGACTGTAAAATTTTGGTTGAGTAAATCATCTTGAAATTTTGTTATGCACAGAACTATAGAAAGAATTTCCTTCTTAATTGTAGAATAATTGGATTGTGTTATGTTTCAAATTCCTGAGTAATATCGAATTATGTGATCCTTTCCATCTATGTGTTAGGTTAATATGCCTCCATATCCTATATCAGAAGCATCTGTTGAGACTGTTTTAGGGGCTTTTGGGTCACAAATTGTTAAGCATGGTAATTTTTTTAACATGTATTTTAATTTGTTTGACAACATTAGTATGCTCTTTGGTCCATGGATTTGGTTCCTTTTTTAACCTGTCAAAAAGGGTTTACAAATTTGTCTTAATTTTGGAAAGAAATCTACTACTTAATTTAATGATCCTAGAAACCTTTGTAATTGATTTTTGTCTTTTATTTCATCTGGGAATTTATCTGCAAAATCTATTGATCTTTGGATGGGTATTATGGTGTTGTTGGTTATTTCATGTCCTAGGAATCTAATCTTAGTCTGGTATAGTTTTATTTTTGCTTTTGATAAAACTAAACCATTTCTTAACATTACTTTATAAAATATTTTTAAATGTTTGTTATGTTGTTCTAAATTCTTGCTAAAGACTAAGACATCATCAATATAAACAATTATGAAAGTATATTGGTTGAAAATTTCGTTCATTATTTTCTGGAATTCGCTAGGTGCATTTTTTAATCCAAAGGGCATAACATTCCATTCGTATTGTCCAAAAGGAACTGTAAAAGCTATTTTGTATTTATCTTCTTCAGCTATTTGTATTTGCCAAAATCCAGATTTCATATCATGAAGTCTTTTTAGTAAATCTTGTTTGTTAGGTATTGGATATCTAATCCATTTTAGTGTTGTGTTTAAAGGTTTGTAATTAATTACTAGTCTTGGGGCACCTTGTTCTATTTCTGCGTTTTTGGATACATAAAATGCCGAGCAAGACCAAGGAGATTTACTTTTTCTAATTAATTTTTTGTCAAGCAAATCCTTAATTTCTTTTTTGCAATATTCTAGTAATTCTTGATTCATTTGTATTGGTCTTGCTTTTGTGGGAATTGATTTTTCGTTAATTTTTTTTTTCATATGGTAGTGTAACTACATTTTTCTTTCTTTCCCAAAAGGCTGTTGATAAGTCAGAACATAAGTCTTTTTCAAATTTTTCTAACTTGGATAAAATTATATTTTTGTATTGTTGGAGCTGCAATTTTTCTCCTATTTTGATATTTTGCAATTCTTCTTTAAGGAAGTTCTTTTGGTTTTGTAAGTTATTTATTTTTGAAATTCCTGTTTTTTGCAAGTTATTTACGTCAGTATCTGTTACAGGATATAAAAAATCGAATATAATATGTTGTCCTAGTATTCTTGTTTCTACGCCTTGTTTAGAAACTGAGAAAGGATATAACATTTGTAAAAAAGGATTTCCTAATATAACTTTTGTATTTAGATTTTTTACGAGCATTAAACTTGTTTTAAAGCAAATATTATTGTTACATACATGTGCTTCTGATATTTTATATTTTACTTGTAATTTTGAGGAATTGGCTGCTGAAAGTTTCTGTTTTGTTTTTATAAAGTACTTTGTTGGTATTATTCCTTGTTCTACACACTTAAGATCTGCCCCAGAGTCTAGCATAGCTAGTCCTGTATATTCGAAATATTTTATTTTCATTTTTATGTTGACATACCATTTTTGGTATCTTACTCTAGTTAGTGTATATATACTATCTCCTGTGCCAGTCGAAGAACTTGTATCTGTGTCGGAGGAAGATTTTGTCTTTTTGGCAAAGGGATTTTTAAAATGCTTATCAAAATATTTTATGTCTTTCTTGGAATTAGAGGTTTCTCATTTGTAAGTTGAGTGAATTTGTTTTTCAATTTCTTGTAATGCTAGTTTTGTTTCTATTTTTTTTGTTTTTTGTAATTCTAGGTTACTTTGTTTTAATATCTTTATTTCTTGTTTGATTCATTTGATTTTATTTTGTAAATCTACTGAAGATATTTGTTTTCTTTTATCTTGAAACATTTTTATAACTTCTTCATATTGGGCTGGTTGAGATGTGTCTGGTCTTTCTTCGTTAATGGTTTTTGATAATTGTTTTAAGATTTTTTTTTATTGTGGGTTCATCTATTTCTTTAATTTTTTCTAATATCTCATCATATTGTTCTAACATGTTTAATTTGTTATTACACAGGCATACTTCATTGTTACAAGATTGAAACTCTTCATCACTTGTGTCAGATGGTTGGTTTGAGGAGCTGTAGTCATCATTAGACATGTCCAAACGGTTCAGGTTCCCGGTTCCGGAACCGCCGATTCCCGGTTCCCAAATGGCCGGAACCGTATTCGAACCATCTTAATCCGGTTTCCGGTTCCCGGTTCTATCCGCCGGTTCCGACGGTTCCACTGGTTCCATCTCACCATCTAATAAGTATGTAATACTCCCTCCGTTCCAAAATATTTGTAGTTTAATATATAATACTCCCTCCATTTCAAAATACTTGTAGTTTAAGGAGTTGAGGTTTGTCCAAAAATATTTGTAGTTTTGCTATTATCTATACATTTTTGACATTGTTTATCAAATATACCCTTATTTATGATAGTGTTGTCATTGTAAAAGTATTAAATTGTCTTGATACTTGAAATGTTCCAAGAGTAATATAGTCCATTACACATGTATTAATTTTTTTTTCTTAATTTGTGTGAAAATCTTAGAACTACAAGTGTTTTGGGACGGAGGGAGTATGTATATCAGTATATATATTAGCTAGCAGCCAACCTACCATAATGATCAAACATCTTTAAAGTCATCTGATGCAGAGAACCGTTCGGTTCCCGGTTCTCGGTTCCGGTGCTCGGTTCCCGGTTCCTCGGTTCTGAATATGTTGGATTCGTATTCGAACCGTTTCAATCCGGTTCTCGGTTACGTTCGGTTCTCGGTTCCGGCGGTTTCCGGTTCTCGCCGGTTCCCGGTTCCGGTTCTACCCGCTTCCGTCAGTTCCCGGTTCTATTTGGACATGTCTAGTCATCATCGTCTGTTGATATCTCAAGATTGTCTATTTTATATAGTATTTCTTCTGTTTCTTTTATTTTTAGATTGTTACAAATTTGTTGTATTTATCTTTTTGCTGGGCAGTTTCTTGCAATGTGACCGGGTTTTTTCCATAAGAAGCATTTTATCTCTCCTACTTTATCTTACTTACTTTTTCATACTCATAACATTTACTTTTTCTTAATCTCCGTGTAAAGTCAAATTCAGACTCTTAAGCCGGGACGGAGGGAGTATTACTTTATAGGAAACACAGTTGTTACATTTAGTTATACTATTACTTTTGGCAAACGAAAAAATAGTAAAAAAAAGTAATATAAAAAAAAAGCGAAAAAAAAAACGATTTTTTTTTTGGGCCAATGGTTCGCTGCCACGTTTTTGAGTGGGGCATGGGTTGGGATCTTACGCTTCGCGGAGAATGTTGTACACGGGTCATGGGTCGACCCGTCTCTTCTATGAGACGGATCTAGATGTACTCACAAGAGACCACCTCGAAAATGAGTGGGGGAATAACAAAGATTCTTTACCATTTTGGGCAATCTCAAGTAATGTGAAACAGACAAAAAGGAAAATAAGTCTCAAGTAACATAAAACGGAGGGAGTATTTACCTCAGAATCCTTATAATTATTGAAACAGGCCAGACGGGCCTGCGTATAATTATTGAAACAGGCCAGACGGGCGTGCGTGGAAGATCATCTCAGCGACCGCGCGCCTCAAACGCCAGCTATACGTTAATTTTTCTTTAAATCTTCATTTGGCTCCCTCTTAGAAATTCTCCCCACTTATCAATGAATTTAGTAGCAAACTAGGAAGGTGTTATTATACGTGTGCATTCATCATCTACTTTTTTGTACTCCTACCAAAAAAAAAAAATATTCATCATCTACTTTAGATTTGTTTGAAGGGGACTAACTAAATTAAAAAAATATATCAGTAGTTACAAGTATGAAGGAAAGTTGGTCCTTAAAAATTGTATTTATCCATTCTCTTTAATGCTTTGTCTTACCATAACCCCATGGCTCAAAGCCTCTCAATCTAATTACAAATTCGTCCGGATTTATGCCTAGACCATAAATTTATTTTTTCATAAAAATAAAATGACCTACACTAAAATACTCTCCCCGTCTCATTTTAAACTTAAAAAATTTCTATTTAAGTAGTCCAATTTTAAACTTCAAAACTTAAAAAATAAAGTCTTTTATACTTTTTAATTTATGGACCACACGTGTAATATGTCAAGGATTAGAGAAAGAGATAGTCGGAGCCAATCATACATGGATATATAATTGATATGAGAGACTCAAATATTATTGATACTAGAGATACATATTTATAGGGTTACAAAGAGTATTCTAGAGTCCGAATCTAATTAGGAAAACTAATACAAAAGGGAAACTAATATTCTAGAATAATCTAGTTTGGTTTACAAGATACAATCTGTATGTTTGGTAACTTGATATTTACAATATATGCTAGGAATATATAATATTCCTTAATATAATACTCAACAATTATCCACTAATTATTCCTTACCTCATTTTTGATCTTATACCAAACCATCTATACTCACAAGACATTATTTTTTTCACCATTTTTCTTAATTTTTTATCTAACTATTTTTCAAAATTAAAATAGGACGGAGGGAGTATTCCTTAACAACCTGTAATACGACTGTTTGTTCATTCAACTTTACCGACACCCATTCCTCAGCTCCTCCCATAAATACTTCCTCCTTACCTCAACCTTTGAATATCCTTCCCTCTCTTCACCTCAAAAATGAAGGTTAGTATTTTCACTAAACTTTATAAACTTTTCTACTTTCTGATTCTTGATCGGGAATGTTTTGAAAAATCATCAAATCTGTTTCAAAATAAATGATTTTCCCCCAAATGAATAACCTTTTTATTCCAAAATGTGTCTCTTAATGATTTTTTTACCTTTTTTTTCTTCTAAATTCATTTTATACTTGCAAACTAACATTTTGAAATATACTATAGCAAGAATACTGTATTTATAAAATATTTACTCTTAAAAGTCACCTTTTTCTGAGTGTTATTTAAATTGGAAAATGTCCTTTATTTCCTCAAAAATTCTGGGTTTCACTAATGTGAAGCTGATGTTGAAAGGGTTTTTACTAATCAGATATTATGATTGTATATGACAGAAAGTCGTGTTGCAATTGTGGCTAAATGATGAACAATCCAAGCAAAAAGTCATGAAATGTGTCTCTGGCGTAACAGGTATTAATTTAAGCAATTACTATTAATTCAATGACAGGAAAGGCCAATAATAGTTAATCCAGATACTCAAATTCTCTTTCTTTTTACTATTGTTTTATATTTACAGGTGTTGTTTCAATTACTGTAGACATGAAAGAGAATAAATTGACAGTAACAGGAAACATAGATCCATTCACACTAGAGTCTAAACTAAGAAAGATTTGCGATACCCAAACCGTCTCAGTAGTCGAGCTCGAGCCTCCAAAAGATGACCCCAAGAAAGGTGACAACATCAAGAGGATGAATGATTTCAAAGTTGGCGGGAAGCCCCTCGCTCCCCATTTTCGTAAACCTCCTTATAAGGGTAACGCAGGCAGAGTAGTTAAGAATAACAATCCTAATGCCTGCACTATTTCCTAATAGTAATAGTAATACCAGAGGAGAAGGAGAGTGAAAATAATGTTTTACGTGCTTGGTTAATAATTGGGATTTGGAACCCGTGGGTCAAAGTCCATCTGTTTCAAATTACATGTTGCAGTAGTTAACTATTTAATACGGTTTATTTGTCGTTTCACGATTTGGATATATAGATATTGTAAAATAATTATGTTTGTATTGATTACTCTTTTCTTTACGTTCCTAATAAACGTTATATTTCTCTTTCAAAAAAAATAAAAAATAAAAAAAATAAACGTTATATTTCATATTTGATATGTAGATGTTCTTTTAGTTATTTGTTTTTGTGTTTTATTTGTTAAGTCTTGCAATTTTATTTCAATATGAAATCAATTAAATTTTTAAGATGAAACGTCTGAAAACTAATTTCTGAACAATTCAATATGTTTGATTTTTTATGAATTCATTTTCTAAATGTGCGTCTACCATTTAACCCTCAGAAATACTATATACTCCCTCCGTCTCAATTTTAAAGTTTTTATTTCCATTTTTGTTATGTCCTAGTTCACTACAAGGAAACTGCAAAATAGAGACAGATTGTATCTGTAGCTATTTTGGCGACAAATTAGTGACAGACTGGAAATTTCGTGACAGAATAGCTACAAAACTTATATGTTGCTAATTAAGCGACAAAATTGAAACAAAATCACTTTTTGTCTCTAGAACAATGAAAGAATAGAGACAGAAATATGATCTGTTGCAAAAATAGAGACAAAAGATTTGATACGTAGCTAAATTAGAGTCAGATTTTTAGTATTTAGCTAAATTAGAGACAAATTCAACATCTGTCTCTAAATTTAGAGACAAATATTTAATCCGTAGCAAATTTTAGAGACAAACTTTGAATCTGTAGCTAAATTTAGAGACAAATTTTGAGTCTGTAGCTAATTTTAGAGACAAACCTAAAATCTGTAGCTAATATTAGAGACAGAATTTGAATCCGTAGCTAAATTAGAGACAAAATTTGAATCCGTAGCTAAATTAGAAACAAAATTTGAATCTGTAGCTAAATTTAGAGACAAACTTTGATTTTGTAGCTAGTATTATAGACAAATTCAAATCTGTAGCTAAATTTAGAGACATAATTTCAATCTATAGCTATTCAGAGACAAACTTTGATTTTGTAGTTAATTTTAGAGACAAACTTTGACTCATTAGCTAATTTTAGAGACGGAATTTGAATCTGTAGCTAATAGTAGAGACAGACTTTGAATCTGTGGCTAAATTAGAGATGAAATTTTAATCTGTAGCTAAATTTAGAAACAAACAAAGGATCCGTAACTAATCTTACAGACAAATATTGGATTTGTAGCTAAAATAGATTTTTTTAGCTAGAGATAAGAGTTGGTTTTGGGGGAAACTAGTTTCCCCCTAATGTTAAAAAAAGACCGGTTTTGGTATAGGAGAAACCGGTTTATATATAAATCACGGTTCAGGAGTATAGGGTAAAATATGCGATCTTTTCGGCTGAGTATTCCCAGCTTCCGCCATCTCTCTCTCTCGCTCTCTCTCTCTCCGTCGCCATTGCAGATGAAAGGAGCTTCAAAAAAACGATTAAAAAGGTATGAATCCTTAAGAGTTTGTTAATCAGTTATCGCATTTTTTCTGTTTGAAATTGATATTCAAATGAGCTAATTGATCTTATTAAAATTGATTTTCTCCTTATAGAAGATGAAGATGGATATGGAGATAGTAGATCACAGATGTTATTGAATCAGAGGAGAGTGAGATTGAAAAAGATAATGAAGATCAATTGGAAGAGATGTATATCTTCATTGCCAAATCTACACTTAATTTGAATCATGTGGTCGTTTGCTGCTCAAATTGAAATATAGATGTTCAAACTGTTGAAATTGAAATATAATTGATTTGGTGTAACTTGTTGTTTTAGTATAGTAACTTGGTGTTTTGGTGTTGTGACTTGATGTTTTAGTATAGTAACTTGTATTGTTTTAGTATTGTAACTTGGTGTTTTAGTATTTTAACTTTTTGTTTTAGTACAATAACTTGGTGTTTTATTAGTGCAGTCTGATAATAATCAAGTTATGCTGTATCAGATCTATACTTGATATTTTAGTAGTGTAACTTGGTGTTATAACATACAAACTTGATATTATAATAACCATGCAATTTCTATTGAAATAAGCATTTTGAACATCAACTGATTATATAACTTGGTGTTTTAGTATAGTAACTTTATGTTTTAGTACAGTAACTTGGTGTTTTATTAGTGCAGCCTGGTGGTTAATCAAGTTTTGTTGTATCAGATTTACACTTGGTGTTTTAGTAGTGTAACTTCGTGTTTTAACAGACAAACTTGGTATTATAATAACCATTCAATTTCTTTTGAAACAAGCACTTTGAACATGAGCTTATAATACAACTTAATACACATGTTTAAAAAACAACAAGTTAATAACTTAAAATAATAAGTTTGGACTTAAAAAATAATAAGTTTGTATTTCAAAACAAAATATTACAATTTCACTGATTAACACACTTTCTAGACCTAGTTTGTCTAACATATATGTTGCAGTCGAACTACCAGCTTTCTTCCTCTTCTTTTTCTCGTTGTCTTTGCTCCCAACAATCTTGTCAATGTGATCATGTTTGATTCCCGGAAAGTCTTCAACTTTATTCAACAAATACTCCTTTTGCTTGTTCAAATCACTAAGTACCAAATACCAAACTCAAAATGCCTAATCAAGCATCACAAAAACTGAACAAAAAAGGCTTGAAATCAACACAATAATCGAACAAAATAGAGTGAGAATTAAGCGGAAAAACTTGAAATCAATACATACCTCCATCACACCCTGGCTTCACTACGCTTTTCCTCGTTATTTTTCTTTAAATCAAACGGTAATTTGCGTCAAAGAGAGTGAAATTAACGAACGACGCAATGAGAATCAAACAAATTTTACTTCAAAATGTAAAAAACGAACAAAAGATTAGAAGGTTAAAGGTAGCCTTCACCGGTTTTAGAGAGAGAGAACGGCGCTGTGTGTTTATGAGAGAGTAAAGGTTTGCGATTAGGTTTACCAATTTAGTAAACCGGGTCAAAACATGGGTTTCAATACCGGTCCGCTATGCCGCTATGTGTGTGTCGGTTTCCCCTTACCAAAACCGGTCTTTTTTTAACATCCCCCAAAATTTTGTGTAGAGATAAATGTTTTATACTTTTACGTGGTAAATAATCTAGGGTATGCATCCCTTTGAAGACAGAAAAATTTATAAAAGTGGTCAAGATTGTTCTATAGATAAATATTATAGTTGAAGTGTTCAAATTTAGCATAGAAAGTGGTCAAAATAATAACTTAGTGCAAAATTTACTCATAATTAAAAAGGTCAGAATGTATAAATTCGTTAGTTTTAGTACTAAAAAAATACTTTTTAAAATTTTGAGGGTAGTAAAACTGACAATTTCCACTAGTCATACTCACAACAAAAATCTCATTTTATTCCTCCCATTCATTTTCTCTCCTACTTTACTTTTACACTTACAATACTTACAATACTTCCACCATTTCTTAATCTACGTGCAAATAAGAGGTAAGACTCTTACTCTTACGGCATAATATTGTTTTTAAAAGTTAAATCATTATTATTGTTTTGAAATATATTTTTTCTAATTTATTACTATTATTCTTATGTTAAACATCTATTATTCAATTATTACTTATTATCAGTAATATTTATATATTTTTTTGTGGTGAATGGTTTAGGGTTTGCAACAAAAGAGAGATTAACGACCAACATTAGGCTACAGATTAGCTACAGATTTTTTCTGTCGCTGAACTTAAGTTAGTGACAGAATTCTCATTTTAGCTACGGATTCTGCTGTCTCTAAAAAACATTTTCCTTGTAGTGGTTTAAGGTTCTTAGTTGTTTTATTCTTTAAATGGTAAAGTATTAACAGTATTTTGGACAATTTTGTCCTTATAAAGTTCATATATTACAAAAAAATACCACTTACCTATCTACTTTTCACCCACTTGCTTTATGAATGAATAATTATATCCTCCATACACTACTATTCTTGACCCAAGTTTACATTTGTTCTTTAATAAGTTTGCAAAGTCAAACTAAAAACATTAAACTAGAACGGAGAGAGAATTGACTTTTTTTTTTAATAATAAGTTCCCAACCCAAGTTACATGAAACGGAGTTAAATAACAGAAAATACAAATGAATACAACTCACATTATTTTGCATGAGTAACTACATTTTTCTTTCACGTAAATTAATTATATATTATACATTTTCTTCACAGTCATATCATCTGTTTCTTCACCATCTATCTCTTCTCCATTTTCATCGCGCATATTGTCATTGGTAAGAATCATCTCCGATTCATCATAATTAATTAAAAAAATCATCAATTATACATTCCTTCCTAATAAATAAGAACGGAAAAACATGCAATAGTTATATCCCTTTGTACATTAAGGGAAAACAATGTCGTTCTTTCTAATAAGAGATTTTTACCTATAAGTCTTTGAGAGAAGGTGGTATTTGCCAATAAAAACACAACATTTCATATTCTACCTTATGGTCCCTGGGTTGATTTCAAAATTCCCTTAGAGTCCTTACTAACTTATAAATGGCAAAACTACCCTTGCCTTCCCACACCTATATCGTGTCTTTCCCCTCTCCCCCCAAATTGTTTCCGACCCATGCCCCTCTCTCTCGCGCGCGTGCAATTTCTCTCTCCCGGCTAACCGTCCTTCTTCTCTGGTTACTCCCTCCCATCCTCCAACTCAGGCCATCTCTCCGGCGGACCGGTGATAAGACCATCTGGATTTGCGTCGTCTTCACCAGTTCCCTCAACGAAATCCTAAGTGGTAACCCTAACCCTAGTCTGGCTTCAGACACCAAATTCGTGCATGCCTTCATCGATGATTTCTCCGATTGATCAGTTGATGTTAGATACGGATTTCAATTGCGTTGTTGATTTTGGAGTTTCTAGGGAATTTTTAAGTTAATTTATACCACCGTTTCTATCAGGTTGGGGCTCAATATTACAGTGTAGAAGATCGTTCCTTATACAGAGAACCAGTGAGCTTGGAATATTGACGGAAATCAGTTGAGTTCTTTCCTTCTATTTCTGTTAATCTGCAAACTTTGATCAGGGCTTCTCAGTTAATCTTTGTGAAATTGATCAAAACCCTTCACTCCCCAATTCGAAAACTCCATCAAATTTGCCTTCTCTTATTTATATCGAACGTTCCTTTTCATACCCGCCTTGCCGTCCCTCTAACTGATTCACGTATATTTCTCCTCAATTATAAAGTAATTACTGTGTCAATGTAATTTTACACTTCATTTCTTGCTTGAGATTCCCAAATGGGTATATTCAATTCCAATTGTATCAAGCTAGCTAGAACCTTCCACCCTTTTGATTTTTTTGTTGTAGTTTTCCAGCAGAATATATGCTTATTGTTTGTTTGATCTGCTGCTTCATGCAATTATATTTTCAGTTCTTGATTGTTTAGTATTGATTTTGTAATAGTAGTTAAGAGTTGATATTATTTATTTAATATTTTGTTGGTTTCTTAATTTTTCGTAATGATTAAGTTTCGAAATAAATATCTATTTGTTTACTCAATTATGAACAAATGATAAATGAATGTCTCAATTTTTAAACTTAAACATATGAGAATTGAGTATTAGTTGTAATAATTTGATTTTTCAACTGTTCAAGGATTACACAATTATGAAATCACACAACCGTGAAATCAATGTGTCTATGTTATTTTTAAGGTTATGGGACAACAAGTTTATTGTTATAATTTAACAATCGAAAAATTGAGTCATCAATGTGATATTTGAGAGATGCTTTTATCAGTTTTTATACTCATTTATGAAAAATAAGAAATGAATGTCATAAGTATGAAATCATACAACTGTGAAATCAGTTGAGAAATGATTTTACAAGTGAAAAAAGAAAAAAATGACACAACTGTGAAATCAATTGAGATATGATTTTACAATTGAAAAAAAATGACACAACTGTGAAATCATACAACTGTGAAATCACACAAATGTGAAATCATATAACTATGAAATGAATGTCTTAGTTATTAAACTCAAACTCATGTGTGAACAACTGTGAAATAAATATCTCAGTTAATATAATTAAGGGCAAATTGCATATCGGTGACCTGAGTTTGTGGCACGTTTGCAATCCCCAACCTGAGAGTTTAATTGTGCCAATCAGACACCTAAGTTTGTCAATTTTTTTCAATGTGGTGAATTAACTAACTTTTCGTTAATTTGTTGACGGACCTAAACACATGTGCTTCGCATATGACTTTTGAGAAGGGTAATCTTGTCAATTCAAGAAGGGGAAATGACAATTTAGGGTCTAAAGTTTGGGGTGTGTGTGCCAATAGGGGTATGATGTATCAATTTTGTCAATTTAGGGTCCAAAGTTAACAACGTTAGTCAATTAAGGGTTTTTGGACTAAGTTGCAAAGAAAATCCAGTTATATAACAGAAAAACTTAATTGGAGTTAGTTTAGGATGTTCGCCTGGGCTGTCATTTCACACACCCCTTATACAATTGACCCTAAATTTTCTTTCACTTTTATTATTATATTTTCTAATAATTTTAATTAATTAAATAATAATAATAAATAAAATAATAAGCAAATAAAATATTAAAGTGATTTTTTTTTTGAAACCGCAAATAATGAAGTTATAAACAAGGAAAATTAATAATAAAAATAAAAAATAATTTTATGAATAAAATAAAATAATTGGAATACTAATATTAATAATGAAAAAATACTAACCATCACCACAGAATTTTTTTTGTCCAAATCCCCACTTTCTTCTTTCTAAAAAAATAAAGTGGGATTTTTTTTTTTGGAATATAATTTTTTTACACTTATTCCTTTTTAAAATTATACTTTTTATTTTATGGTGGTTCTAATGAAATAAATATTTTTACTGTATTTCTTGAAAAAATATTTTTGGTAAATGACGTCTTAATTATTAGTTAATTTAATATAAAAAAGTAGTAAAATTTAATATTTCATTTTTTTATTAATTTTCTTCATCTGAAATGACAGTATGCTCATGCAAATAATCAAAACAAACTTCAGTTAAGTCCATGTCAAAACACGTGTGACTTAACTGGATTCCGTTAACAAAATTGTTCAAAACCCTAACCTGCACAACTTTTGCAACTTTGGACCCTAAATTGACAAAATTGATACATCTGACCCCTATTGGCACACACCCCCCAAACTTTGGACCCTAAATTGTCATTTCCCCATTCAAGAATAAAGAACAAAAGCAAAGAAAAAGACAAGTGAAGGTGAAATATCAGAAATCAAATTACCTTTCACAAAAAAAAAAAAAAAAAAAAAAAAAAACCCAACAAACTCAGATACTATACGTCAAAAAAAAAAGAAAAAAAGAAAAAAAAAGAAGCAAACTCAGAAATTAGAACCCAGAAACCCATAAACCATCCTTTCCCATTTCCGCCGGCGAAGCCATCTTTTCCGGCCGATCAGCGTGGTCCCCTTCACCCACCACTCTTACTCTATAATCAACCCCAACCAGATCCGCCTCATTCTATTTGAGAAATCAAATTCAGAAACTATCCGTCAAAAAAAAAAAGAAAGAAGCAAACTCAGAAACTTAGAATCCATAAACCATCCTTTACCATATTCGCCGGCGACGCCATCTTCTCCGGTCAATCGGTGTGGTCCCCTTCATCCACCACCCATACCCTATTATCTAACCCAACAAGATTTGCCTCATTCTATCCCATCCCCACCAAGCCACGCCGCCCCACGCGCACGCCATCCTAGCCCACCCCCAATGCGTAGCTCCGCCTCAGCTTTTATTTCTCAGTACGATCCCTTGCCCTTGCTTCTCCGTCAGTGCCACTGTCTTTACCATCTCAGTCGTATGCTTCAAATTTATCAGATCTGGGTTTGAAATCTTTAGTTTGACTCCTTCTCTCTTTATTTGCAGATCTGATTTTAAAATCAAATCAAAATTTGAGGTTGTTTGGGTTGAGAATAGAGAGAGTTAGAAGGTGAATGAGACGAAATGGAGTTGTTGGGGTTGTAAATGGAGATTTGGGGTTGGGAAATTGAGAGAGACGGTGGTAGTGATGGTAAGGATGGTGGTGCTAGGGTTACTAGTACAAATCGGACTTTAGGAAACGCAGCTTAGATAGTGCTTTCAAAAAGCGCTATCCAAGAGGTGACCTTAGATAGAGCATAAGCGTAATAACCCAGCCGTAAGATTTTTTTTATATATATGTTTTTTTTTCTCAAATAGCTACCATAGCGCATTGAGAGGAAAAGCTATGGTTGTAAGGAGCTACAATAGCGCATAATTAAACGCTATCTTAGCTAGTGTTTCCTAAGCTGTATTTTTTTTTTTGGGTTTAGCTAATATAGCGCATACTGAACGCGCTATGTAACTGCGTTGCATAAATTGAGTTTTTTCTTGACCAAGCGCTATCAAAGGGTTTGATCAAATTAAACCCAAATACACCTCCCCGCCATTCACTTCCAAAATTCCCTCGTTGCCCAAATAAAACCGACGATAACCCTTCCCTACCTTCCCCTTACCCACGCAGAACGATGCCCTTCTTCTTCAGCTCCCCGGCGATGACTAGAAGCAAGCCTTCTCCAGCCATCACCAGCCCGGCTATTCAACCTTCCCCAGCCGCCGCACCCACTCCTCCCTCTCCCATCAACCTCCACTGCCTTCCTCCTCCCTTACATTGTGTTGCTGCAAACCCCGAGGTCTACTCCTTCTCTTTTTTCGGACCATCTCAACGCCAGCCCCTAGGTCTCCCTTAGCCGTCAGCCCTGCCCCCACACCCTCGACCAAACAACCCGTCAAACAGGAAGTGTACCCCATCGCCGCTTGTTCTGTACAACCATCTCCAAGGTCGTGAAGGTAAATATTAACACTCAGTCTTTGGCTTCCATGATTTCAGTTTCATCAATTTCCTCAAGTTTAACCTTTTTCCAAATTCAAGATTAGGAAGAGATTGTGTTCGGGTCATTGATTGATTAGCAAAGTGGTAATAGTGTGGTATCTTAATGATCGGGGAAACTTTTGGTTTAATGCACTCTAGGTGTTTGTATTTTTGTGTGAACCAAGTTCATGTGTCTCATTTCTTGGTTTATGCGGTATGCACCCTAGGCTTTCTCTGATTTCACCCTTGCTTCCTTCTTGTCGATGGCTTGACACTGCACTATCTCAAGCATTTGTATTTTGGTGGAGGCACATCCTACCAACTTGGGTTCTTTTATGTTAGTTTGCATTATCTTTTTTTTTTTTTTTTTTTTTTTTTATGAATATCACGTTGTTTTCTAATTTTAGTGAAAAGAAAAGTACTCCTTTAGTTGGTAACACACTCTTTTTTTGTCATGTACTAGTACTGTACTTGTATATGTATGCTAAAGTATTGCAGATAACTTACACTAGAAGAGATCAATGTCATGAAGTAGATCTAGTCTAATGTTGATTGATACAGTGTCATTTTTTTTTTGCCTTGAACGCTAATGAACAGTTTGTGCCAGTTATGAATTAGAAGTTAATTTAAGGATTTAGAATCCAAAAATTGGAGAAAGTTCATGCAATTACAGGTTTCATATCAGACTCAAGTACGGATATATCTTATTTTATTTTCATATCTTTGTTTCTGCTCAAGGGGTGTGGGAATAATTTGTATTTAAGGGTATTTTTGACTTTCATTATTTTAAAATCACTTTTCTGTTTGGTAGCCAAACAACTTTAAAAATTATTTTTGACACAAAAGCACTTTTGAGAATTTGAAGCCAAACAAACAATTGTGTTTTACAAAAATCACTTTTACTATAATCAATTTTTGAAAATCGCTTCTGCATAATCTGAAGCACTCCCAAACTCACCCTAACAGATTACCAACAAGTGATTAGTCTAAGCATTTTTTAAGCCAACAATGATGCTAGTGCGTTTCTTTAGGGTCTGTTTGTTTCGGTGTATTTGATCCTAGTGTATCCGTTGTTGTTTATTTTTGATTTAGCTTACTTGCAATTATTCAAAAATTGTTATGGTGACATTTATTTGTAATTTAGTTAGCTATGGATCGTAAGTGGATTGTTGCGGACCGATTATCAAAAGCGTACAAGAATGGAGTCAAAGAGTTCTGTACTCATACAGCTCAACATGCTAGTAATCCTCGGTTCATCACATGTCCATGTCAAAAATGTATGAATGTTAAAACAGTCAGTGGTTAGCAAGTGTTGTATGAACATTTAATTTTTCATGGTATATATAAAACATACACTGTCTGGACATATCATGGTGAGGGGAAAGGTCAGTGTATGTTAAACCGTTCAAGTCCCGACTTCTACTCTTCAGATAAGATGGATACGAATATTGGGCCGGTTGATCATGATGGAGCATCTAGTCCTGTAACGGATACTCCGTATGTTGTTAATGAAGAGTTACGGGACCATCGTGATATGCATGAGAAGTTGAGGGCTAATGCTGGGTTACCCTTATGGCCTGGGTGTACAAAGGCAACAAAACTGTCTACTGTTTTGACTTTGTATAACTTAAAAGCTACTCACCAGGTTTCTGACGTGTTCTTTACAGAATTGTTACAAGCCGTGAGTGATTTGTTGCCAGATGATAATGTGCTCCCTCGTTGAGGATATGATGCTAAACAGATGCTCAAACTAATTGGCTTAACACATGAGAAGATTCATGCTTGTCCAAAAGATTGTATTCTGTACTGCAAAGAGTACGCAGATCTCAGTGAATGTCCTATTTGATTAGGATTGTTGATCGAGCTAATTTTAAGAATGGATTGTACAAACAAAAGTTTATTTGTCTAAACTGGGAAACTTGTCAGGGACATCGTAGTGTTCCCTTTTGCCTGTTTATTTGGTTGCCTTGGTTATATGCATCCTAAATGTTGTGTCCTATTCACTCCATTTGGCTGATAAAGGCTGTATACTAATTGTAGCCTACTGAGGACAAAAATTGAACATTAGACGTTGGGTCATTTAAGAAAAGGGTGCTGTGTAGAGGCATCATTTCTTGTCTGGGGTTCGTATAACTTAGTAGTACTGCATCTACAGCTTAATGTCGAACATTTGTGTATTTTGCATTTGCATGAAGTTGATGAAGTCTTTTTCTAGTTTGGTTAGTAAATCAAGATGGTTGTATCAATTTAGCTTAAAAAATGGATGATGCACTAGTAAAGTATTGGTTGCTGGATATAGCTGCTGCCAGATGCTCCAACCATCCCCCAAAACTGAAAGTGACTCTTACCGTTTTCGTTTATCGCGTTTCTAAAAGACAAAATAGTTGTAGTGAAATTTTGTGAAGAAGGTACAAGCAAGAAAATAGAGCTACATCCTTAAAATGTACTCCTTCCGTCCCACTCGAATTAGGATTATTGGTCAATCTAATTATACTTTGACCAATAATTTAAAGAAAAATAATGGTTTGAACTGGAACCTAATTAGAATGAGATTTAACTAGTGTTACAACACTCTCCGTCTCAAAATAAATGAAGTACATGAATTATGTAGATGAGTTGCCATCATCCTTAAAATTTTGTTTTTCATGGAGCTTTATGAACGTTATCACTACAGGTTCTAGATGAAATCCTTCCTTTCTCAATTTATGAAAATCATTTATGTACTCTTTTTGATGTTGATGAACCCTGGCTTCTTGGATATACTTCTACGTCCCCTCGTACCCCTCTCATACGGTCTCTATACTCTTACCCTATACAAAAGGAAGGACCCCCTAAAAGGACAAGTATACCCTTCACCCCTCATATATATACCCCTTCTCATACAAGGTGGAAGGTATGATCTAATCTTTACTTTCCCTCTCTACACTCTCTGGAGTGCTCTCTCCTCTCCCACTCTCGCACATACACACACCCAAGGCATTCTAGGCCTTGTTCTTAGTTCCCTCGGAGTCTTACTCTCACACCCGAGGGCCTAAGCCGGGGTCAAACCCGGCTTTGGTCCTAACGGTGTGCTCATTGTGCAGGTCTTCTTAGCCGGATCTTGGGAGGCAGCTAATCTGGAGTTCTATCTCCATGACCCCAAAATCTAGGACGTCATCAGTGGTTCCATTGCCGGGAAACGTCATCTTTTCCGGTACGCCGCCGCCGGAAACAGATGCCCGTAGAGGGAGAGAGCAGATTTTTGGGGCAGCTACTGCCATTTTTCTATTCATTCTTCTAGGAAGCACAAATCCATAAAGTCAGTCTCCATTTCATGTTTTCTATCAAACTTGAAATGGCAGCCCATTTCCTTCTTCTTCCATTTCTATTTTCCTTCTTCTTTCTCCCTACTCTATACACTGCCTTGTGTACCCCTCAAAAAAGACGAAAAGACAGATTCCGATGAATTTTCCGGTGACTTTTGCCGGAGGAAGAGGGGAAAATGGTCAGTTGCTTATGGTGGGTGAAGTTAATTTTTAGAAGCTGCTCACATTTTCTTTGTCCCTCTTCTTTGCAAGCAAAAATTCATGGAAGAGCTGAGTTTGTTTTTCGCCGGAGAAGCCTCTTATGTTCCGGCTGAGTCGCCGGCCGCGACTCCACGAAAGTGGATAGCCCGTAACCCAGTTGGAGCAACCAAGGAGTGTCTTTATCGGTATTTTTAAGTCCAAGCCACCATGGATGTTATGGTGCATCTCGTTCAGACGGAAAAAGTAGCTTGGTCGTCGGACAAAATGGAGGACAGAGGTGAAGCTTATCGGAACAGAAAAAGAAGGCCAGAAAAAAGTTCGTCTTGAGAGAACGAAAATAATGGTGAAAAAATCATCGAATACGGAGCAATGAGCAGCTCCTGACAGCTGGTCAAAATTCCGGCACCACCGTCAACTCCGGCGACACTACGACGTTAGAGACAATCCGGTGAGAGAAAAAGGTGTCACCAATTACTAGGCCTTGACGAAACGAAAGCAATGGTGGAAGAATCATAAAAAAACGAAGCTCAAATGGGTCACTAAATGCCACTTAAAAATCTAACACCTCCGTCTCCGGCTATCTCCGGCCGTCTTCAATACACCAGTCATTGTTAGAGCGAAAAGTACAAGTGCCTCACATTGATGGGAACTGACGAGCGTAGGGACCAAGTGTGGGGACCACTAATTGTGGTGTGCAACAAAAGTACAGCCATTAAAGTTTTGAAAATGAGCTGTCTACTACTACTGGCGTTAGCCATGTGGGTATAGTACTATCTTGTCATAAAAGCACTGTTACAAGGACAAAGTGTTGGGTTTCGATCTAACATGCGCAGCGGAAATTAGCAATTAAAATTTTAATGAAACTCAAAGCCATGGATCCGTTCATATGATTAAATCAAATACAACAAGATGAATAGAGGAATAACTAACCCTTGATGGCTATGAATTTCTAGCTTTTGAACTTGGTGGAGATTTTGAAACTTGATCAAGAACGCGAACCTTGAAGATGATGAGCTTCACCCTCTAGCGGTATCCACACCACGAACGAATATCAAGTAACTTCTTGATCTTGGTTGCTAGACCAAATTATGAAACACACTTTCACAATTGCAAGAACTATATGGAATTATGAATATTCTTGTTCTTCACTTTTGGGATCTTAGAACAAGAAAAATAACCTCTCAAAACCTTATGGAGGCACTCACAATCATGATGCTAATGGCTGCTGAAAGGATCTTTAAATAGGTCCCAATCCTTAACCCTTAAGGACTTAGGAATCCTAAATCCCGTCACCAAATTAGGCAACAAGGAATTCTGGCCGACTTGACTGGCACGGTCGTGCCCTATAAACTGGCACGGTCGTGCCATCAGGTCCGCGTGATTTCCCCCAGTCGACCAATTTCGGCACGGTCGTGCTTGACTTCTTGGCACGGTCGTGTCAAACATGTCGACAAATTTGCCTTGGTTTGGATTTATGGCACGGCCGTGCCATTTTAAGGCGCACGACCTTGCCAGAGCCAAAGCCTGACATTTTTCCATAATTCCAATTTAGTCCTTTATGATTCGTTCTATTTGTGTGTGACCCTCTAGGATTACACTAAGTTGGCAATGGGCTCAAACATGAACCCATAAGATATGATTAGGTTCTAGCAAACCGTCATACCTATCCAAATAGTGTAACTAGATACAATTTCGCATTCCTTTAGAATATGTCACAATCCCTTTGTCCACGATGTCTTTGAACACAAGTCATGGTCAAACAGTCAACTTGTTTTGTTCAATACTTTCTCGATTCCGAATATGTTGATAATTCAAATGCTATTGATCCAATCAATCCATTTGAGTCCGGCCGAACATTTTATTAACATCATTCCTTCGAGGGGCCCAAGCTTGACATCTCTCCGTGGAGGGACAAATCCATTTAGCTTATTATTCTTCCCAACGGGAATCCGATTATGCCAATCATACCCTTTATAACTACCGTGTTAAGGTAGCGTTTGAATATGTCAAACACAATGTTCATCAAGTGGAAGACTATAATAACTTCATGTCTAAGGATTCAAATGACATAACTAATATGAGATATATGTACGACATAGACCATGACATAAATCTCATGCAGCGGGTCAAGTCCAGTACCTTGTTCCAAACAAGTACCCATAAATCTAACATGATCATCCCATGATCATTTAGCCTTTATACTAGTGCTTAACAAGCACTAGGGACGGGGATTATTATAAGTAAACATGAACAACAATAATAATCAAAACATCTCTTTATTGATATGAAATAAATGATAACAATTACAACGTTTATTAAACGTGCCTAGGGCACCACTACCAACACAAAGCCCACGTAATTTAGTCTATGAAGTGGGCCACTCATTATAAAAAACAAGGGAGGCAGAAACAACAAGAAACAAGGAAAAGGGGACTAATCACGGTATTCATTCTTGATCTTACCCCGCAAAACTTCCAGCCACTCTAGCAAGCTTTGATCTTTGGGATGCGAGCTTTAAACCTACAAATCTTTACTTCGCTCAGGCCGTCAAAAGAGATCTCCGGCGAACTACTAAGCCCGTGTAACTCGCTCGGGTCTCAATAATAAGTCCGAGCGACATGCCCGCATTCGCCTTTCTCACCCCCAATCCGGTGTATCCCTGCTTTCCGACCAATCAAGGCGGGCATCCATGATCGCCGGCAGTCAATCTCACTCCGAGCAACCCACCCTCAAAGCTCCGACCTCCGGGCATCGGGCTCAATCAAGAAACGTTACAACACCATCGCGTTGTCTAAAAACGGGAACCGGACTAGCCCGTCTAGCACACTCCGGGCGACTCCAGTCAACCCCGGGCAAACGAACGGGCCCGAGGAAGTAAGAGTCCGGGCATCCCTTGAACTCCGATCTCCGGGCAGAATCAGTCCTTTATATCTGACTTTTCACCCACTCCGGCCAAATCTCCACTGATTCCGGTCACACCTGTGAGCTCCCACCACTCCGATCACCGGATCTCGGTCCGCGCTACGGCCACGAGCAGGTCGCCATTCACCTCGAGCTGGTTACCTCACCTCACCGCGTGCTCAATAAAGCCGCACCCCGCAGTCCGGTCACCCGATTTCACTCTGGACGATTAATTGCGAGCTCCGACAAGTTCCAGTGAACCGATTCCGTTCCGGCGACCTCTTGGCTCGGCCTCATTGGTCAAAAGTGACTAGTCTCTCGACCATCCCGACGGGAAAAATGGAGGAAACTGAATAGCTTGTTCTAAAACGGGCGTAAAGTGGGAAATAAAATTGTTTAACAACGGTGCAAAAATGGCCTCGGTCAAAGCTGAACGTGCCACTTCAAGCTGCTTGAAATTTTGACGGAGGACAGTATATGCTGGACGGAAGAATAAGAAAAGGTGTAGTACAAAGACCAAGGCCACCCATCTTGGAAAGTGAGAAAAGACAACTATATCTTTAATGGTGAAAGTAGGCCAAGCAATTTCTTTGCTTTTCTTGGCTGGGGTTCAAAAAGAAAAAAGATAGTGGGACAAATCAGATACTCTTTCTTGTAAACTAAAGAGAAGGACAATTCCATTTCGTGAAAGGGGGCTTTAATGTATGAGAATTTAATGGAAAGTTCAAAAGCTAATTGCTAGCCACACAATTAAAATGGCTGAGAGAAAAGCTACAACAAATAGTACAAGCACTTCGGTCAACAGTTTCATATTCATACCATGTACTAGCTGGAGAAAAAATTATGGAATTCCATTTATATGTCCACTGCAGCTGCTGTGAAGAATAAAATTATTTCCGTCTGTTCGTGCAATTTCGGTTCGCGCTATCAGCCCCATCAAACTTGGGGGGTTCATTATAATTCTGTTGATCTCCGAGAAAAATAGATCGTGCTTACTATACGGATCGAGCGGGTTAAATCCCAAATATTGCTCTCCATTAAAGCCCTACCCCGTGTAGGCAAAAGCCCTACCCCGCGTAGGCAAATAAAATCCTACCCCGAGTAGGCCGTCCCTCCAAGAAACGGAAAAATTATTATTTATGGATCGAGCGGGTTAATTCCCCAAGATTGCTCTCCATCAAATCCCTACTCCGAATAGGCAAAAGTTCGTGCAAAGCCCTACTCCGAATAGGCAAAAGTTCGTGCAAATCCCTACTCCGAGTAGGCAAAAGTTCGTGCAAATCCCCACTCCGAAAGCGCGAGTTAGATCGCATGCCCTGACACAGATGCCAGCACGTGCTCTCACGTACGATGCGCGGTCATACGCCCTCGAGCTAGACCGCATGCCCGGAGACGGATGCCGGCACGTGCTCACACGTACGATGCGCGGTCCTACGCCCTCGAGCTAGACCGCTTGCCTGGAAACGGAAGAACCTGTGTTAAAGCCAAGTATAACAAAGGGCAAAGATGGAACGCATTGACAAAGTCTCGAAATCTCCGAGTACTCAACAAGTCACCGGTATTATCTTATTTATGGTGCCATCGGGCCCATCTTATCCATGAACCAGTCGTTCTTATCTTATTAATGGCGCCATCGGGCCCACCGATAGATCGTGCTTATCTTATATATGGCGCCACCGGGCCTATCTTATTTATGAAGCGTTCGTGCTTATATTTTTATGAAGCCATTGGGCTCAACTTCTTATGAAGGCTTACGGATTCCATTTTATTTACGAAGCGGTCGCGCACCTTGTTTATCTAGCCATCGGGCTCATCTTACTATGGAAGCCATCAAGCTCATCTCACTTAAGATTCCATGGGACACATCTTATTCGCGAGGCGATCGAGCTCATTCTATTTATAGAGCCATCGGGCTCATCTTATTTATCGCAGTTCCGAATTAGTTCGGTTGCAAAGCCTACGAGCGGTTTGACATCATGCCCGCGGCCAGACGCTTCAACAAGCCTTCGGGCAAACAATTTTAAAGCTCGATGCAGGTTCGTGTACCTTATGGTTCCCTGAAACTCGGGGGCTTCATGTCCTTATAACGACTTGGCCCGATCCTTCGTGCTAGCTACGGGCCTCGCTGAAAATCTTGTCCCCGACAAACCTTTCTATCTAGAGGTCTATATATATTTGGAGTCCAGCACTTGTTCATCCAAGTTGTTGGCGATCTATGAAACTCGGGGGCTCAATCGACTGACGGCCGTTATCATATCCGTTAAATACTTAACGAGATCTATCAAATCTACGCCAATCAACGTCAGGTCGTATCTCTCCACCCTCTCAGTTTAATAAATGATTTTCATACAGCTTTATTAGTTAATGAATTGAGAGCATGATTAATAACTTGATTGCATATTTACAATTACCCTGTGCGTAAACGAAAAATATTTAGCATGCAAAACTACCTGCTACTTTGCAATAGTGCTTACTATTTGAATGCTCAATAAACGAAAATGCATGATCATGAGTAAAATTCCATGCCTATTTCCATGACTTATATGGTGAATTATTATTCTCTTCAGAATATGCTTATGAAAATAGTTGTTACTTCAGCAAAATGAATATTCACCTTATTGCGGATATGCTCAGTCCCGATATAATGTATTAGATTAACATGCTATCATGTTATATACGGCAACTTGATCATAACAATAGATAAATAGCATTACATGCTTCTGTTGGTTTAAATATCTGCGGAACTATACCTCCCGAAATGCGTAAAATGACATGTCATATATGCTTACTCGCTTTACAAAAGCATGCTATATTAATTCAGATGTGCTCTACACCATCATATTAATTCTTTGAAAGCTACCATGAGAAAATTCACAAAGTGCATGATGCCTTGAAAACTACTTGGTGAAAGTTGCTTAATCAACATGCTGCAAATGCCATGATTTTATTATATTGTTTAACTGCTATCTATCCGCTCGGCTCTCAACATGCCATCACAAAAAAAATATGTATATATGATTGATACACCTATAGCGCAGCGAAGACTCTAAGCGCAATGATGCCTCCAGTTTTGTCTCATTATGATGCTTCCGGGCTCATATCATTATGACGCTTCCGGGCTCTTCTCATCATGGAAGCCAACAGGCTGGTCTTATTCTGGACGCTCACGATCTCTTCTTATTACGGATGGTTACACGCCCTTCTTATTATGGACGCCTACTGTTGGGTTTCGTGGTCACATGCGCAGCGGAATTAAGCATTTAAAATTTAATAGAAACCCAAAGCCCATAGATCCATTCATATGATTAAATCAAATACAACAATATGAATACTAGAAACTAACCCTTGATGACTTAGAATTTGCAACCTTGAATTCGATAGAAGCTTGAAATCTTGATCACGAACAAAGCAAGAATCACGAACTTTGAAGATGATGAATTTCACCCTCTAGCGGTATCCACACGCGAACGAATATCAAGAACACTTGATCTTGGTTGTTAGACCAAATTATGAAACACGTTTTCATAATTAAATATGAACTATATGGAATTTTCTTTGTGTATTATTTTGTTCTTCAATCTAGGATCTCTTAGAACAAAATAAAACTCTCTCAAACTCTTTGGAGGCTTGCACAAAAGCTTAGGTTCTGTTCTTGGCCGAATTTTTGATGTTTATACACAAGTTAGACCTATTCCAAATAGGAAACTTGTGTCTAAACCCGTCCAAAATTCCTTTCCGAATCAAATTAGGAATCTGTCCCCGACAGTACTGTGCGGCCGCCCAAACTGAGGTGTGCGGCCGCCCAATTTCTTGTGCGGTCGCCCAGCCCATTTGGGCGGTCGCCCAAAGGCCCAGAAAAATCCAATTTTTCCAAATTTCCAATATAGTCCTTATTTAGGATTCGTTCTATTATGTGTGACCCTCTAGGATTATACTAAGTTGGCAATTGGTTCAAACATGAAACCATAAGATATGATTAGGTTCTAGCAAACCGTCATACCTACCCAAATAGTATAACTAGATACAAGTTCGCATTCCTTTTAGAACATGTCATAATCCCTTTGTCCACGATGTCATTGAACACAAGTCATGGTCAACAAGTCAACTTGTATTGTTCAATACTTTCTCGATTCCGAATATGTTGATAATCCAAATGACATTGATCCAATCAATCCATTTGAGTTTGGCCAAACATTTCACCAACATCATTCCTTCGAGGGGCCCAAGCTTGACATCTCTCCGAAGAGGGACAAATCCATTTAGCTTATTATTCTTCCCTACGTGAATCCAATCATGCCAATCATACCCTTTATAACTACCGTGTTAAGGCAGCGTTTGAATATGTCAAACATAATGTTCATCAAGTGGAAGACTATAATAACTTCATGTCTAAGGACTCAAATGACATAACTAATATAAGATTTATATATGACATCGACCATGACATAAATCTCATACCGCGGGTCATGTCCAGTACCTTGTTCCAAACAAGTACCTATAAATCTAACATGATCATCCCATGATCATTTAGCCTTTATACTAGTGCTTAACAAGCTCTAGGGACGGAGATTATTATAAGCAAACACAAGCCATAATAATAATCTTATTATCTCTTTATCATTATGAATAAAATGATAACTTATACAACGTTTAACAAACGTGCCTAGGGCACCAACACCAACAATCTCCCACTTGACCTAGGCCCAATTCCCTAGGTATCTAATACCCATGGACCCAACATGACCATCATGTTTAGCTTGTGGAAGTCCCATTGTTTAGTGTGTCCGTAACGTTATCATTAGTAGGTACTTTGCATATATGTACGTATCCCTTATCAACGATTTCTCGAACGATAAGAGAACGCCTAAGTATGTGTTTGGATTTAGGATGTGCTCTTGGTTCCTTTGCTTGGTCAATAGCACCACTATTATCACTAATATGGTCTATTGAGTTAGCAATGCTAGGAACCATCTTAAGTTCACAATGAACTTCTTAATCCAAACCACTTCCTTTGCAGCATCCAATGCGGCAATATACTTAGATTTAGTATGTAGAATTTAGTGACTCTGCTTGGAACCATTCCAACTTACAGCTTCACTATTATTTATAAAATTCAATTGCGATCTTTTATCATCTTTGTCGGTTTGGAAGCATGCATCCGTGTATCCATATACATCGAGATCATCCTCCATCCCTCCATAGATCATAACAATTCTTTAGTCCTTCTAAAGTGCTTTAAGAATTGTTTCACAGCCATCCAGTGACTCTCACCGGTTATCGGATTAATATCTACTCGTCATGCTCCAAGCATTAGATATATCCGCCTTAGTACTTATCATGGCATCATGGATCCAATTGCCGAAGCAAATGGCATCTCATTCGTTTTTCTTATGCTCATCTTTTGTCTTTAGGACATTTGAGTCTTTGCATAGAAAACTCCATGTAACATTAACAACCGTCCTCTCTTAGAATTTTCTTTGCGGAATCTTCTAATGACTTTGTCAAGGACATATGCAGTTTCATCCATATTCTTTATTGCGAAAACACTTTCTTAACAAAGTCTTTGCAGACTAACGTATAGGAATTTCGTTTCCAATGAGCAATATGTCATCCACATATTTAATTTAAGGAATATCACTATGCTCCCACTAATCTTCTTGTATATACAAGGTTCATCTTCGTTATTGATCACGTCAAACTCTTTTGATTTATCAAAACGGAGATTCCAACTCCACAAGTTTTCTTTAATCCATCCAATGGATTTCTGCAACTTTCATAATTTATCAGAATTTTCTTTGACTGTCAAAACCTTTAGGTTGTATCCAATACATCCTTAAGTAAGTTCCCGTTGAAGAACACTTGTTTTGACATCATTTTATCAATTTTCATATTCCAAATATGAACATGTGACTACGAGAATTCTAGTAAATTTCTTTGCTATCCATGTAAAATTTTCTCCAAGAAAACTCATTCTTCTCCTTTGGTTTTTACACCTTAGGTTAGAATGATCAAGTTCCAAACTTGATTATTACACATGGGTTGCCTTTTAGATTTCATGACTCCAAGTCATTAATCTAAATATGTGGAGTTGACATTGCATCTTTGATAGATGGTAAATACTTCATTCCAAATGAACTTTACCTCAACACTTTCTATTTCGAAATATCCAATATTTCTTGCAATAGATTGTGTCCTATCACACACGCAAGTTCTTGTATATCTTTTGAACGGACTTTTCACGACTCCTTGTGAAGACTTGTTCAACTTCCATCTTAGGTTAAAATATATTTTCTAGGTCTCGAACCATTCGAGATACATTTTACTTCCACTGATTCTTTTAGAGACAAACCATTTATCTAGAAAAGTATCATCATAATCAACAAACCATTTGTTTCTTATGAGTAAAATTATATCCTCAAGTTTCCTTAGGGTATCCCATGAAAATATATTAGATTTAAATGTGAGTGTGTCCCAGACAACTCCTTTCAAAAAGGGTCTCACCATCTTAAATCTTTAAGAAAGACAAACCAAGTTTTCTTTCACCATTTAACCTCTCTTGATGGAATTCAGATTAGTATAATCATAGCGGTTTTAAATACATAACCCCAAAATGAATAATGGAAGATCACTTTGACTTTGTCATCCAACGAACCGTATCCAATAAGGTTCTTATACTTCCACGCAGACATATCATTTAGAATGATATTCTTAGTGAAGTTAATTTGTGAAACCATTTCACAACTTTAATGATGACTGTCAAATTCTTGATTTAATTATTCATCATCATGATCCAATCATAATTTTTGAATAGTTTTACCAAGTATAACCAAAATTCTCTTTTAGCATTTCTTCTTAATGCACCATACACATCGAAATGTATTAGGTCAATTAAGATATTAGCCTTTTACCAATCATAGTAAAGGATGTCTTGGTCCAAGTAAATAAGATTTGCATAAATCATGTGATTCCAAATCATATGACTTAAAACTCCGTCCCATAGAATTTTAGATATGCATCTTTTATTTATTTGATCAAAACAATAATGCATAAAGAATTTTAATTATTTATGATATAGCCTTTATTACTTTGTTCTTCAAGATTTAGGATATAAGATTTATTTATATGATAACACAATGAAGTAAATCATAATAAATAAAGCACTTTTCTTATTCCAAAAGAAATTAATAACCTTCATTATCTTTTAACAAAATAATGTTTTTCTACTTCATCAGTAAAGTCACTTTACAAGTGTTCTACGAACAATGTTGCAACCATTACATCATTACCGTTTGTAGATAAAACTTTACTATAAGTAGTCTTTCATTTTACTAATTATTCTGGTATCCAATACCCAATAATTAAATTTAGAAAGAATAATTTATAACATAAAATTCCCAAGTGGTAGTCCCACTACCATTCCTTTTATTGATCATCCAGAATTTTGACTACAATTCTAAATGGTCAATCCAATTGCCATTTTACCAAATTGCATCAATTAGAGTTATTATTTTAACCATAATTATTTCTTTTAGGTTTGACAACTCTTGTCTTACCTTTCTTTTGGCACTTGGCCCTTTTCCTTATGAACCATGAGCTCTGGAGAACCATTCTCCAATATCTTCATCTTCAAAGTTTTTAGCATGTTAATGCAATTCGAAGAAATTCTTATTCATTCTAAACATGTTGTAGTCCATCACAAAGTGACTATAACCCTTAGTCAATGAATTAAGAATAATATCCATGGCTAGCTCCAATCCAATTGGACTCCCAAGTTTCTCAAGATGCTCTTTGTAGCCATTATCTTAAGCATGTGAGGTTCCACTTATTACCCTTTACTCCTTTTGCAAGAAGTGAATGCAATAATGGTTTTATACCTCTCTTGCTTAGATTGCTCTTTGAAACATGTAACTCAACTCCACGCCTATCTAATAGGCTTCCACAAGTTCCAAACTTTGTTGGAGTTTAAGAGCACATAATCGTGAGCATAAGACAACTCACATTCCTAGAATCATACTCATGATTCTTGTGATTGTCTATTCCGGCATTAGGTTCTTTAGGAATAGGCTCATCAAGAATGTACAACCCATCTTCTTGCCTTAGAACGATTCTTAGGCTCAGGATCCAATCCATGAAGTTTGTACCATTCTCTTGAAGCTCATCCTTCTAAAGGATTGATCGCAACGAAGTTAGTTGTCATCTACAACTTATGCAAAATTTCCAAAATTTTACAAGTACCAATCTCATTAAAGAGATAAATAATGTATTTTCCAAAAATACTCCCACTAAATTATATAACCTTCATATACATCCAATGTATAATATAATTTTAAATGGGCTAAGATCCAACTTTAATTTAATTCTAAGTCCGCTATGGCGGATTACACAAAATCAAATTAATTAGGTAGACAACCCTGTCAATCATATCCCATATGACTCTTAGATCCTTTCATGAGACTCTTTTAAATTGGGCTAAGATCCAACTTTAATTTAATCTTGAGTCCACGGAGGCGGACCGCTCAAAATCAAATTAATTAGGTAGACAATTTCTTGTCAATCATATCCAATATGATTCTTAGTGATCCAATTTCAAAAGCATGTTTAATCTCATCTTTTGCCTTGGCCCAAAACTGTTTTGACGCCTTATTAAGTCCAACCATTTTAAACGCATGGTTGATGTGCCTCGCTAGGGCGTGCCCACATCATCCATCTTGCTCATACATAGATAAAGTTAATGCACCTCGCTAGGGCGAACCCACATTAAAATCACCCATGCACTAAAAAGTGTTTTAATCATGGCGTGGCAAAAAGACTTAAAACTTTCTTTGAAGGTTCATCACATATAGCATACAACATATTTATGAGCACACAAGATAAACATGTTACGCATCAAGTTTAGCCACTAAATTAATCTCCATTAATTTAAGCACAACATTTATGTGTCATTAGTTTCTCTATAATTATGAGGATGAGACTATTTCAACTTTTGTTATTATCTCCAAATCAAGACAACAAGAAGTGCGGTCGAACTAAGCCGTTAGGCAACCACAATCCCGCACTAATTCAAGAGACCAAGAAAGTAGTCCATGTGGCCGAAACTAAGCAATAGATGGTCTCGATGAACGTAGGCCAATTGCATTCACAATTCCACATGGATCTCCAAACTTTGAATCAAGAACTTTGTTTCTTAATTTTAGCAATTATGAACTCTTCATAATTCTAACTTCGTTTTATCTTTGAAACTTTGATTGCGATCAATTTTGGGAAACACAATCTCGATGAACGCAGATTAGCCATCCAAAACTTGAACCAATCTAGGAATCACAAGACTAAAACAAATAGGAAAATCAAACCCAAAAATCCACACACAAACCAACTACCCAAAACCCATTCCAGATCAGCAAGTCTGGACTGGTTTTGTTACTGGTTCGGTTGGACCTCTCGAAAATTCCAAATTCCAATTTTAACCAAAATCAGAACAGAATCAGTGAACTGTGCGGCCGCCCAAAATATCCTGTGCGGTCGCCCAAACATGTGCGGCCGCCCAGGGATATTTGTGCGGTCGCCCAACGCATCAGAAGGAATTTTGAAGTTCGAAAATTTGTCTCAAAATTGTCTTTCCCCGATTATTAAAACCATGATCCAATCAGAATTAATAATCAAACAATTCAGAATCCATCATAATATTTATTGCGATTGAATCGTGCGATTAAAGTTGCAAACAATAAACCACATAAAATCACATAACACATAAACATCATATAATCCAATATTCATATCATGCTTGGCACATAAACAATTTATATACACACAACATGATCTAGTATTGAAATAATCAACATGAACGGGGCTCTGATACCACTGTTGGGTTTCGTGGTCACATGCGCAGCGGAATTAAGCATTTAAAATTTAATAGAAACCCAAAGCCCATAGATCCATTCATATGATTAAATCAATACAACAATATGAATACTAGAAAACTAACCCTTGATGACTTAGAATTTGCAACCTTGAATTCGATAGAAGCTTGAAATCTTGATCACGAACAAAGCAAGAATCACGAACTTTGAAGATGATGAATTTCACCCTCTAGCGGTATCCACACGCGAACGAATATCAAGAACACTTGATCTTGGTTGCTAGACCAAATTATGAAACACGTTTTCATAATTAAATATGAACTATATGGAATTTTCTTTGTGTATTATTTTGTTCTTCAATCTAGGATCTCTTAGAACAAAATAAAACTCTCTCAAACTCTTTGGAGGCTTGCACAAAAGCTTAGGTTCTATTCTTGGCCGAATTTTTGATGTTTATACACAAGTTAGACCTATTCCAAATAGGAAACTTGTGTCTAAACCCGTCCAAAATTCCTTTCCGAATCAAATTAGGAATCTGTCCCCGACAGTACTGTGCGGCCGCCCAAACTGAGGTGTGCGGCCGCCCAATTTCTTGTGCGGTCGCCCAAAGGCCCAGAAAAAATCCAATTTTTCCAAATTTCCAATATAGTCCTTATTTAGGATTCGTTCTATTGTGTGTGACCCTCTAGGATTATACTAAATTGGCAATGGGTTCAAACATGAAACCATAAGATATGATTAGGTTCTAGAAAACCGTCATACCTACCCAAATAGTATAACTAGATACAAGTTCGCATTCCTTTTAGAACATGTCATAATCCCTTTGTCCACGATGTCATTGAACACAAGTCATGGTCAACAAGTCAACTTGTATTGTTCAATACTTTCTCGATTCCGAATATGTTGATAATCCAAATGACATTGATCCAATCAATCCATTTAAGTTTGGCCAAACATTTCACCAACATCATTCCTTCGAGGGGCCCAAGCTTGACATCTCTCCGAAGAGGGACAAATCCATTTAGCTTATTATTCTTCCCTACGTGAATCCAATCATGCCAATCATACCCTTTATAACTACCGTGTTAAGGCAGCGTTTGAATATGTCAAACATAATGTTCATCAAGTGGAAGACTATAATAACTTCATGTCTAAGGACTCAAATGACATAACTAATATGAGATATATATATGACATCGACCATGACATAAATCTCATACCGCGGGTCATGTCCAGTACCTTGTTCCAAACAAGTACCTATAAATCTAACATGATCATCCCATGATCATTTAGCCTTTATACTAGTGCTTAACAAGCTCTAGGGACGGAGATTATTTTAAGCAAACACAAGCCATAATAATAATCTTATTATCTCTTTATCATTATGAATAAAATGATAACTTATACAACGTTTAACAAACGTGCCTAGGGCACCAACACCAACACCTACGGGCTCATCTTATTTATGATGCTTCCGAGCTCATCTTATATATGGCGCTTTCACGCTCATTTGCTTATGAAGCTTACGGGATCATCTTATTACGCCTACAGCGACCCCACGATTTGGGGGCTGCACATTTATCTCAGGGCATGAGGCCAACCTAACAAGTCCGCCACGAATTCTATTGTTTATCTATCTTAGTCGCTGGCAACCTCTGAATCAGGAGGTTTATTTATCTTATGGCTCCCCGCGACTCGAGGACTCCACATCTTTATTTGAGCAACTCGGGGGCTTATTCTTCCCATTTATTATTGGATCATCCATCTAGAGATTTATGCCACATTATTATTCTCGGAAATCTCCGAGCTATATTTTCAGAGCTCTGTATGGGACTTCTGGTTATCTTATAGCATTCTCTTACTTATAGCTGGGAATCTCCAGCTATCATTGAATAATATTTATAAGGCGATGTGCCCGCTATCTTCATCCTCGGGATCACCGAGATATATGTTCAGATTCCCCCTGGGATATCAGTCTATATTATGGAGTTTATTTTTCTTATGGTGTTTATTCATCTATAGATCGAGTTCGCAACCCGAGCTCCTATTCCTCTATTATCACGGTCACATTCTCGACATTGGATTATTCATCCACTAGATATGTGCCCGTTTTATGTATCCTCGAGAATCTTCGAGTTATATATTCAGATTCGCTGTTGGACCTTTGATCCTATTATGATGCACTCCCATCCATATTCGAGAATCTTCGGCTCATTGATGATTATTTAAAGGCTGCATGTCTGGCTTAGTTATCCTCGGGAATCTCTGATGTTTATCTTCAGACCCCCTCCAGGATCTTCGTTGCCCGATGTGACCGAGTTCACATCCCGAGATCTTATTTATCTGTTATAGCGATTACCTCGTTTTGCAAGCTCGTAGACCGAGCTCTCACTTTCTCTTGTGGAGGTTACGCGCGGGCTTTATTTTTCCTCGGGAATCTCCGAGTCGACTAGCCGCAGTCTGCTATCCGGGGTGTCTGAGCTCGCAGTTCTAGTTTTGATTTCACTCTTATGGGAGCCACATCTTCTCGCCGGTCTCTAGGCTCCAGGCTTCAGCTTCTAGCTTCCAGCCATATATATGTACGCAGGTCAATCTCGACCAAGAGTATATTCCTCGCCCTGACCATAAATAATCAAGCGCTCGGAATAGGGGGCTACTGATGAACCCTGGCTTCTTGGATATACTTCTACGTCCCCTCGTACCCCTCTCATACAGTCTCTATACTCTTACCCTATACAAAAGGAAGGACCCCCTAAAAGGACAAGTATACCCTTCACCCCTCATATATATACCCCTTCTCATACAAGGTGGAAGGTATGATCTAATCTCTACTTTCCCTCTCTGCACTCTCTGGAGTGCTCTCTCCTCTCCCTCTCTCGCACATACACACACCCAAGGCATTCGAGGCCTTGTTCTTAGTTCCCTCGGAGTCTTACTCTCACACCCGAGGGCCTAAGACGGGGTCAAACCCGGCTTTGGTCCTAACGGTGTGCTCATTGTGCAGGTCTTCTTAGCCGGATCTTGGGAGGCAGCTAATCTGGAGTTCTATCCCCATGACCCCAAAATCTAGGGCGTCATCAGATGTGTCTGTGTTTGAGGAATGCAATTTATTTGTTGTGTTAATTTATTCTTTTCAATGCTTCTTCTTCTTTTTTTTTTCTTTGTTTTTTGGCAAATTGATTCTTACTTTAATGCTTGGTTCTGATAGTGAAACTGTGATGAAGCAACAAGCGCATGTTAAAGTGTGATTGCAAAGGAAGCTTCACTGTTCCAAGGAGTTACACATTAAGTGGTAATGTACAGGAGCTACACATTGAAATTGTACCACATGAATCATCACAACAAGACCTCACGCACAATTCCTCACCTTTTTTCTCTCTTCTTTTACTCACTGCTTTGGCCAACAATTGTCTCAGAAGAAGGTAGTAGTTGATGGTGTGTAGAGTGGTTTGAGCTTATTATGAGAAAGCGATTATTTGAGAGGGTGGGGTATTGTTACCGTGTTGATGACACGGGGATTAGTACTAGTATAATTGATAATTCAGAACATAGATCTTTAACTCTTGCTACTTTATAACTTTGTGGATGATTAAAAATTATTATTGGTATATGTAATGAAATATTGATTGTTATTATTGAATCAAATGTTTGTTAGTGAATATTAATTTTTATTGATTTGATTTCTTGATCATAATTTATTTGATTTGAAATTTATTTGATTTGAAATGGGTGCGACAGCAAAAAAACAAATGAAGATAGCCTTACATAGCACTTTTTATGCGCTATAGTAGTATAATTAGAAAAAATGAAGACAGCCTTCCATAGCACTTTTTATGCGCTACACAAGTATAATTAGTAAAAAGTGATCTTGCATAGCGCTTCTCCATGTGCTATCCAATGATAAAACATGAAAACTATTATTAAGCTAAGATAGCGCAACAAAAGCGCTACCGAAGCGTGCTTTTTGAAAAAAAAAATAGATCTTGCGTAGTGCATACAAAGCGCTATGTTAGTTGATTTTTTAAAATAAAAATATATGTAAGAAAGCGCTTATAGATGCGCTATAATAGTATGCGCTATGTTAGTTTCTACACTTAGATAGCGCATAACAAGCGCTATTGTAGCTTGCATAGTGGTCTCTTGTATAGCGCTTTTATGCGCTATCCAAGGCTAAAAAAAGCGCTATGCAAGCCTCATTTCGTACTAGTGGGTGTAAGAGATGGGTGATTTTTTTTATTCTTCCTTTTATTTTAAACAAATTGCAGTTGGCCTCCTCAGTAAACACTTGCCTTGCACACCCTCTAGTAATTGACAAGATTGCCCTTAAAGGTCATGTGCGAAGCACATGTGTTTGGGTCCGTCAAAAAATTAACGAAAAGTTAGTTTATTCACCACATTGCGAAAATTTGACAAACTTAGATGCCTGATTGGCGCAATTAAACTCTCAGGTTGGGGATTGCAAACGTGCCACAAACTCAGGTCACCAATATGCAATTTGCCCTATAATTAATTGTAAAAAAATTGAGAGATGGATTTATTAGTTTTACAAGTGAAAAATAAAAAAATTCACAACTGTGAAATCACATAACTAAGAAATTAGTTGAGAAATAATTTTACAAGTGAAAAATGAAAAAATGACATAACTGTGAAATCAGTTTAGTGTACTTGTTTGATTCGTATTGACGACATGATTAAAGCAGTGGTTTCAGATTATTTTTTTGATTTTTATATTTTGAGATATGGGACATTAAAATTTTGGGTGGAAAAAAAAGGAAGAGAGAGAAAGAGGAAGATAGAAAGAGAGAGAGAGAGAGAGAAAAAAAATGTACACTGGATATGCGCTAAGCGCTCTCTGACTTTGCGCGCGCGTGAGGGTGGGAGAGGGGTAATCTGGTCCAGCAAAAATTTTAAGGACTTATTGGCGATTTTCCAAAAATGTTTGTCCTTATTAGTTGTTTTTATTTTGATGAGGGACTTATTGGTCAAAGTCTCTTTTAATAAAGAGAACCGTGCTTTCAGAGTTTCACTACGCTAAAAGAACTTTCGATGACATTCCTAAATTTGGCATTTGTGTGAATGAATTTTTTCTCCTCGTTAGTTGCATGTGTGTGATGAAATTCTTCAAGCCAATATCTCGCATTGTAATATAGAGCCAATAATCTCACCTTTCTATTATTATTTTAAATGAACTTTGGAAAATAATATTAAATTAACTTTATGGTATGGGATGGTGAGAATTTTAAAAATCTGCTTTAGAATATACTCTCAATGTCCCAAAACAAACATCACATCTTGATATTTTTAGACAATGTAGTTGAACTTTGATCAAAGAGATCAAATATTTATAAAATTGTTTCTTCTTGATTTTATCAATAAAAAATATAATTGATGCACTAATAGAAAGATTACAATAAAATATTTTTAGAAATTCATGAATATAAACAATTTTTCATAAAATATTTGTCAAAAATCAATTAAAATTGACTAAAAAAAATCAAAGTACAATATTTATTTTAGTATAGGACAAAAGAGGTAACATGTTTAGTAATTAAAATCATTGGCAAAAATTAATACAATGATAATCAAGGGCTCGCAAAAAATGTGTCACAACAATGGTATGTGGGCTTCCATGTAAAAGAGATTTGTTCTTATTCATCATCTACACTGGATTTGTTCGAAGAGTAACTAAATTTAAGAAACTAGTTGGGTGAATCCCCGATGGCCAGGTAAGAAGTACAGCTGAAAAGTGTGAACAAGTTTGGGGTCGTTAAAATTTAATTAGATTTATCCATTGTCGTTTATGCTTATCTTAGCATAATCCCACGCCTCGAAGTCTCCCAAATACTAGTATTATTTGGAAGTAGGTTTTGAAGGAAACTAGTTTCTTCTTAAATTACAGAAAGTCTATTTTTTTTTTATTTGTAAGCATTTGGCGACATTTAAAAATAATTTAAAATATCTTTTTTATAATTTCCCTCCAAAATATTGTGTTTATTTACGGGTCTATTTCACTTTCCATATGTAATGGAGTATATTTAAACAATATGTGTCGGAACAATCTTAACCCATGAATGCCATACTCAATTCTGGAATAAGTTTAAGAAGAGAGAAGAAGGCGGAAGCGTTACCTGTCGAATCCATCTTCAATGTTGCTTAGAGAATAAGAAGAAGAAGTAGGGAAAGTAATACTTCTAAATGATAGTGCCTTTACTCTTGTCTTCTATAACACTTTATGAAGAGATTATTGAGAGAGTAATGAATGTATGAAGTTGTTTCTAGGGCTGATGGAGAACCCTTTATATAGGAAAAAAATAGGCACTTCATTTAGGGACTACACCCTTTCATATTAAGTGATGTGAAATTACCACTTTACCCATAAAAATAGGTAATATTACATCCAGGAATTCTACACATTATTTAATCCACTACACTGTATACTAACGTTATAATCATGATTTCATGAATGGAACATTAATGACTTGTTATGCAATCAATTTTCTAACAATCTCCCACTTGGGTTGCATAACTATGTCTTTCCTTAAAATCATAAGTATAATAAAAAATGAAAACCCTTATGTGCGCACCTTGTTGTCATCCATAACAATCTCGTCCATTAGTCATACAAGTATAAGGACTAAAGGGGCGGTCGTTGTAATTGATTCGCAACTAAACCCACAGTAATCACGTATACAAATCCAACTAAATGACATAGATCAAAGTGTAGATGTGTAGCATGGAACATAATGAATATATACATATTCTTCCAACTAGTCCAATTTAATCAAATGAGATCAAAACTTTAAACAATAGAACAATTAATGAAATAACAACATAAACTCCCACTATATTTAAAAGTTATCAAAAGCTGTTACACCCATATGAGCAATATGCTCGTGAAACACTAAAGGTGATAATGCTTTAGTAAACGGATCCGCTAACATGGAGTTTGTTTCTATAAGTTGTATTTCTATTTGTTCATTTTCCTTTACAACATAAACTTATGTATATATGCCTAGACTTTGATGAACTCTTGTTGTTATAAGACTGCCGCCCGATTGTCACAATAAATCTTAAGTGGTCTTTCGACACTTGTTGACAATTCGCAGTCCCTCAATAAACTTATGCAGCCATATAATTTAACCAATATCGGAATACCTAATGATCTCAAGATGATCTGATTTCAAATATATAGGCATGTAGTTCTTTAGTGTTTTGTAAATATCTCATCATTCTTTTGGCTGCAACCCAATGTTCTCTCACCGGATTGCTTTGGTATCTACCAAGCATCCCAACAATAAATGCAAGACTTGCGCATACATTAAGCTTCCTACTGCTGATGCATAAGGGATATTTTCCATATACTTGGATTCAAAATTACTTTTAGGACACTGTTTGCGACTAAACTTGTCTCCTTTAGAAATAGGGGTGTCATGTGGTTTACAGTTTTATATGCTAAACCTTTGTAATACCTTTTCTATATAGGCCTTTTGTGATAATCTTAAAATACCTCGTGAGCGATCACGGTGAATTTTGGATTCCTAATACAAAAGATGCCTTACCAAGATCTTTCTTTTCAAATTTGTTTGAAAGAAATTTTTTAGTTTCCTTAAGAAGGTTCATATCATTACTAGCAAGCAAAATATCAGCCACATATAAGACCAAGAATATAAATTTACTCACACTAAACTTATGGTATACACAATCTTTACCAAGATTCATTTCAAAACCAAATGAAAGAATAACTTGATCAAATTTTAAGTACCATTGACGAGAGCTTGCTTGAGCCCATAAATGATTTCTTAAGTTTACAAACTAATTGATTAGTTTGATCCAAATCAGTCACCATTTCTGGTTTCTTTCATATAGATAGTTTCCCCAATGTCTCTATTGAGAAAAGCTGTCTTTACATCCATTTGATGAAGCTCAAGATCAAAATGTGCTACTATTGCCATAATGATCATAAAAGAGTTTTTAGAAGATACCGGAGAAAATGTTTCTTTGTAATCAATGCCTTTTTTTTTTGAGTAAAACCTTTAGCAACAAGACGAGCCTTATATCTTTCCACATTACTTTGTGAATCCCTATTGGTTGTAAAGATCCATTTACACCTAATGGGTTTCACATCTTTAGGTAATGGAACAAGATCCCAAACATCATTGTCTTTCATAGATTTTAACTCTTCATTTATGGCATTGATCCACTTATGAGAATTAGGACTATTAATGGCTTCATGGAAGGTGAGAGGCTCATCTCCCACTAAACCTAAGTGTCCTTCATTCTCGGTAAGATACACTTCATAATTATCCGAAATAACACTCCTTCTTACTCTATTGGATCTCCTTAAGGGCACCGGTTCTTCTTGATTTTGAGGTTGTTGAATTTCATCCTCATGGTCAACATTTTCATGTTGTTCAACATTTATAGGGGAGTCATTGTTTTGAATTGTATGTTCCTCTTAAATTTTAGGTATAAAACCTTGATTTTCAATGGGAACTAAGGGAATATGTATAGAAATGGATGCCTCTTCATCTTCAAATTCAAAACTATTCCTAATTTCCCCTCTAAATTCAACATCCTCAAAGAACCTAGCATTTCCTGTTTAAAAAAGGTTCTAGTTTTCGGGTTGTAAAATTTATAGCCCCTAAATCTCTCGGCATACCCAACAAAATAGCTACTAACAGTCTTAGCATCCAGTTTTGCCCTTATTAGGCCTATAAGGCCTAGCTTCTGCTGGACAACCCCATACATGAAATGATTTAAGGACGGTTTCTTATTCGTCCATAATTCATAAGAGGTTTTATTAGTAGTCTTTAGAGGGAGCTCTATTGAGAATATAAGCTGCGGTTTTAATGTATCGCATATAATGTGTGAGGTAAGGAACTACAAGAGATCATACTTCTTACCATATCCTTAAGGGTTCTATTACGTCTCTCAGCTATACCATTCATGCTAGGCATACCCGGTATAGTGTAGTGTGGGACAATCCCACACTCTTCAATATAGAGAGCAATAGGACCCGGACGTTGTTCTCCCAAACCGTCATTTCAACGTAGTATTCACCACCACGATCGGACCTAACGTTCTTAATAGTCTTCCGAAGTCGATTTTCAACTTCGGCCTTATAAGACTTGAAAACATCCAAAGATTGAGACTTTTCATGAAGTAAATAAATGTACCCATAAAGAGAGTAGTCGTCTATGAACGTAATAAAATATTGTTTGACCATTCCATGAAGGGGTAGTGAATGGCCCACAAATATCCGTATGTATTAGTTCTAGGAAACTTGATGCTCTCGAGGATAATTTTCTTTTAGTGTTTGTAAATTTTCCTTTAAGGCATTCAATGCAAAGTCTTTTTCCGGAATATCAAGCTTTGTTTAAGATTCCTTTTGACACAAGCTCGTCAATTCTCCTCTTGGAGATATGACCCAAACATTTATGCCATAAGGTATAAGAATTTTCACTTGATAACTTTCACTTTCTACCTTTTGGTTTCATTATTGTGGGACTTATTTATTGTTTGAATAGTGTCAAGTAAATAAAGATTATCATTACTTGACAAAGTATTAGTACCAACAACCTTGGAATTTAAAATAAAGATCACATTTATTATTTCCAAATGAACAAGAGTAACCTTCTTTGTCCCATATTGTGATAGATATCAAATTCTGTCTAAATAACGGTACAATAAAAATATTATTTAATACAAAATAATAACCAGTACTTAACAATAACCGAAAGGTCCCTATGCCTATTACTTCAACCGGATTCCCAGCTCCCATATAGATGAATCTCTCATCTTCACTGGGTCTTCGGTAATTTAGGCAACCCTACATAGACATACTTATGTGAGTTGTTGTACCAGATCCAACCACCATGTATATATAGGAATTGAAATCAAATTAGCCTCAGTACAAACAAGACCAAATGACATACCTTTCTTAGCACGCCAAGCGTGATACTTAGGGAAGTCGTACTTCATGTGAGTGAGGTCCTTGCAAAAGAAGCATTTCTTTTCCTTATAACCATTAGATGATCCCTTAGGCTTCTTATTACTTGCAACTGCAATTTCCTTCCCTCTTCTCTTTGTCCCATGAGAAGAGGTAGATGCCAAACGTTCCTCAAGGATATCAAGGAATGTTTTAGCATCAACTTCCTTGGAGACACTGTTCAAAATAGTCTCCGGGACAACAATATTCAAGATCATTAGGCTCACGCGGTTGGAGCGTTTCCACTTCTCAGCATTTAAGCGATCTTCTTGAGTTCTTTTATCAGTGAGAGGAAGAGAAAAAGATTCCCTTAATGCGAGATCTATATCCATATATCCTAAGATCATTGTCATTTTATTTTTCCAAGTTTTAAAATTAGTCCCATTTAGCATCGGTACGGTACTCATAGCAGCAATTATGGATGAAGCAATAAGTAAATCTGTTGGAATTTCAAGAACAAGAATGAATACAAAACATGAATAAGAAACTACACAATGAATAAATGATTAATTATATCAATGAAATCCATCAACAAGACAAATTAACATGACATCAAAACTAATCTTTGGATTGCGAGTTGATTCATAAATGATTGCCTTAGGTAACAAGTAATTTGAACAATGTTTTAGTCAAATATTTAATCTTCCTTTGGGCCGTCTTAAGCATTTGATAAAACAACTTAATGTTCATTTTACTTGTTACCACATGAATTTATAAATTTAGTCAAATGTCAAGATCTTCTTTGGAAAATTCATGTCACTCACATATCAACTTATACATTCACTTTAACAATTTTGGATTTAAATAACGTGAATCACTTTGGCGATAATATTATTTAAACAATGAATAAAATTGTTTAAGCATATAATTAATCAAAAAACTTTATGGTTTGAAAAATATATGTTTTGCTCAAGAAGGGAAACAAAATTGTGCCAAAACTTTAAAACAAAGAACTGAGAACAGTGCAAACCCGGATCTGACTATTCCCTAGGGTCCGACCGGACTAGGTAAGACACCCGACCGGACCAAACCTTAGGTCCGACCGGTCCTGATAAAATCCCCGCCCGGACTACAACAACCACCCACCCGGACCAAGGCTTGAGGTCCGACCGGACCTAGCCTTATACCCGCCCGGACCAAACCATTACTAAAGCCACCGGTTCATAACCCTTGGGGGTCTGACTGGACACCACAAAGGACCTGACCGGACCACTTGTTCCCAGGTAGCACCGTTTCAGTCTTTCTTTGCTGCACTTTTCCAAAATTTTGACCCAAAACAATGAACAACAAGTAGATCCACAAGTCCATACATTACACAATGCATAGACTTGCTATTTAGGGATAATCTTGTCTTTAAAACAATGTAATCAAGCAAGTAGATCCACATAGTTATGCATTGCACACATTTATGCTATGAATGTATAATCATGCTTGAATCATTATGTTCATTGAACAAAACTTCAAACCTTTTAAAAACTTTATTTAGATGATGAATATCAGCACTCTAGAAATGAATAGAGCCTCTAAACAACATCAAAAACTTGAAGATTCAATAGAATTATGAATCAAAATTAAGCGTTTTAAGGCTTTCAAAAGAACTCAAACCTAAACCAGAATATGAGCGGGCTCTGATACCAATTGTTGGAACAATCTTAACCCATGAATGCCATACTCAATTCTAGAATAAGTTTAAGAAGGGAGAAGAAGGCAGAAGCGTTACCTGTCGAATCCATCTTCAATGTTGCTTAGAGAATAAGAAGAAGAAGTAGGGAAAGTAATACTTCTAAATGATAGTGCCTTTACTCTTGTCTTTTTTAACACTTTATGAAGAGATTATTGAGAGAGTAATGAATGTATGAAGTTGTTTCTAGGGCTGATGGAGAACCCTTTATATAGGAAACAAATAGGCACTTCATTTAGGGACTACACCCTTTCATATTAAGTGATGTGAAATTACCACTTTGCCCATCAAAAATAGGTAATATTATATCCAAGAATTCTACACATTATTTAATCCACTACACTTTATACTAACATTATAATCATGATTTCATGAATGGAACATTAATGACTTGTTATGCAATCCATGTTCTAACAACATGTTCATATAATTGGGTTGCCAGAAACTAGGAAGGGAGTATATATAATCGAAAATAGTTGTGAGTATAAAAAGTGAGATATTATTAATAGGCTCACAGTTAAATATGCAAGAATGAAAAGTGGAGCACAGTAAATATTATATAATCTAAGTTGTTTATTTTATGAAAATGAGACATATTAATAAATACACAAAAAGGAAATTTGTGCACATTTTATATATAGTAAGACGTAATACATATTCCTTCCATATCAACTTGCATAATTTTTCTCCTACATGAGAATTAAGGAGTGAGTATATATACTAAAAAGAATAGTGAATGAGAAAGTAATTGTAAATAGACAAAATTTTTGTGTGAGATGGACTCACACATTAGGGGTGGAAATGGTTCGGTTTAGCTCAGTTTGGGGTAATTTAGAGGTCAAACCGCTATATATCAATTTAGAGAAATCCCAAACCGAGCTGAGCTAAACCATAATGGTCTGGTTCGGCTCGGTTTGAACCGCAGTCTGATTTCGCGGTTCAAACTGTGGCGTGAACCACTGTTTGAACCACAACACCTTCTACATACCATACTTTTTTTATGCCTTAGAAAAGGCCAGTCATTTACTCCCTCCGTCCCAAAATGATTTTATACTTTTTTCCTTCGCAATAATAGAGAAAAATGCATGAAGATCATTTTGGGACGGAGGGAATACATGAATATGCCTTAGAAAAAGCCACAATCATTTACTCCCTCTGTCCCAAAATGATATTCATACTTTTTTCCTTCGTTATAATAGAGAAAGATGCATGAAGATCATTTTGGATGGAGGGAATACATGAATATGCCTTAGAAAAGGCCAAAGTCATTTTGCTCCCTCCGTCCCAAAATGATATTCATACTTTTTTCCTTAGCAATAATAGAGAAAAAAGTATGAAGATCATTTTAGGATGGAGAGAGTACATGAATATGCCTTAGAAAAGGCCACAATATTTACTAAGATAAGCTAGAACATGTTGAGACGGAATTTGTATATTTTCTTAAGAAAAATAATATGCAGGTTAATAATCCTTATATGTAAACACGGTTCAGCTAGCTCGGTTCAACTGTTCGGCTCCACGGTTCGGTTTCGCGGTTCGGCTCGTGGTTCAGCTTGATATGGTTCGGTTTGGTTCGGCTTGGAAGGGCCAGACCGTAAGCCGAACCGAACCGTATGGTTTATCACTTTTCAAAACCGAGCTGAACCACATATGTTTAAAAACCAAGCTAAACCGCTCGGCTTGGTTCGGTTCGGTTCCAAACCGCGGTTTGAGCCGAACCATTTCCACCCCTATCACACATGAGACCGGTCTCGTTGAGAGAGTAAATGGTTTGCCACCCTATAGGCAGAATGGAGCAAGCCCATTTCCTCTCTCCTCGGGATCCGTCTCATGTGTTAGACCGACTCACACAAGATTTTCTCTTGTAAATATAATGATTTGCGAGTGAAACTCAATTATTAATGTGTGCGTATGACAAGTAAAGTAGAAAAATAAAAACAAATAACAAAATTTGGACATTTTAATTAAGTGACTTTTACTAATGAGATGAGATACTCAAAAAAGAAATAGATGTAACTTGTTATGAAACAGATGGAGTACTCTTGAAAATTGTATTTAGCCATTAATTTTTCTCTAAATTTTCATTCTGCTCCCTTTGGGAAACTCTCTCCACGTTTTACTGAATTAAGTTTCAAATTAGAAGAGTTGTTCTTATGAAAAACTTGTTTTCCACTAAGAGATAGAAAAATAGATTTTTCGTAATTGTCTGCTCTAATATTATCAGGTGTTTGTTCTTATATTATAAAGTGTCTGTTATAATATAACACACTACAAGATAAAACATATTTTGTGAACGTCAAAGGTTTAAAAACCGTCATAAAATACCTTTTTGACTGTTTGTGTCACGATTAAAGCTCTGTCACATATGCGTGCATGGCAAATGCTCTTATTGCCATGTGACGGGTTAAAAACCGTAAAAAATGTTTTTTTGTGACAGTTCTTGTCACAGGTTTATCCGTCAATAGAAACTGTGTTATATGTTTGAATTTAAGTGTAACACGAATTTGTGACATTTATCGGCATGTCTAGAACCCATGACAAATATTTGAATTTAACGGTAATATATTTGTTACCGTTTAAGTTATAAAAGTGTTGCATATGCTCAAATAATATACACATTTGTATCGGTTTAAACCATTGTGAATACAGTGTGAAACCAATATCTTTTTTTTACATTTCTAAAGCTACGCCATATGTTCCTGTAGACACCCTGCCTTGGACCGCTCCCGATCGCATGCTTTGTATTTCATTTTACTTTATATTACTTGTTTTCTGTTAGTTTATGTTACTTCCAATAAGTTTCTGACTAACTTTGTTAGTTTTGGGGGCTAAACTGAATAACAATTCTAACTTTCTAGTCTATTCTGCCATTCTTAGAGTCGGGCGCGTTCTTCCTTTTAGGTCAGAAGCGTGCGATTTACACCCCCATGGTGGGAGGTGCGCTCTTTAAGGCATCAGTTACAGATTTCTTACTAAGAATCCCTTCATTTCTGATTTATAACTCATTAACACCAAAATCACCCAGGAAAAATTTGTGTTTTACTATGTTTTTGACACCAAAACCAAACCATTCTCCACCTATAAATACGCCATCTTCTCTCCATAGCAAAGGACATACAATTTGAGTACCAAAACTATAATCAAAACACTCTCATACACCACCCTCTAATTCTCAAGGAAAGGAGTTCTTTTTGAAATATTAGGTTTCTCTCTCTAATCCTCATCTCTCTAATCCTTCTTCTTTTTCTTCTACTTGTCTTTATTTCTTAAGGATGCAATCCCCATAAACATGAGACATGACTTAAGTGATTACTTCACTTATTGAAGTTGATCAAAGGTTATCTCCCTACATTCCAATCCCCTTAAACCCCCCTATTCTTTAATGTCGATTAGCATAGAAGAACCACATAGAACTAGAACACACTAGTAGGAAGACAGGCCCTAAAGCCAGCCGGGCGGGTGCCTAACACTTTCCCATTCCATAACCTAACCCTCGAACTCTATTCCGAATCTATGGTTTTAATGTGGTAAATATGTTTTCACACGTTCCCTCATAAACGTGGGTGTCGTTACAATTCGTGTCACATACACTAATATTGTAAAGCATTAGTTAAATTAAACTACATATCATAAAAAGACTAATACTGATCATATACATTGTGAATAGAACTAAAGAGCAATATAATCTAGAGTGTTGTACCTATATAGGAGCTGATCAATGTCTAAAAGTATAATAGACTAAGTTTGAACAATCACATGTTTGAAAGCCCTACTAAAATATTCTATCTAAAAGCAAAAAACATGGATCAACCAGACACTCTCTTTAATGTCTGCTTCTACAAAATAAATTAGTCCTCCTCTAGTTCCTGATCAAACAAATTAATTGTACTTTGTATAAGTAAAATGGAGTTTAAATCATAAAGCACAATGACATATGCTAAACTCAAGCCAAGATCTATCATTAATTGTATTAGAAAATGCACACATAAAAATTAAATGGTGAACGATATACGACTGACTTCAGCTACACCTTTGTTAGAGAAAAGAGAGAGACGACTAGAGAAAATAATCGAAGGCACTGTTGTTGCTAGAACGATGGAACTAGATTTGCTACAACTCCAACTGAAGCTGATAACGAGATGTAAAGGTGCGGAAACACTATAATCATAGACGAATGACGACTTCAAACTGTTCGATTGAAATGATAAGCGAGAAGGAAATTAAGATTATGTAATAAAGATTGTAGAATAATGAAAAAGATTTTGGAATAGCTACTTACACGTTCAAGCCGCCGCATGAGATTTGGGCTTTTGGAGATTTTTGGATATAGTTAATTTAGGGTTTAGAGAAGGAAATAATGGAGGGCACTCATGGGAAGTAGTTGATATTTTGGGAAATTGAGACTAGCTAGGCAGAATGTTTAGTTTTAACAATTTTCTTTTTTAATAAATATACCACTTAGCACTTCCTATCCACGTGCATCATGGTTTCTGTTTTGAATTACACGGGTACATCACGGTTAATGATGGATCCTAATTTGTAAATTAATTATAGATATTACGATTAGGTAATTGAGTGTTACTTTTTATATATTTATCACGATTAAGAAAAACCATCACTTATGGGCGATTATTAGTGACGATTCGATGGACCGTCACAAAAGAAAATGTGGCAGCCCCCTATTTCGTAGTTACACTTATAAAACATTCATACTTGCGCATATTAATATTCAAACATGTAGTTTTAGTTGTAGTTGAAGTGTTAACGATTGCCGGTTGTAGTCTTAACGATTGCTATCCTAGTGTTAAAAACTGTCTGTTGTAGTATTGAAAAATGCCACTCATACAATCTCAACAAGTGCCAAGTGAGTTTTATAAGTTTCGAAACAAGTCTGTTGTAGTGTTAAAAAGTGTTGCTGTAGTGTTGAAAAATGCCTCACAATATCACAATGTGCCCGGTGAGTTTTACAAGTTCCGATTATTTACACAAATGCCACAGTGCATTGTAAAAACGTTATGCTTATTTATAAAAATGTCACTCCACATTTTGAAAATACGTTCTACCCTAATACGAGTGTAAAATACGTTTTTTAGGAGATTTTCACAACTAGGAAAATGGAAATTAAACGTGGTTGTATATTACTACCTCCACCCTCTATGAAGTTAACGCACTTCTTTTGCTATTGCTTTAAATGAGCTTTAAACAATAATTTACATATTTTTCAATTATATTAGTATTTTTTTTTATTAATATAACTCTATAAATATTATTAATAAAAATTTTAAATTACCACTAAAATCACTATATTGACCTTGACTAATTATTCAAACTTCATAAAATATAACGATAGAAAAATCGAGACTAATTTTAATTTTATGGGATGTAGGGAGTATTAAAAACATGCTTTAGAATATACCCCATTTGTCCAAAAATAAAAATGTCAGACTTGTTAAGAATGGAGTCAAACCGGGAGCTGGACAAGTAAAAATGAGCAAATTCGGGGAAGACTTCCTGAAGTGCCAGTATAGGGTGGCCGCATAGGCTTCCATTCGGTCATAAAATTGGGGCGCATGGGAGGGTGGAAGGGGTATGCAATTTGGATAAGGTTATGCAATTTGGTATTGCGAGCATAGGATGGAAGCGCGGGCACTAGGGATGGCCAAAACCGGTTCCGGGCCCGGTTCCGGTTCCGGTTCAGCATATGGGTAACCCTTAACCGGCCCGCGCTTACCCCGGTTCCGGTTCCGGTTTGGCACAATCCGGTTCCGGTTCGGTCCGGTTCCGGTACGGTTCCGGTCCCCCTCTTTAAAATTATTGAAAAACAAGGATTTTCAGTCCGGTTCCGGTCCGGTTCGCCATTTATGTGAACCTGAACCGGCCCGGATAACTTACGGTTCCGGTTACTCCGGTTCCGGTTTACTCCCCGGTTTGCTCCGGTTCCGGGCTTTTCCGGTCCGGTTCCGGTCCGGTTTTCCGGTTCCGGTCCGGTTCCGGTCCGGTTTGGCCATCCCTAGCGGGCACCTTATAAAAGCCATGCGCGCGCATCATGCAGTTGCATAGGCCCGCATATGGCTATTTCTATTTTTTTCAAATTTCTTTTTTGTCAAAGGTTTTGGACTTGTTTCAGGGAGCCTATATAAACAATGTTCGGCCACCAAACTCATTGTATCACTAAATTATAATAATACAGTCCAAGATCTTTGCTTAACAATGCCCACAAATGTAGTCAATCATATTAAAATAATTGTCTTTTCAATTTTTTGAGCTCTCCATTGTTTTTCCTTGATTGTCGTTCTTATCGAGTTGTAGGTTTATGTTGATTATCTTGCGATCTATTTAAGTAGGCGTTTGATTTTCCAACATGACCTTGATTATTTGGTCAATATTATTAAAGTTTGATCAAGTATTTATAAATACTTAATCATCTTTATGTTATTTTAAAAATGATTATTGATGCACAGAAAGAAATAATAACAATAAATGTTACTATAATTTCATGAATATAAACAATTTATCCATAAAATGTTGGTCAAAATCCAATTAAGATGATCAAAAAAAGTTAAAATACGACTGTTGATGTCAAGAACGTTGGATTAGCCGTAATTCAGCAGTTCGAATAATCCCATCTATCCTTGAATGTCCTGAAAGAGATGAACAAACATAAACTATGCTGGGGGCTTCTTCGGCGAAAGCCATGCAGCGTGACAATAAGTATGGGTTTTGAAAGAGAGCAAATCAATTGACAATAGTTCAGAGTCAAAAAATGCGTTACCCATGACCTGTGAATTATGGCGTGTATTTATAATGTAATCGAATAGTTTTCTTGCTTGGAAATGAAGTTTTAGAAGTATAGGAAGTTTAGGACTGATTTTAGGGAAGTGAAAGCCCATTTAGATCATAATTCCTTAGTTTCCATGTTTAAGGATATTTTCTTAATCGTGTATATCACCTTGTTGGAGTAGATTTTGGACTTTTTTAGATGCACGCATTCCTTATTTGATTAGGGTACTGCGAGTTCATGAGTATTGACCATGTTATGGTGGCACGTGGCCTTGGTCGGCACACGCCTCTTCGTGGTTGGCATAGGCATATGCCGAGGAGAGGTATCTTGGCTGGGACAGTCCATTTTTTCTGCAGTCTGAAGGCTTGCCCAAAATAAAGGTACGCCGAGGAGTGTATATGAAGGGCATAAGTATGTTTTCACCATTCCCTATGCTGAGTAGGTATTACTTAGGTCCCACAATAGGTGGGTCCATTCCTTGGTCTTAGTGGGTCTTGCCCACGGTGTGACCCGGCCCATGGTCGTGCTCGGTTTATACAGTTCAACGACATTTATTTTGTGATGAAGGAAATAATAGGTTTAATAAATAAAATTTTTATACAATGATAAAATAGCAATAGACTTTATATAGTCAAACTATGATATATATGTTGTCAAGGACTAATAAAAAAAAGTTGAGTAAACGACCAAAATGACCCGCGTACTATATGAATACAACCAATTTGACCTACGTACTACCTAAACTATCAAATCAACCTGCGTACTATGCATAAATCAACCAAATCAACCTAAACCGTTAGTATACATTAATGGATGTTAATAACTGTTAAAAACTTAACAGATATTACAATCAAAAATTTCAAAATCAACCCCAATACAGATTAAATGAACCAAAATTATTTACCCAACCCTGCTCCTTAGTCTAATACAGTATATTTAATTTGGAGAAGAAATTCTTTTACAAATAAACCCCATCCCATTTCTTTTTAAACTTGGAACACATTATCAAAACTTCCCTTCATCTTCATCTCCAGATTCACCGCCACCCCACCCACAACCCACACCTATGGCCGCCTCCTCCTCCCCATGCCACCCTTGCCCCTCCCTATTCCCACCACTTTCATCCCCTTCCCCTTCCCACCTCACCGCTACCATTTTCCTCACTCATTTGCTGTTTATTAGTACCCGGTCTGAAGAATGAGTTCTTAGACATTCCAAAACTCACAGGGACCTCACAGGTATTTACAAGCCGCGCATGACTTATCCAGAATTTCTCAAAAAGCCCAAATAAGAAGATATTTACACTTGATCAGATTATTCTCGAAGATAGACGTTATCTAGGGTTTCTCCAGAGTCTAAGTCTGATCACAACCTTGGGAACCACGCCAATCTACAGGATTGGCCGGGCGGTCACTTATTCCCTGGCCGGGCGACCAGTGTTTCCTGCCTAAAACCCCTATAAATAGGTGCCTAAGCTTCACAAATAAAATACACAATTCATTCTATGAATTATGCGGTCAAAACTGATGAGAAACTCTTAGTTTAAGCCTTTTCGGCACCCTCGAAGCCTCTTCGAATATTCAAGAAGCTTCAATCATAGTTCTTGCCGATCAAGGTAAGTCTTCTTACTCTTCTTATTATGTTCTTATTATGTTCTTGGGCTAGATCTATATTATGCATGTTTTCATTATGTTTATGCATCCATATTCATGTGATTCATAATGTGTTCTTCATGTTCTTAGTATAGATTCATAATATATGCCATGTTTAGGGTAGCGATCTTCATGTCTTACATGTTCTTTCATATGTTTTCATGATGTTCTTATTATTATGCTAGATCTACGACTTATACATGCGTAACATACTAGATCTAGGGTTTTAATCCTTATTCATGTGCATATAACATAGCCGATGATGATCCCAGGGTTTCTTCAAACCCTAATATGATCTAGGAACTACTTCTAACCCTAATCTTCCCCCTCTTTATGCATGATCCTGCTTCATCTCTCTATTCTAATTATCAATGAACTACGCTGACCTGAGCTTCTCATGATGAGAAGAACGTAGGCAATCCTCGGATCCGGTCTCAAACACATACACACATACACATTGATCATGATAGAAAGACCGATTCGTTGGGCAATAGGAGTGATCACATTAATATTCTTTTCTTATTGTAATTTGACCCCCGAACCCTATTATTCTCATAAATGGGTTTCTCAATGTTTTAACTACAAATAAAACAACTTGGCGACTCTCAATTTTATTCAGAGGTATTCACAGTGGCGACTCTGCTGGGGACTTTGTTTTTGAAAACCTTTTTCAAAACTAAGAGGGTCTAACTTTCATTACTTCATGATTTCGTGTGTGTTCTAACTGCCCCGCGCATCTCTGCTTCTTTAAAAACTGCACTTCTGCAATTTCTCACGTTTTTGTTTTTACAATCCGTACACCTTCTTTAGGTCCGTCCGCCGGCTGTCAAGCCGTACGGCTCCCCTTTCCTACAAAACTGGTTCTAACGATTTCGTGCACGTTTATGTGTTCATAGCATGCTAAAATGTTGTAGATCTGCTCTGCTTATGTTTATTTCATGCTTAAATACTGTTACTATGAATTGTTTTGCTAGTAGACTTCTCTCGTGCATTGCATCTCATCATAAAAATCGTGTTCTAATCGCACACTACCACTAGTCCGTGTCACACTGCACACCCTACTATGGATAATCTGCCGAGTGCACAGATTTAGGCGATCCTATCGTCTCTATCTCCGTGGCACCCGGGTTATCTAACTCCCCATGTACGCTTGCGAGCGGTTGAGGTTAAACCTTGTCCGTGTCTAAACCATGCACTTTGATCGAGTTTAAGAATACTTACCAAAGCGATTATCTTAAATCATCTTTACTAGGTTAAATCTGTTATCTTGACCAAGGACCGAGTCATCTTCCTTTCTTTTTGACCTCTACGTTCATCTTCTAATACTTATGGTTTTCAAAAGTCACTGACCTCTTGCGGTCACTCTCTCACTCACTTGTCTTACTAAACCCGAACTACGGTGACCTGAGCCTTTAATTGTGTGGGAACTCTCCCTCATGGTAAGGGGAACGTAGGCAGCTTCGTCCCGGTCAAACTTTTAGTCTTTTCATTCAAAGTACATTTCAAAAATATGGAGATCGAGTTTCTTCATAAAAATGATTTTATAAACGATGCCTTATCATTAATTATAAGTTTAACTTAATTCAAATACTTAATTCCTCCGTAACCATTACAAAATCCTGCATCATGTCTGCCGAAGGAATCATCGAAGTCGCAACCGAAGCTTTCCACCCATGGTCTCGAGACAACTCTCCACCCCAACACTGCTATCAATGAACAAGTATCCCACTTCAACACCATCCTCGATGAGAAATCAACCCACTTCGAGACCATCCTCAACGAGCAAGCAACCCTCTTCTGGACCGCTCTCAATGAGCAAGAAGCCTACTTTGAGACTGTCCTCCTCAAGCAAGCAGACCACTTTGAGAAAGAGATGTACAAGGCTCTAAAGGACACCGATGAGCGTCTTCGATCCGATATCTATGGCGTCTACGACTAACCGCACTCTCCCTCATGCTCAGTTTCAACACCCGTACGCTCCTCAAATGTATGGGCCACCACAGACTTTCCCCGTCGGGATGCCTCCTATGACTACTCATCAACAAGAAATACCAGTGCCTAAACCACCCTCCAAAATGGTTCGTGACAAGAAGGACGAGCGCGAGTACGATGATTTGGGTATTCTATTAGACAAATTCTTCAAAAGTCTTGTTCAAGCCGGCAAGTTGTCTCCTTTACTCAACTACAAACCAATCGTTGAAGACAAGACTTGGACCCCTCCAAATATTGCAAATATCACCAATACGTTGGACATGACACCGAGAATTGCCTCCAATTGAAGAGAAAGATCCAAAGCCTCATTGATAGCGGAGCCATCACCCACCAAAGGAATGCATAGGTGTGAGCAAAGTTAAAGCAAAGAACAAACTACACCGGGGCTACCTCCTTCAAAAAAAAAAAGTCTTTTAGTCTTCGTAGGTTTTAGAGAGTATTTTAGTCAAATCCACCTCGGACATTAGTCTTTTATTTTACTAGCAAAAGTCCACTTTGGACACTAGTTAGATTGTTAAAGGCCACCTCGGACTAGTCAATTTGAGTCTTATGTTTTTAGCTAGCAGTATGAAGCATGTACGTAGATAAATAGCATGTAGATAGCACATAGATAGCATGTAAATGGCAATGTAGACTGACTAGGAGCGCATTGCACATGCTAAGGGTACCCTAGTTGGGTTCAGAAACTGCTGCCTAAAGAAGATTTAGGGCTTTTGACCTATAGGAAGTGTCCTAAGTTGTAGGGTAAATGGTGTAGGACCGAGTCAGTTAGGACATCACGGAGATGAGATGAAAGACATTTTGTAAATTTAGTGGAGACCGAGCGTGCGGGTTTATAAATAATGTGTCGTGATAGAAAACACTTTGAAAATGTAACGACTTTATAAAGATGCCTTATAATTAATTATAGTCTAATTAATTCAAGTACTTATCATTCGTTAGGTTTGTTGATTAGGGTAGCCCTTCGGGTGAGTGTGATTTTATCGGGTTGCCGGTGATTTCTGAGTAGCCAGGCAGTTGACCTAATTTCTTTTAGGGAAGCCCCATTTTGATGGGGGCTCTTGGAGGAAGTCAACCATGTTGAACTTTGGTGGAGAGATAACCTTTCATATAGAGTGATCCTGTTGGCGCGTCGCTAGTCGGTCCAATTCCATTGGGACAGCCCCAGTTTGGTGAGGTCATTAGAAAGAGGTCATCCATGTTGAGCTTTGATGGAGAGAGATGACTTTCTGCGGGGAATGATCTTGTTGGAGCATCAATACTCGGCCTAATTCCGTTAGGGTAGCCCCAGTTTGGTGAGGGCATAAGGTGGGGGACTCTACCTCCTTTTAGACGCACTTTATTTTTTCTCTAGACCGCCCTTGCGGGGTTTCAATCTAGGTGGGTATATTCTTTTAGCGTCATTTTTTTTTAATTTCAGTCGACTCAAAATAAATAAAAAGACAGAATTGTATGGGTGACTTGCAGGAGCCTTTTCGTTATGGTGAGAGAGAGAGAGAGAGAGAGAACGAGAGAGGGAGTTCTCACATTTTGACTCTTTGATAACTGAGTGTATATATGTCCAAAAGGAAGGAAGCCCCTGCTTGATAGAAAGTAAGTGTTTAGCTGTTTCCTAGATTGTAGAATAGAAGACTTGCCGAGACATTTGAAAATTGATTTATTCAGAATTATCTTTTGATTGCTCGAGAATGGACCTCGTTGATTAGTTACGTATCTTATGGTTATGTTTTGGACAAGTAGTCTCGAAATAATAAACGCCTTTATTAATCGAGAAAGCGATTAGAAATTATGGTGTATGGGGAAGAGAGAAAAGAATGAAAGTTGGCTCGAGGTGGGTTGTGTATATTTTGTGGACCGGACCAGGAGGTTGCCTACGTTCCTCTCGGTGTGAGAGGCTCAGGTCCGCGTAGTTCAAGGATGATCTGGTTGATGATGATACCGGGTTTGAGTGATGGTCTGCTCCATTGCTGCTTGTTGCTTTGGATTGCTTCGTTTGTAGTTGCTGCTTTGAACCGCTGCCATCGAATTGAGTTGAACTCCTTTGATAAGGAAGAAAAATAGAAAATAAGAAGTGAAAAGAAAGTGGGACTTTTACTTCTCCTATGATGATAGCCCCTTCTATTTTTCTCTGCTTTGATTTTTTTTTTTTTTTTTTGTGCACACCCTTATTTTTACCTAGGTCGCCCTTGCGGGTTTTCAACCTAGCGGGCTTCTTTTTTGTGCATTTTCTCTAATTTTTTCCTAAGCCGACCGTTGTGGGTTTCGACCTAGCGAGTTTTTTTTTTTTTTTTTTTTTTTTTTAATATGTATGTACATATGAAACTTTGGGCATGATGAGCCCCTAGTTCGATTTCGTCTTTGGGATGTAGAACTCGTAGAGGGGGTTTGAATATCCCCTTACCTTTCGTTGACATCTTCGAGGAGGACGGATAGCCCTAGTGCATCGTCATGTCGGGAACGGACAACCTTTGTGATTGTGCAGGCGCTTCTTCGATGGTGAGCAGCTCTACAGTCATCATCTTCTTCATGAGAAGGTGGAAGTGTATATGGGGAGTATTTAGTGGGTGTACATAGTGGGTGTACACAAGGGGTTTATATAGAGGGTGTGCACACAGTGGGTGTACACAGGGGTATATATAGAGGGTGTGCACACAGTAGGTGTACACGAGGAGTATATATAAAAGTTGTGCACACAGTGGGTGTACACAAGGGGTATATATAGAGGGTGTGCACACAGTGGGTGTACATGAGGAGAATATATGGAGGGTGCACACAGTGGGTGTACACGAGGAGAATATATGGAGGGTGAGTTTAGAGAGTGTATATAGAAACAAGAAAACGATTCGATTGATCAAAGCGTTTGTTATTTTTTAGACTAATTGTTTGTTTAGTTATGTATGATGGTTTGTGGGTCCATTTACCTTTTAATGAGTCTTCATTAATGAATATATTTACGATTAATTCATCATATAAAGATATAGCAATCAATTGTCAATTAAGATTAATACAATTTTCATGGAGTTGATGTATATATGCAAGATTATGTCTCAAGTCTAGAGAGAAAAGAAATAAAGACTCTTTTATTAAAGACTCAAATAGACTAGTCCGGGGTGGACTTTAACAATCTAACTATTGTCCGGGGTGGACTTTTGCTAGTAAAATAAAAGACTAATGTCCGAGGTGGACTTTGACTAACAGACTCTCTAGAACCTACGAAGACTGAAAGACTCGTTTTCTTTTATTTATATATTTTTTTGAAGGAGGTAGCCCCGATGTAGTTTCTTCCTTGTTAGACTTTGCTCACGCCCATGTATTCCTCTGGCGGGTGATGGTTCCACTATCAATGAGGCTTTGGATCCTCCTTTTCAGTTGGAGGCAATTATCAGTGTTATGTCTGATGTATTGGTGATACTTGCAATATTTGGAGGGATCCAAGTCTTGTCTTGCAAAGCATGGTTTGTAGTCGAGGAGAGGAGATAACTTTCCGGCATGAACTAGACTTTTGAATCATTTGTCTAATGGCATACCCAAGTCATCGTACTCGTGCTCGTCCTTCTTGTCACGAACCAACTTGGAGAGTGGTTTAGGCACCGGTATCCCTTGCTGATGGGTAGTCATGGGAGGAATCCCAACAGGGAGAGTCTGTGGTGGTGGCCCATACATTTGAGGAGCGTACGGGTGTTGAAACGGAGCAGAAGGGAGAGTGTGGTTGAGGTATTCGTAGATGCCGTAGATGTCGACTGGAGATGTTCCTCGGTTTGCTTTAGAGCCTTGTACATCACTTTCTGGAAGCGGTCTGTTCGCTTGAGGAGAACAGTCTCAAAGAAGGCTTCTTGTTCATCGAGAAGATTTCGGGAGAGGGTTGCTTGCTCCTTGAAGATAGTCTCATAGTGGGCTGCTTGCTTATTGAGGATAGTCTTATAGTGGGCTGCTTTCTTGTTGAGAGCGGTGTTAAGATGGACCGTTTGCTCATTGAGAATGGTGTTGAAGTGGGCTGCTTGCCCTTGAGAACGGTGTTGAAGTGGGCTACTTGCTCATTGAGAACGGTGTTGGGGTGGAGAGTTGTCTCGAGTCCTTGGGTGGCAGCTTCAGTTGTGACTGTGATGATTCTCTCGGCAGACATGATGCAGGATTCTGTAATAGTTGGTGGAGAAATTAAGCCTTTGAATTGATTTAGACTCATAATTAATGACAACGCATTGTTTATAAAATCATTTTTATGAAAAGACTCGATCTCTGTATTTTCGAAATGTACTTTGAATGAAAAGACTAATAGTTTGATCGGGCCAGAGCTGCCTACGTTCCCCTTACTATGCGGGAGAGGTCCCACACAATGAGAGGCTCAGGTCACCGTAGTTCGGGTTAAGTAAGAGAAGTAAAAGAGTGGCCGCAAGAGGTCAGTGATTTTTTGAAAACCATAAGTATTAGAAGATGACCGTAGAGGTCATAAAGAAAGAGAGATGACTCAGTCCTTGGTCAAGTAAAGGTTGAGGGACCCTATATAAGGTGGTCTGACATGGGTAGACCAAGAGGTGGGTCATCTAAGGTTGGTTAGCTTGACTAAAGGTGAGGTCAAGATGAAGGATTGACCTAGACGGGTTAAAGGCGGGTTGACCTAGACAAGTAGAAGATGGGTTGACCTAGACGGGTCAAGGAGACATGTTTGACCTAGGCGGGTCAAGGGCGGGTTAACCTAGATGGGTCAAGGAGACGGGTTTGACCTAGACGGGTCAAGGAGATGGGTTGACCTAGAATAGTCGAGGTAGAGGGAGATGGGTTTGACCTAGACGGGTCGATGACGGTTTGACCTAGACGGGTTGAAGGTGGGTTGACCTAGAGGGGTCGAAGGTTGACTAAAGATGATCTAAGGTAGACTAAGTTAACCTAGACGGGTCGAGGTAACGGGTTTGACCTAGACGGGTCGAGGGTTGATTAGAGTTGATCTAAGGTAAACTCATGCAGCATGATGTATGATTTTAGTTAAGGTTAAGATTATTGTTTTGATAAGTGTTCTTAACTCAATCAAGGTGCATGGTTTAGACACGGACAAGGTTTAACCTCAACCGCTCGCAAGCATACACGGTGAGTTAGATAAATCGGGTGCCACGAAGATAGAGACGACAGGATCGCCTAAGCTGTGCACTCAGCGGATTATCCGGAGTAAGGTGTGCAGTGTGACACGGACTAGTGGTAGTGTGTGATTTGATTCATGAAGAGTTATACTAGCATGACAATTCATAGTAATATCATTTAAGCATGAACCGAACATAATAGAGCAGATCTAGAACATTGAAACGTACTATGAACACAAAACCCTGCAGGAAATCGTTAGAATCAGTTTTACAGAAATGTGAGAATTTGTAGAAGTGCAGTTTTTTTTAAAGAAAAGGAGTGCTCGGGGCAGTTAGAACACACACAAAATCATAAAGTAATGAAAGTCAGACCCTCTTAAGTTTTGAAAAAGGTTTTCAAAAACAATTTGTCCCCAGCAGAGTCGCCACTGTGAATACGTCCGATTGAAATTGAGAGTCGTCACGTTGTTTTATTTGTAGTTAAAACATTGAGAAAACTATTTATGAGAATAATAGGGTTCGGGGGTCAAATTACAATAAGAGAAAAATATAACAGTGATCACTCCTATTGCCCGATGAATCGGTGTTTCCATTATGATCAATGTGTGTGTGTGTGTTAGTGATTGAGACCGGATCCGAGGATTGCCTACGTTTTTCTCATCGTGAGAAGCTCAGGTCAGCGTAGTTCATTGATGAATTAAGAATAGATAGATGAATAGGGATCATGCATAATGTTGGGGGAGGAGAAAGAAATATACAAGATGATCACATCCTAGAATAATGATTATTCATCTTAGGAGAGCTAATGATCATGGGAATATTTACCTACAGTTCAGGGTTTAGAAGTACTCCCTCCGTCCCATAACAATGGGCACAAACTTCCATTTTGGGCGTCCCATTCAAATGGGCACATTACTAAAAATGGAAAGAATCTTTACTATTTATCCCACTCATTCTCTCTCCTACTTTACTTTTACACTCACAACATTTACACTTTCTCTCTCCCACTCACATTTCATACTCACAACATTTACACTTTTCTTAATTCTTGTGCAAGAGTCATTTTGTGCCCATTGTTATGGGATGGAGGGAGTAGTTCCTAGATATCGTTAATCATCATCGGCTATGTTATATGCACATAATAGGGATTAAAACCCTAGATCTAGTACGTTACGCATGGATAAGTCTTAGATCTAGCATAATAATAAGAACATCATAAAACATATGAATGAACATGTAAACATGAAGATCGCTACCCTAAACATGGCATATATTATGAATCTAGACTAAGAACATGAAGAACGCATGAAGAACATATGAATATGAATGAATAAACATAATGAAAACATGAATAAAACAGATCTAGCCTAAGAACATAACAAGAACATAATAAGAAAAGTAAGAAGACTTACGTTGATCGGCAAGAACTATGATTGAAGCTTCTTGAAGATTCGAAGAGGCTTCGAGGGTGCCAGAAAGGCTTAAACTTAGAGTTTTTTCGTCAGTTTTGACTCTGAAACTCGCAGAATGAATTCCTTATCGATCTCTGGAACTGGAGGCACCTATTTATAGGGAACTGGAGATGGAAGGAGTGGCCGCGCAGCTAACTCCCACACTGGCCATATGGCCAGTGTTGCCGGATATCGTGGTTATCTAGATCTCAGTGAAATCTCATCACTTTGTTCTCGGGATTAGGTCAATATCGTGATAGAATTCGACCTATAACTGATTTCGTCAATCTAGAACTCTGGAATGTTGCCGGATAAGTCCCTGTCAGGTTTTTATTGCCTAAAAGGTCCTCGGAGGCTCCTAAACGTCTAGGAAGTCCTCAAACTTCAGATCGGGTACTAACAACGAGGCAGAACATTTGCATGAAGGCTTGCTGTAGGAGGGGAAAGGTAGGACATTTGTTGCTGTCTTCTCCTATAATTATGCATTTTGATTTCTCTTGATCACATATTTTCATTGAATTTTGTGTAGATGGTTTTTTCTGTCTTCAAACGGTGGATAACATCCTATTGTGGCTACATGGAATGGAACATAACATAAGCATAATTATAAGCAACATATTTATAAAGAATAATCTTATACCTGGAGAAAATTTATTGCCTTTAGAATCGCAACCTATAATTACTGAAGTTCCCACTAGGATTGATTTTGGCGATTCTTCTTCTTCTTTTGTATCATCGTCAGCAACCGATAAACGGGACCAAGTTCTTTCACATCTGCAATCATCTTTGGAACCTACTGTAATAACCTTAGCTTTTCCAATGGAAAATTTAAGGTTATTACATTACGTTACAAAGGTGATTGCTGATGTGGAAGAACTTGGTCCGGTTTGTGAGGTTGCTGACGATGATACGGAAGAAGGTGAAGAACCACCAAAATCAATCCTAGTGGGGACTTCAGTGACTTCAGTAATTATAGGTTGCAATTTCAAATGCAATAATTATGCTTGTAAAATACGTGGCTTATAATTATGCTACCAACATATGGAGTGAAGTATGCAAAGGCATCAATTCTTCTATAGGTATTCTTTGTTCATATTCTATGCACAATTTAATCAGTAGTTTCTTTATGCATGTATACCACAGAGTTTGTAGTTGGGGTGTTACCTAGTTTATGAGTAGTTGGGGTGTAATTACCTAGTTTATGAGTGTAATAAAAGTTGCAACTGCAGTAGGAGCTGTCCAAATAAGATATGATTTTTTTTGTCTATTAATAACTGGGGTTGGCTGTCAGAGCTGGGGAACAAAATGATGGGTGGAGTCCGTACCACCTATGCCTTTGATATTGCGACTAGTATACGCCTTATATCGTTCTCTTATCGTTTTTAACATCCTCCTCGTTGATAATTCTCCATAAGTACTTGCAAGATTAAGTTTGCATAATAGTATGCATACTGCCATCAATATATATCTCTTCTTTTCTGTTTACTTCCAAGTGATTACTGTTTTTTTCTTCTTTTTTGTGTGTGTATTTTTGTCTCGCCTGTTTCCCATGCCATATCATTTTGCTCTTCTAATAGCGGGCTTTGTTTATCTCTGTTAAAGTTACTCTGCAATGCAAATATACATCTCCTCATCTCTTCTTTTAACTTGTCAATGCTTCTAAACTATTACTATGAAAAGGATTTTGTCGTAGGCTTCTGATTAAACCTCTTTTTTTTTTCCTTCTGTTTCAGGAAATAAAAGTTTTACAGGCTTTAGAGCATCCTAATATTGTACGGTATCTTGGAAGTGAAACTGTAAGTATTCATTTTGTCTATGGTTATACTGTGGGAATCAGGTTTTATCCTGTATAGTTTCATCATAAAAGGCAATTAATAGGCGATAACTCTGTTTTTGTGTAGATTGAGGATCGGTTTTGCATATACTTGGAGTACATACACCCTGGCTCCATCAATAAGTATGTCCGTGACCATCAGTTACATTGCACAGGTTTAAACTTACTTCTAGTTGTGTACCATCTTAACTCATTAGTGAATTTTTTATTTTTGGATATGTTCAGTTCTACTTACTGTTTTTGAAGGCTTGAAGCTTGTTGTATTGTTAATAGCCCTTTTGTAAATAAGTGAAAGAGTTGTAAGCAGTTCTTGTATATCACTTTTGTTAATTTATATTAATTTAAGTGAAAAAGCTGTAAGCATTTCCTGTATCTCTCTCTCTCTCTACGTGTCATGTGTGGGTTAGAGTTGAAATTGCGGGGAGGTGGGGGCTGGGGCTGTGTTGGTTTCTAGCAATTATGGTTTGAGCTGAAATTGCAGCACGGTGGGGGGAGGAATGATTTTTTTTTTTTTTTTTTAAGCTTCGCAACGTTTTGTAAACGTTGCAGTACAACGTTTTCATAAACGTTGTCATCCAACATGCAACGTTTTGACTAAACATTGTGCTAAACTTCCCAACGTTTTACATAAACGTTGTTGAAAAATAATTACCACGTGTAAGCAAACGTTGTTATGATCTTATACAACGTTTATCCAATGTTGTTGAAAAGTACTAAAAATTATGAAAATCAAAATAAACAACGTTGGGCGCAACATTTTGTAAACGTTGTCTTAAAACTGGACTTTTAACAACAATGGATGACACAACGTTTTCCAAAACGTTGTGGAAGGTCAAAGACAACATTTTTTAAACGCTGTGGAAGATTATTTTTGTTGTTGTGTATGTAGGCTTCCAGGAAGAGGAGAGTTGTTCTTATTCCTCATCTACTCTAAATTTGTTTGAACGTCGAAGAGGACCAACTAATTTAAGAAATTAGTTGGTGAATACCCAATGGCCTGCTGAACAATGTGAACAAGTTTGTCTTTAGAAAATTGTATTTATTCATTCCCTTTTATTCTTGACTTAGGCTCTCAGCCACAGCTGAATAGTGTGAACAAGTTTGTCCTTAGGAAATTGTATTTATTCATTCTCTTTTACGCTTGTCTTAGGCTCTTATCTTAACCCCTTAATTCAAAATTATCATAAAGGGTTAGAAGTTGCTTTTGAGGTAACTATGATAATTGAGTTGTACGAATTCAATATAGTAGAGAGTTGAAATAATAATTTAGCGCAATTTTTTTTATTTTTTTTAATTAAGGGGGTCAAAATGTATAAATCTATTTTTTTTCTGTAGTAAATATCATTTTTTTTTTTTGTAGTATCAATCAATTTTTTTTATATTTTTTTGTACTACTAAAATTGACACACTCCAAAATTGAAGGAGGTCGACTCTATGTGGCTTCGCCACTTCCTCGAAGCCTCTCAATCTTTTAGGGGTTTATTTCACTTCCCATTATTTGAACAAATATTATCATATTTGAGGTCTGGTTCATTTTAAAGTTTAAATTTATTTAATTTTTTGAAGGTTAAATGACTACCATAATAAAAATATTATTAGGAATTTACATTGAAGAGTAAAATAGCCACTCAGGAATAAAATTATTGAACTTGAAATCTATATATGGGGGAAAGTGAAACAAAATTAAGGGTTAGTCTCTTGTAAAACTCGTTTTTTCTAGTGATTAAGAAAAATATATTTTTAAATGCGCGGTAGATTTTTTGTAAATAAACGAAACTTTAAAAGAAAAAACGCGCGGTGGCATTTTTGTAAGTAATCAAAATTTCTCAACACCATCTGACACTCTTCAACACATAGCTGGACCTTTGTAACACAACAAGTGATCATCTTAAATATTATTACTAGCTATATGTTAACACTTAATAAAAACTTTAAAGGTCTGTTTGAGAGACTAAGGGCTTGTCTGGTGCATAACCCGGCATCGACTATACTGAAACCTTCAGTCTCGTCGTCAAACCGGCCACTGTCCGCCTACTTCTGTCTCTTGCCAGAACCAATCACTTGCCTCTTCGCCAACTCGACGTCAACAATGTTTTTCTTCAAGGTACACTTTCTGAAACCGTGTTCACGACCCAACCTCCCGGTTTTGTGGACTAATGCCCAAAGGCCTTGTTCATTCATTTTGAAAAATATTTTTGTTTTCAAAATTATTTGAAAAAGAGTCAGAGGGTAAATAGTAGTACTTTATTATGAGTTAAAGTTTTAGTTGTAATTTTAATCTTTATTATTTAAATTCTTTGTACCCGAAGGGGTTCCTAATGCGCAAAGGCCTTGTTCATTCATTTTGAAAAATATTTTTGTTTTCAAAATTATTTGAAAAAGAGTCAGAGGGTAAATAGTAGTACTTTATTATGAGTTAAAGTTTTAGTTGTAATTTTAAAGATATATAAGTATTTTATACCTTCATGGACTGTACCTTTGTTTGTAGTCGTCTCCAATCCTTGTCAACTAACCGCGGCGTTTCCCCTACACGGCCTCCTGCCTCAACGGGTACTCCAAGAAATGCGTAGCTATTCAGACGGGACTCCAGGATAGACTCAAACAAGTATGACCCATGATATGTATAAAATTATTTCTTATATAAACTTTAAAAATATCCTTCATATTCTTCTTCTACTGGCTCAAATCCCAGTAGAGTGATTTCTTCAAGAATTTTGACTTTGTCATAATTCTGCTTTCTATTAGGGCACTCATTGGCATAGTGTCCTTCTTCATTGCAGACCCAACATCTACAATTCTTTTTTCCCTTAGGGCAGAATTTTTGTTTATTAAAATTCTTTTTCCTAAGAAATTTTCCAGGTTTAAAAGTTTTAAATTTCCTTTTAAACTTGTACTTCGAAGTTTTCTTTTTAAACTTCTTTTTATTTTTAGTTATGTACTGAGGTGTACAACCAAAAATAAGACTTGGTTCAGCAATCTTATTACAGCATTTTTTACTGAAACTTTTTAATTGCTTTTGTTTTCTGGTGAAATCACAAACCTTTGTAATTTCTTCTTTTACCAGATTTTGAGCGAAGGCTAAGCTGTAACGAGTAAGCTCGTTTGATTCTTTGAAGAATCTTTCTACAGCTTTTTCTCCTACCAATGGTATTTTTCTTATGTAGTTTTCTACATAAGTAGGATACCCTTGTTGATTGCCTGTTGCATACATGTGTTGCTCATATTCGCAGTAGAATTGTTCTAACTGACATATGTCACATATCTGCATTTTTATCAGACTATCTTTTGCTTTTTCTTTGATTTTGTTTTCTTCACTGGTCCTAGAACCAACAAAATCAATACCTAGAAATAATGTATAGAATGTATTCAGTACATTATTGAAGGTTGTTACTGGACTGAGAGTTGGAACCCAGGTAGTTTCTTTTAATACCTTGTTCGCAATTCCTGCAGTTTTATGATCTAGCAACAGTAATGTTGATGCTTGATCTTCGTATTTGTCTGGTTCAGTTTGAATAATCAAACTAATTTCTTTGGCCCAGACTTCTATTAATTGTTTTCTATCTGCTTTGATTGTTGTACAATCCAGATATAAAACATTAGATCCAAAAGGTCCAGGGTTGATTTTAAACTCGCTTGTGCCAGGATAAAAATCTCCTTTTCTTTTTCGACCCCTTTGTTCTGCTGCTTCTGAAGTTTCGGCCTTTTCTTTTTTAGGAATGTCCTCATTGTTCATTCTAAAATTTTCGGCGATTTCTTCTTCAGAAGAACTGTCTTGAGAGGATTCATTTTCTGATTCCTCAATGATATTCAAATATTGAATTTTCTCAAACATTTTTCGAATGTTTGGATTTTCAATAAGTGAATTCTCAGCTTCTGTTTCTTCTAGATCTAGAAGAATTAAAGCTTGCTCGAATTTCTCTGCTTCTTTTGCAGAAGAAATTGATTCTTGTTTTAGAGTTTCCCAATAGAATTCTCTAACACAATCCATCGTCATGATTTATAGCCGGGAGGCCAAATCATGCTGTTAGGGTTTTTTCCCGTCCCTAATTCTTCGTTTCCTACACAATTGTTAGGAAAGCTATACTGATAAGGTTTTTTAGATCTTTCAGTAATTTGATTATCTGTTGAGATAATCTCTTGATTTCTGGTGTTAACCAGCTGTTCAAGAATTTCTTGATTGCACGAACATTTTTTCATTTCTGAAATAATTTTCGCGGCTGCTGCTTCTACAACTTCTTTTGTAGACGCTTCTTTGCTCTTTTCTAAAATTGCTTTTAGTAAAGGAACAATGATTTTATCAAGAATTTCTTCTATTTACTTGGTATTGTTAGCCATTTTTAGCTATCTTGATTATTCTCTAATAATCTAGCTAGGCTTTCAATTCTTGCTGACATGCTTCGCAACAGATTTTGATCTGTTGAATGTCTTGCACTAGAAGATTCTCCTATTTCTAGGCTGTTTCTTTTAATGCTTAGTCTTGGTTTTTGACCAATTCTTGGTTTATCTTTTGCAATATCAATTGCCCAAGATTCTTCTTTTGGCTCTATATCGGAGAAAGTTCTTTCTTCGATATTTCCAACTTCTGAGAAGACATCATCTAATTCGATGTATTCTTTCTTTTTGTATTCAATGCTGTGAACACTATTGGTTAACGCATAAGCAACCAAATATGTTAAGCTGAATACTTTATCTCCTTTATTCATTAGGTCCGATCTTTCGAACTGGTGAACAAAAGATAAAGTTTGGTCTAAGTTTTTAGTATTAAGGGATACTTCAAACTTAGGATATACCGAAAACATGAATTTTCGGTATGCTAAATTGCCTCTAGCAGCTCCTAGAACGCAATCTTTTCTGTCATTAATCCTATTGTCGATTAATGCCATTTTTATTGGGGAATCTATTCCTTCTTGGAAACTAGATTTCAATAATATCTTTATTGCTCCTAAATGAACAGTCGTCATTTTGGATCTGATCTTAGGATCTATTTTCTGAAGATTCCTATTTACTTCTTCTTTAGTTATGAATGGTAAATAGACTTGTCCTTTGGTATCTTTTATATCGACATACAATTCTTTTGTACTGACATAATAAAAGATATTATTTTTTCTTTTTAAGAACTGCAAAGCTGGTATCTTAAAAATAGAATTAGTTTTCAAAGATAAATCTGCTTTATTTTTTTTGAAAGAATATTTTGCTTTATCAAAAAGCTTCCATCAAATCCAGAATTATTTTCTGTAAATGATGTATGAAAAACTTCTTGACTTTCGTCAAGTTTTTTGTTATCCTGAGGAATAATAATTTCGTCTTTATCAGACATTATTATTCTCCTAATATCAAGGCTCTGATACCAGGATTCGGAAGGGGATCAATCCTTTCGAACGCGGAACGAATTTTTGTTTTGGAGTTCATGAAGCTCCTTCTTGATGATGAAGTCATAGACTTACTTAGTACGTGGCGTTCAGTACCAGAGGTACCTACATGTTCATTTTTGCCTGTTAGGCAAGGGAAACTACCCTTTTGTTGTTCAGACTTAAAAAGTCTTACAAATTCTAGCTTGGCTATGACAAGCCTTAGTTCTTGCTCGAGAAGAGCCTTCTGATGCTCCAGCATCTTTTCTTCGTCCATGATTCCTCAATAAAAATGGCATTAATCGACAATAGGATTAATGACAGAAAAGATTGCGTTCTAGGAGCTGCTAGAGGCAATTTAGCATACCGAAAATTCATGTTTTCGGTATATCCTAAGTTTGAAGTATCCCTTAATACTAAAAACTTAGACCAAACTTTATCTTTTGTTCACCAGTTCGAAAGATCGGACCTAATGAATAAAGGAGATAAAGTATTCAGCTTAACATATTTGGTTGCTTATGCGTTAACCAATAGTGTTCACAGCATTGAATACAAAAAGAAAGAATACATCGAATTAGATGATGTCTTCTCAGAAGTTGGAAATATCGAAGAAAGAACTTTCTCCGATATAGAGCCAAAAGAAGAATCTTGGGCAATTGATATTGCAAAAGATAAACCAAGAATTGGTCAAAAACCAAGACTAAGCATTAAAAGAAACAGCCTAGAAATAGGAGAATCTTCTAGTGCAAGACATTCAACAGATCAAAATCTGTTGCGAAGCATGTCAGCAAGAATTGAAAGCCTAGCTAGATTATTAGAGAATAATCAAGATAGCTAAAAATGGCTAACAATACCAAGCAAATAGAAGAAATTCTTGATAAAATAATTGTTCCTTTACTAAAAGCAATTTTAGAAAAGAGCAAAGAAGCGTCTACAAAAGAAGTTGTAGAAGCAGCAGCCGCGAAAATTATTTCAGAAATGAAAAAATGTTCGTGCAATCAAGAAATTCTTGAACAACTGGTTAACACCAGAAATCAAGAGATTATCTCAACAGATAATCAAATTACTGAAAGATCTAAAAAACCTTATCAGTATAGCTTTCCTAACAATTGTGTAGGAAACGAAGAATTAGGGACGGGAAAAAACCCTAACAGCATGATTTGGCCTCCCGGCTATAAATCATGACGATGGATTGTGTTAGAGAATTCTATTGGGAAACTCTAAAACAAGAATCAATTTCTTCTGCAAAAGAAGCAGAGAAATTCGAGCAAGCTTTAATTCTTCTAGATCTAGAAGAAACAGAAGCTGAGAATTCACTTATTGAAAATCCAAACATTCGAAAAATGTTTGAGAAAATTCAATATTTGAATATCATTGAGGAATCAGAAAATGAATCCTCTCAAGACAGTTCTTCTGAAGAAGAAATCGCCGAAAATTTTAGAATGAACAATGAGGACATTCCTAAAAAAGAAAAGGCCGAAACTTCAGAAGCAGCAGAACAAAGGGGTCGAAAAGAAAAGGAGATTTTTATCCTGGCACAAGCGAGTTTAAAATCAACCCTGGACCTTTTGGATCTAATGTTTTATATCTGGATTGTACAACAATCAAAGCAGATATAAAACAATTAATAGAAGTCTGGGCCAAAGAAATTAGTTTGATTATTCAAACTGAACCAGACAAATACGAAGATCAAGCATCAACATTACTGTTGCTAGATCATAAAACTGCAGGAATTGCGAACAAGGTATTAAAAGAAACTACCTGGGTTCCAACTCTCAGTCCAGTAACAACCTTCAATAATGTACTGAATACATTCTATACATTATTTCTAGGTATTGATTTTGTTGGTTCTAGGACCAGTGAAGAAAACAAAATCAAAGAAAAAGCAAAAGATAGTCTGATAAAAATGCAGATATGTGACATATGTCAGTTAGAACAATTCTACTGCGAATATGAGCAACACATGTATGCAACAGGCAATCAACAAGGGTATCCTACTTATGTAGAAAACTACATAAGAAAAATACCATTGGTAGGAGAAAAAGCTGTAGAAAGATTCTTCAAAGAATCAAACGAGCTTACTCGTTACAGCTTAGCCTTCGCTCAAAATCTGGTAAAAGAAGAAATTACAAAGGTTTGTGATTTCACCAGAAAACAAAAGCAATTAAAAAGTTTCAGTAAAAAATGCTGTAATAAGATTGCTGAACCAAGTCTTATTTTTGGTTGTACACTTCAGTACATAACTAAAAATAAAAAGAAGTTTAAAAAGAAAACTTCGAAGTACAAGTTTAAAAGGAAATTTAAAACTTTTAAACCTGGAAAATTTCTTAGGAAAAAGAATTTTAATAAACAAAAATTCTGCCCTAAGGGAAAAAGAATTGTAGATGTTGGGTCTGCAATGAAGAAGGACACTATGCCAATGAGTGCCCTAATAGAAAGCAGAATTATGACAAAGTCAAAATTCTTGAAGAAATCACTCTACTGGGATTTGAGCCAGTAGAAGAAGAATATGAAGGATATCGAAATATCCTCATATACGAAATTGATCCAGGAGAAGAAACATCTTCTGAATCTGATAATGAATCATCTGAGTGATCATTATCAAGAAGAATTAGTAATGCCAAACATTACTAATCCATCTTCAATTTATATCCAAGGAACTTTCAAGTTTGAAGGATATAAAAAGATCAAGTTACATTGTTATGTAGATACAGGTGCAAGCCTATGCATAGCAAGTAAAAATGTTATTCCTCCAGAACACTGGGTGAATGCAGAAAGACCTTTAACGGTCAAAATTGCTAATGGAACTTCCATTACAATAAATAAGGTATGTAAGAATCTAGAGGTATTGTTTTCCGATACAATATTTCATATTCCTACTGTGTACCAACAAGAAGCTGGATTGGACTTTCTCATAGGTAATAACTTCTGTTTAACCTATAGTCCATTCACACAATTAACAGATAGAATCATATTTACCATCTTAGATAAGGAGGAAGTATGGATCAGAAAAGTTCGACGCGCTGAGCGAGTTGGATTTACAGGTTTCTTAGAGTCAATGAAGAAGAATTCTAAGACAAAACCAGTAGAGCCCGTCAACATTTCCTCTTCAAAGATTTATTTTTTAGAGAGGGGGAGGGAACTACTAGAAAACTTCAGAAAAGATCAGAATTTATTCTTAATCTCAAAGAAGAGACAAAACAAAAATCCATAATTGAAAAATTACTGGAAAAAGTGTGTTCAGACAACCCTTTAGATCCTGAAAAGACTAAGAGTTGGATGAAAGCTAGCATTAAACTTCATGATCCTAAAGCCATTTGTAGGGTAAAACCTATGAAATACAGTCCACAGGATGTAGAAGAATTTTCTAAGCAAATTAAGGAATATTAGAAATGGAAATCATCATTCCTAGTAAATCTCCTCACATGTCACCTGCTTTTCTTGTTGAAAACGAAGCAGAAAAGAGACGTGGAAAGAAAAGAATGGTTGTTAACTACAAACAGATGAATAATCTCACTGTAGGAGATGGCCATAACCTCCCAAATAAGGACAGCCTAATGACCCTTATTCGAGGAAAAAAGATGTTCAGTAGTCTAGATTGTAAATCTGGATTCTGGCAAGTATTGCTGGATAAAGAGTCTCAACTCTTAACAGCATTCACATGTCCTCAAGGACATTACCAATGGTTGGTGTTACCGTTTGGATTCAAACAAGCACCATCAATCTTTCAAAGGCATATGCAAGATGCATTCAGAGCCTATGAAAAGTTTTGTTGTATTTATGTCGATGACATCCTTATCTTTAGTGATAATTTGTCTAGTCATTTAATACATCTATCAGCAGTTCTTAAGAAATGTGAAACTTTAGGAATAATACTTTCCAAAAAGAAAGCACAGCTTTTTAAGACAAAAATCAATTTTCTAGGATTAGAAATTGATCAGGGAACTCATTGTCCTCAAAATCATATCTTGGAACACATCCATAAATTCCCAGATAAGATAGAAGACAAAAAACAGATGCAAAGGTTTTTAGGAATATTAACTTATGCCTCTGATTACATTCCCAAATTAGCAGCCTTAAGATCACCCTTACAGGCAAAGCTTAAAAAAGATGTTCCATGGAAATGGACAGATCAAGATACTTCTTATATCAAGAAGTTAAAAAAGAATTTAACAGGATTTCCAAAGCTTTATCATCCTGAAAAAGATGATAAACTGATCATTGAGACAGATGCCTCCAATGAATATTGGGGAGGAGTTCTCAAAGCAGTAAATTCTGAAAAAGAATTAATCTGCAGATATACCTCGGGAAGTTTTAAACAAGCCGAGTTAAATTATCACTCTAATGAAAAAGAATATCTTGCAGTCATTAGAGTAATAAATAAATTTTCCATTTATCTTACCCCAGAAAATTTTCTGGTAAGAACAGATAATAAAAATTTCAGTTATTTTCTTAAATTAAAAATTCAAGGAGATAACAAGCAGGAAGATTAGTTAGCTGGCAACAATGGCTTTCTAGATACAGTTTTACTGTAGAACATCTAGAAGGTAGTAAAAATAGTCTGGCTGATTTCCTTACAAGAGAATATAACACTTGATCTTGCCTAAATGCAGGAATAAAGGACTCTTTACAGGAATCATGGACGAAGAAAAGATGCTGGAGCATCAGAAGGCTCTTCTCGAGCAAGAACTAAGGCTTGTCATAGCCAAGCTAGAATTTGTAAGACTTTTTAAGTCTGAACAACAAAAGGGTAGTTTCCCTTGCCTAACAGGCAAAAATGAACATGTAGGTACCTCTGGTACTGAACAACAAAAGGTGAATTTCCCACCTTGCTCTATAGAGAGTAAAAACGAATCTAGTCCTGTTCAAACGGAAACAGGTAAAGACAAATCAACTCCGTTGAAGGCTGATAATTTGCCAAATATTATAAATGAGGAACAGACCTCAGCAACGTTAGAACCTAAAATTAATCTTAGGCCTAACAGGGGAATTCCAATCCCACAAAACGGAGTCAAATCCGCGGATGATCAATCATCTGGTCAGGGAATTCAAATCCCTAATAATAAGTCAAAGGATGATCGAGTCTTCATCAACAAAGAAGATAAGCACTGCCTTATCTATTCTAAAAGCTCAAAGCCACTCAGCGAAATGGATGAGCAGCGAATAATATCTTTTCAACAAAGATTTATTCAAGGGACATATGTGCCACTCCATGATAGGCGACTTTGTGAAATAATTGCCAAGATAACAGCCGCCCCATGCGTCAATTGTGGAAAAGAAGAAGTGGGACCCTCCACTAACAAAAAAATTCCCACTCAGAAAACGTCGGCAGAAACCGACAAGGGAAAAGGCATCACTTTTCAAAAAGAAGAAAAAGAGGACGACACGTTTGGACTCTTTATGAATTCTCTTTAAGTAGTGAGTGTGTTCTGAGGTCAGCGATGACGAAAAACATCCATATCAGATCCTCGACCTTACTCTATAAAAGGCGAGTTCATTCTTAGAATTAAAGGAGCGGAAAAAGGGAGCTGAAGAGAGAGAAAAGAAGAAAAGGGCTTGAGAGCCTAGAGAAATAATGTGTGAGTAAGAATTCCCTCAGAGGGAATAATAGATAGGAAATATTATGAGTGTGTAATAGCCTTCGGGCAAGTTGTAATTTTTAAAGTTTATATAAGAAATAATTTTATACATATCATGGGTCATACTTGTTTGAGTCTATCCTGGAGTCCCGTCTGAATAGCTACGCATTTCTTGGAGTACCCGTTGAGGCAGGAGGCCGTGTAGGGGAGGCCTCAAACAGGCTCCCCGCGCTTGGTTCATTGAACTTAAAACTTACCTCATCTCCTATAGCTTCCACCCTTCCTTAGCCGACCCTTCACTCTTCATTCTTAACAAACGCCCCTCTCCCATCTACCTCCTAGTTTATGTAGATGATATAATTGTCACTGGGCCCTCTCCATTTCTTCTCAACACCTTTATTACCAGTCTCTCCACCCGGTTCTCCCTCAAGGATCTTGGTCCACTGTCTTTTTTTTGGGCGTGGAGGTTGTTCCAAACCGAGATGGTCTTCTTCTCTCCCAAACAAAATATATTCACGATCTTCTCACCCATCACAACATGATTGACTGCAAACCCTTCCTACCCCCATGGTCTCCTTCCCACCCCTCACTCGATCCACTACCGCTGCTGCTGTTGATCCCACTTCCTTTCGGGCCATTGTTGGAGGACTACAATACATGTCCTTCACTCGTCCTGACATTGCTTTCTCCGCAAACAAGCTTGCCCAATTCATGCAAAACCCCCAACCCAATCATTGGACCGCCCTCAAGCGTGTTCTTCAATATCTTCATAGGACTATGCAGCTCGGTTTACAACTCTTTTCCGCATATCCTCCTTCTCTTCATGCATTCTGTGATGCAGATTGGGCCGGTGACAAAGATGACTATATCTCTACCTCTGGTCTCTTAGTCTATCTTGGTCGTAATCCAGTTGCTTGGTCTTCACGTAAACAACGTACGCTTGTTCTCTCTTCTACTGAGGCTGAGTTTTGGGCCATCGCTGATTCCACCGCTAAGATTATTTGGGTTTGCAGTTTACTCACTGAGCTTGGGTATGTATTGCCCTCTCCACCAGTTGTTTGTTGTGACAACCTTGGTGCTACCACCTACTCTACCAACCCCATTTTCACTCTCAGATGAAACATGTGGCTCTCTCTTTTCACTTTGTTCGTGAACAAGTTCAGTCTGGCTCTCTTCGGGTACAAAACATTTCTGGTGATGATCAACTAGCCGATGTTCTCACCAAACTGATTCCTCGCATACGATTCCAACATCTTATCTCCAAGATTGGTCTTCTCCAAAGATCGTGCATCTTGCGGGGGCGTATTAAGGATAAACCCTAGTCATCCGTCTAATACCCAAAGTGCCCTTCCTAGGGTTTCTTGGACAACACTTCATTTTATTTGTGATATATTCTTGTTTCCTTATTTTAGAGATTGTACATATCTCCTACCATTATCAACCTAGTTTAGACAGGAAAGTAAATATTTGTAACTATCTAGGACTTCTCATGAGTTTATTGCAAAATTGACATGCCTACTTTCAAAATATATCAATTTGACATGCAAACTTTGGAAACATCAAATGTGTCCTGCCTACTTAACATTGCAAAAATTTTAAACACGTTTTTTAACACCCGTTAAATTCATAACGGGACACTCCAAAAAACTAACCATCCGTCAATTTTTTGTAATGTACGTTATTTTTTTAACACCCGTTACACACCCCTTCAGTCTCCGGCGCTGCCCCTTCCCCTCCTCCGGTCATCCCCACCTCCGTCTCCGGTGACACTTCCCTCACACCTCTGGCCTCCCCCTCCCACAGTTCCGGCGACCGTCCCCTTCCTCACCTCCGGCCAATTCCTTCTTCTCCGGCAAAGACGACTTCGCCGGAAACGCTGTCGATTCTTGTCCCGGCGAATCAACAGTCGATCTTCAGCGTTCTCCAAATCATTCAAGGAATTCAAATCCCTAGAAATCTCTCAATCTCATCTAAGGAGACTCAAAATCAAAATGCGCATCATACTAACCGAATTCGAAAATCGTTAATACCATAAAATCTGGGTTTGTTCTTCAAATCTTTGGATCTCTGAAATTCGAATTTGGGTTTTTTTTTTCAAACCCAGATTAGGGGTTTTTTTTTTTTTTGCTTCAAATCTGGGTTTGTTTCTTTAAATATTTAAACTTTGAACTTCAAATCTGGGTTTTCGCTTCGAATCTTCGTATCTTCGAGCTTCAAACTTCGAATCTTTGAACATTGAATATTTGAAGTTTGGACCCAGATTTTTTGGAAGCAGACATCCACCTTCCGGAGGTGAGGAAGGGGACGGTCGCCGGAGACTGAGGTGGGGGATGACCGGAGGAGGGAAAGGGGCAGCGCCGGAGACTGAAGGGGGGGGGTGTAACGGGTGTTAAAAAAACAACGTACGTTACAAAAAATTGACGGATGGTTAGTTTTTTGGAGTGTCCCGTTATGAATTTAACGGGTGTTAAAAAACGTGTTTAAAATTTTTTGCAATGTTAAGTAGGCAGGACACATTTGATGTTTCCAAAGTTTGCATGTCAAATTGATATATTTTGAAAGTAGGCATGTCAATTTTGCAATAAACTCGACTTCTCATCTTGTTTACTGATGAATAATACAATTCACTTTTGCCAATTTTCATACTATACTCCCTCCGTCTTAGCACGAGTAGGAATTCTCCCTTTTAGGCCGTCCCAAAACAATTGAGACTGTCTAAAATGGAAATGTTTTAATATATTTATATTCAACCAACCCCACCATTTAACCCCACTCATTTCCTCTTTTCATTTTTCACCACTAATTTTATTCAACCAACACTACTATTTACCCCACTCATTCTCTCTCTTCATTTTCTACAACACATTCACTACTTTCTGTTCATTATTGTGCCCACTTCTCTAGTTCTACTTTTGCTGAGACGGTGAGAGTATATTACTTCAATCTGTCACAAGATAAATATCCATTTTTATTCTTGCTTAATAATTGTCACTACGTAAAGCTGGCTAAACTGTGGGTGTACCCTTCCCTTTTTTTGGGACCCATTTATACCATACGAAACCATAACAAGATTTCCAAGATATCTTGTTGAAGAGAAGACGCCTCTACAAATCAATCGCCAGGCTTTTCAGCTCTCACATGTTCTTCTCGAGACCTGCATGGACTTTCATCATCAAAAATTGATTTTGTATATGTTATCATAGATCGAACCAGGGGCGAACATTGTGTTGTAGATGGGTGCAAGTGTACCCAATCAACTGCAATTTGCAATTAATTTTTTTTTCTTTTTTTTCAGTCCCATTTATTAAGTGCACCATATATAAAAGAAAACGTTTGCATATTGGAGCAGACCATATGGGTATCCAAATAGTATTAATACAGCAAAAGAACTTTTTATTCTATCGTTTTCTACAACTCTTTACTCTCTCTCTCTTCTTTCTTTCTACAAGTTTTACTTAATTACGCAACTTTAAGTTTCCTTCAATTATCCCAAATTTGATTACTTAAATTAGTACTAGTCATACATTTTTTTTAAAAAAATAGTTACATTTAAGCATTCTTCATTTATAATTATTAATTAATATTAGGCAAATATATTTTTGAAGTTATTAAAATTATTTTACATAATAAAACAATGACAAGTGAAATAAGAAAATATGAAAATAGTAAACCAAATATTTCTATGATTTGAAGAAAACCTATGATGCGTTGTTCACAATGTGTTTGCAACACAACACTCAAAATGAATACAAGACAAAGCAAAAGAGATAGCTCTAAAATGTCTTTGAAATCTGTGAATGACAACGAAGTGTTGAACTTCTTTTATAGCTTTGTAATCTCACTTCTTGCACAAATCCAAAAAGGTCATGGACAATAGAAGTGTGATTACAATGTGTTCTAGTTTCGGGCTAGTACACATTGTAGCACATATATGAGAGAATAATTTGTTTATTCCTGGCTTGACATCCCCTCAGACGTAGTTTATTTGTTCAACGAACCAGATTAACAATTTCTTGTATATGTGTGCGTGCTCTTCCATATTTTTTGTTTGTGGGTGAGTTGTTCATATTGTTGTTTTCAAGGGTGCCACTAATTTACCAACACAATATTCATATTTTTCATATCTAAAAATTAAAATTGTACTATATTCTTAACTACAAGCACTTCAATCAGTGGCGATGCAACGTTGGTTGGAAGAATACCACTCAACCCTCTTCAATTTTGAAATTTGACATTTTTTTTTCACATTTATCGCAATAAAATTCTAATAATTGTTATTGATAAATCAAAGTGATTTACTGGAGACAAATTTTAGAATTTTAGAAAAATGATTAGATCTACATTCATGTACTCCTTAATTTTAGGTGAATTTTGCAATAATGTGATTCCCTTCTATGCTCAATTTGAATACTTCAATTATAATAATTACCACACAAATAATCTTGACAACTTTTCAAAATATCATGACTTCAACTATACACATAATTATTAGGATTGATGCATTAGTCATTTTTGTTAGGGAAAATCACGGTTTTCTTGAAATGACGAAAATAATAAATGCAATCGGGGACGAAAAATAGTCGAGGCTTGTGTTGGACACAATCTCTGTAAGAAGTAATTGCCCTGCACATGTGCTAACGGTTACTGGCAATCTTCTCGTAAGATGCAACGACTTTAACTGTCGTTAATAGGAGCACTCCAAATTAACGACCTCGGTGAACAAATCTGAATGTTTGGAACTTCTGGACTTGAAGGGAATTTATGCTTCAAAATGATCTCTCTCTAACTTGCTATAGAATGCTGATGACTGAATTGAATGAAATTGACAATCCTGGGGGGTCCTTATATAGTATATGAAGAGGCAGGGGTGCCTTTTAGAAATAGACATAATTGGTGTCTGGTGGGTTCTAGGCCGTTAGATCTGATCTTGGATGGAGGGCTCAGATCTGCTGGGTCAACCGACAACCGACCCACCCTTTCCAACTAGCGCGAGTCACGCCCGAACCGGGGCACCGCTTCGACCCTAGCCGCGGATCAAATCCGCCTTGGCCCACCCGACCCGAGTTCGGCCCAACATCCTAGCCAACGAACTGGACTGAGCCGCCAAGCCCAAACTACCGAACCAAGCCACGGGTCGGATCACCATCGAACCCACCTTAGTAAAAAATTTAAGCTCCCAGCGAAGTGCAAAGTGCGCCCTAAACCGCCCATTCCGCGCTTCGCGGGTAATGGGTCAATTTTGGGCTAGCCCAAAATCAACTTATTTACCCACTAGCTTGCATGGTTAGCCCAATGGACCACTTAAGCTTGGAAGCCCAAGTCCACACTTAATTGGAACCTTCTTAGATGAGCTATATTAAATACTCTCATCTTTTCCATTTTCCAATCAATGTGGGATACATGGCTTTCCACATTTCTAACTGTTCATAAACCCATTAAAGTTGCACACTTTGAGCATTAATTTCTCATTCACCCGGAAATGGTTTTGAGTAAATAAATGTATTTTCCTAATCTACACTAAATGTAAATTTTAACTTTGTAACTTATTTTCATTTACATAAAATGAAATCACTTTGAAAAACGGGTCAAAATGTGGTCAAACCACATTTCTAAAACCCATTTCCAACATTTTTTTAAGAAGAAGATACATCAATCATTTTTTTCGAAAATATACATCAATCATATTTTTCGAAAATATTAGTCATTCTAAGAAGTGTTTTTTGCTGCTCGTAAGTTCTGTATTATTTATGTATTATGATTTTATTGTAGACAATTTTTAAAAATATAAAAATAAAAACGCTTACTTTAACACAAATAAAAACAAGACATTTATAATGAAATGAAATAATTAACTTCTTAATCTGAAACTTTGTGCGGAATTCCTCAAAATATAGAAAATGGATATCATTTCTCCATAGAGTTTAATTTTGGTGAAAATATGGGGAAATCGCGTTTTTTCTAATGATTACGAAAAATGTGTTTTTAATTGTGCGGTTGCATTATTTATATATAAATAGAACTTCTATGCAGTGGCATTTTTGTAAATAAATGAAACATCACGCACGCTGGGAATCAATGCCGTGACTAAGGTTGTTATAGCCAACAAACCTTCTGGATATCAACCTCAAACGATTCTAGATATCAATATAAAACCTTCTGAATATGATTATCAAGCACATTTGAATAAGGTCATTGCCAAGAAATTTTCTGGATATCAACATCAAAAAGTTATGGACATCAATAACAAACCCTTTTGGATATGATTTCAAGCACATTTGAATAAGGCCATGGCCAACAAACCTTCTGGATATCAAGTTCAAAAGGTTCTTGATATAAATAATAAAGTATTCTGGATATTATTTAATAAGCACACTTGAACAAAAAAATAGATATTTTTTAGTGCAAGTGAGAGTATATTTTAGTGTCAGTTCAAGTGTTTTTGATAAGCAAGTGTAGTGTCGTATTTTTTTTTTAATAGCTAGTAAGCATTTTGAAATAACATTTAAAGCTGATGACTAATATCTAGAACTCTAAATGCTACTAAACAGAACTTTTGAAACTCATAGTCAGATGGTTTTTTCCGAAGAAAATTTCAAGACCTACAAAAGTAATAGGGCATTGCCCTTGATTACGGGTTTAAAAACTTTAAAATACGTCATTTAGGGCTTGTTTGGTAGATCTGTGCGTTCAAAATAGATTGGAAAAAAAACCAGCTTTTTGCTAATTAAGCGTATCAACAAGGAGTTTTTAAGTAGAGCTTTTTAAAAATCTAAGCACTTTTAGCCGCTCCAAATAGTAGCATCAAAAATAAGCTCCGTTTTGAAAAATCTATGTTTTTAAAATCTGTATCAGGTGGGACTAGAGACCAGGTTTTGTTTCGTGTTAGGGCTTGATATTCCTCAATCATGGCGTCACGCCAATGGGGGATAGATAGAGCCTGTTTGGTAGTGGTGGGGAGGCTGGTGGGGGAGGAGAGAAGAGAGAGATTGGCATATTTGGGGTTTGGTTTGGTGATACCGTGAGACAATCGGGTGGCAATAGTCCTGGCTGGAGGAGGGGGTAGAGTGTGAGTAGGAAGAGGAGATGGTGCCGAAGAGGTAGGAGGAGTGTGAGGAGAGGTTTGGTCGGGTGAGGGTAGGGGTTCGATCGGACCAGATGAGGGGAGTTAAGGGGTGCGGTCGGGTGGTGAGAGGGGTCCGGGCGGATGAGAGTTGGGTCCGGGGGGGGTTTGTGTTTGATCCAGGCGGGTTTGGGATTGGTCCGGGCGAGGTTGAGGGGAGTAATCCAGTCGGGTGAGAGGAGGGTGCGGCCGAGTTAGAAGAGGTTGCGGCCGGATCCAATGTGGGTGGGTTCAGAGGGTGGTGAGCTGGGGTCGGGGTGTTAGGGGGAGAGGTTGGGATAGATGGGGTAGTGGGAAGGATTGGGAGAAAGAGAGTATGCTAGTCAGAGGGAGACAGGATGGGGGAGGATGGTGATGGGGAGGTGAGAGATTTGTAAGGGAAAGTGTTTTCAACAAATCGAACGTGACGGGATGTGTAGACTCGATGAGAGGTTGGGTCAAGACAGTAGTATGCACTCTGGGTAGGCGAGTAGCCGACGAAGATGCAGGGGATGGAATTAGGGGATAATTTGTGGGTAGTATATGGGAGAAGCCAGGGGTAACATAGGCATCCAAAGCTACGTAACTTGGTATAGTTGGGAGGGGAACGGAAGAGGCGAAGGTAGGGAGATTCATTTTGTAGAGTAGGGGTTGGCATGCGGTTTATGAGATAGGTAGCAGTGGTGAAGGCATGAGGCCATAGAGTGAGAGGTTATTTTGCATGAGATAGAAGTGTGAGGCCGATTTCAACAATGTGGCGGTGACGACGTTCTGCATACCCATTGTGCTTAGGGGTATGAGGCGGGGTAGTGAGATGGGTGATGCCATTAATTGGGTAGTCATGATGTCTTGCTAGACTTCGCTCATGATTTATGTTATCAAATGGTTTTGATCACATTGCCAACTTAACATAATCCTATGGGGTGACACACAAAAGAACGAATTCGAAAAGGGATAAATTGGAATTATGGAAAGTCTTAAAATTGGATTTTAAGAAGAAAATAGGAAACGGGATTTTGGGAAATGGTCCGGTCGGACCATAAGATATACCCGGCCGGACCTAATGGAGTTCCGGGCGGACCTGGTCCTTGACCCGGTCGGACCCTTAGGTGATCCGGTCGGACCAGTGTCTTGTTGGATATTATGCCATAGGCCCTTGAGAAAGGCCTATGTGTTACATCATATCTTCATTGTTATAGAGATAACAAACCCGATTATTATATCTTTTGCATGTTTATTATAATAATCCCCGTCCCTAGTACTTATGAAGAACTAGTATAAGTTTAATTGATGAACATATGATGATCATGTGTATATGATACAAATTAAGCTTATGGGTACTTGTTGGTGAACAAGTACTGGACATTACCCACCTATGAGATTTATGTCATGGTCAAATGTCATAATTAAATCTCATATAGTTATATCATTTGATATCCTTAGACCTGAGATTATCATAGTCTTCCACATGATGAACATTATGTTTGACGTACTCAAATGCTACCCCTAACCGGGTGGTTATAAAGGCTATGATTGGTATAATCGGATTCTTGTAGGGAAGAATTATAAGTTAAGATGGGATTTGTCACTCTCTCAAGAGAGATATCTGCTTAGGCCACTCGTAGAGTGAGATTGATGAAATGCGTGGCCACGCTCAAATGAATTGATGTGATCAATGTCATTTGCTCAAAATCAATCTAATCAAGATCGAGAAAGCATTGAACAATATAAGTTGACGTGGACCATGACTTATGTTCAATATGATATCGTGTGACAAAAGGATTGTGATATGTTGTATGAGGATAACGAACTTCGTTTAAGTTATATTAATTGGGTAGTCATGATGGCTTGCTAGAGTCCGCTCATAAATTATGGGTTTGACCTTTGTTTGACTCATTGCCAACTTAATATAATCCTATGGGGTCACACACAAAAGAACGAATCAAGAAAAATGCTAAAATTGGAATTGCGTAAAAGAGCGTAAAATCAGAATTAAGGAAAAACAGGAAACAGACTTCCGGAAGGAGGGTCCGGCCGGACCTAGGTCATGACCCAGTCGGACCATCATGGTGAGCCGGGCGGACCAGTTAAGTGACCCGGTCGAACCTCCTCCCCAGTACTTCTGGTTTTTCTGATTCGGGTTTTGACGGGATTTGGACTAAATTTCCTAAATGGTTTAGGACTTTTGAGTTTAAATACACCTCTATTTACAAGGTATTAAAAAAATCAGATATTGTATCATTATTGGTAGCCTCCATGTGTTTGAGAAGCACATTCTTGAGTTTAGATTGAGAATCAAATCTCAAGAACACCAATAAATTCATATAGCCTTTGAAGATTAGAAAAGCATGTTTTCTAATGGGTCTAGCAATCCAGATCTAGAATGGTTCTAATATTCGTTCGCGTGTGGATACACATAGAGGATGTTTGCTTTAGCGTCTCAAGTTCATGTTCCTGTGATCCTGATCCGAAGAACACAAAAAACGAGGAGATCAAATCTTAAAGCTTGAAGACTTGAAGATTTGAAGATCCAAAAATTTTAAATGCACAACAACGGTTAGTATTCTAAATTCATCTTGCTATTAATTTAATCATCATGAATGGATCTTGGGGATTAGGGTTTTGTTGATTGTTATCGCTTTCTTCCGCTGCGCATGTTGCCTCAAAACCCAACAGTGGTATCAGAGCCCCGTTCATGTATGATTATTTTAATAATATCATGTTGATAATATAATTGGATTATATGTGTTGACATGCTATTTGAATTTAGAATCATGGTGTTTTATGTGGTTTATTTGTTTTGTAACTTTAATCGTACTATTAATCGCAATAAAAATTATGGTGGATTTAAAATTGTTTGGGTTATCAATTTTTTGATTGGATCATAGTTTTGATAATCTAGAGATTCAAGAATAAATGGTTTATTCAAGGTTTTGATGATCATGATGATTGGATCATCAAGAGCATCAAATCCTAATTGAATCGGGGGAAAAACAATTTTGAGACAAAATTTTGAAACTTGAAAAACTGTTCTGTTTTTCCAGAGGGTCCGACCGGACCTAGTCGGCGACCCGACCAGACCTCCGGGTCTGGTGCGGGGAGAGGCTAGGGTCGTGGGTGTGGATTTAGGGTTTAATTCTCCTATTTGTTTTAGTCTTGTGATTCTGTGATTGGATCAAGTTTTGGATGGCTAGCCTACGTTCTCGAGACTGTGTTTCCCAAAATTGACCGCAATCAAAGACTCAAAGATAAAACGAAGTTAGAATTATGAAGAGTTCATAATTGCTAAAATTAAGAAACAAAGTTCTTGATTCAAGTTTGGAGATCCATGTGGAATTGTGAATGCAATTGGCCTACGTTCATCGAGACCATCTATTGCTTAGTTTCGGCCACATGGACTACTTTCTTTGTTTCTTGAATTAGTGCGGAATTATGGTTGCCTATGGCTTAGTTCGGCTGCACTTCTTATTGTCTTGATTTGGAGATGATAACCAAAGTTTAAAGAGTCTCATCCTCATAATTATAGAGAAACTAATGACACATAAATATCGTGCTTAAATTAATGGAGATTAATTTAATGACTAATCTTGATGTTTTACATGTCATGTGCTCATTAACGTGTTGTATGCTATATGAGATGAATCTTTTTAAAATTTTAAATCATGTGCCAATCCATTATTAAAACACATGTAAGTACACCGGGTAGTTTTATGCGGGCTCTAACCATCGCGAGGCGCATTAATTCTATCAGTGTATGAGCATGATGAGTGAAAGAGTGGTTCCTATACGTTTAACGTGGTTTCACTTAATTAGGCTATCATAAGGGTTATGGGCCTAAGGCATAAGATGAGATTAAAACATGTTTGACATAAGATGTTTAACAATCTCATAAAGGATCTAAGAGTCACATATGATGTGATTGATAAGGAGTTATCTACCTAAATAGCTTGGTTTTATGCATCTTGTCATCGCGGACGTAAGATCAAGTGAAATATGGATCTTAACCCACATAATATTATATTATACAATTGTTGTATATGAAGATTATATAATTTAGTGGGAGTATTTATGAAATACAAACTATTTATCTCTTAAATGATTGGTATGAAATATATGTGTATATTTATTTGCATATTTCTGTAGAATGTTATATTATACTTTAATTATGTTTGTTACTGCGATATGTTCTCCAAAAGGAACAAAGTTAAAAGAGAATGAAATTAATTTCTTTGATTGGATCATGAGCTTAAGAATTGTTCTAAAGCAAGAACGAAAATTATACATTCTTAATAATCCTAAGTAACCTAAATTGCAATATTAATTTGATTAATATGTTCTGTAGGATCATCAAAATTTAATTTGATTAACTTGTTGATGATCTTAGATTCATGAATAAATTGTTTATTCTTGGTTTTGATGATCATGATGATTGGATCACCATGAAAACTAAATCCTAATTGAATCAAGGAAAGAAATTCTAAGATAAATTTTGGAAATTTAAAATCTATTGCTTTTGCGATAAATATTTTGAGTTGAATTTAGTTGTCAGATGGATGGTTTTAGAAACCGTGTTTCCTGAAATCAAATGTTAAGTTCAAAATTAATCTGGGATTGAATCTAGTTTCAGACGGCTGGTTTGCGAAACCAAGTTTTCTGAAAAGTGATGTCAATTCAAGAATTCAGATAAACTGAAATCAGAATCATGAATTGTTCTTGACTTCTGAAATTAGTTAAATTGATGAGACATGTTTGTGCTCTCAATATCTGATCAATCATGCGGAAAGATGTTGATCTAAGTCAAAAATTTGATTTTTGACTTCATGAATTTCTAAAAGGAAAGAGGATTAAAAGATAAAGGTAAGACAAATGTTGTCAAACCTAAAGGAAATAATTGTGGCTAAAATTATAACTCTTGGAGATGCAATTTGGTAACGTGGCAATTGGATTGACCACTTAAAATTGTAATCAAAATTTTGGATGATCATAGAAAGTGAATGGTAGTGGGACTACCACTTCGGATATTTATGTTGTAAGATTAATCTTTCTAATTTTAATTATTGGGTATTGGATACCTGATGTAGATCCCACATTTGTATAAATGTGCAACAATTAGTAATAGAAAGACTACTTATGAAAAGTAAAGTTAATCTATGAATTGTAATGATGCAAGAGTTGCAACATTGTTCGTAGAACACTTATGAAGTGGCTTTACTCATTAAGAAGAAAGTATTATTTTGTTATAAGATAATGAAGGATATTTGTTTCTTATTGAGAATAAGAAGAGTGCATTATTTATTATGATTTGCTTTATCGTATTGTTAAATCATATAAATAAATCTAATATCCTAAGTATTGAAGAACATATAGAAATAATATCATAGAGAACAAGAACATATTGAAGCAAGTCTTATTAATTGATGAAGAGTACGCAGTTCTATTTATATAAAAAGGAATACTAAAGTTACTGGAGATCTAGGCTATCTCTAAAACATGAAAGTAAATATGATCCTAAATAATAGATACCGGAGAGGCACGCAAGATATGAAGAACTTGGCGTGCAAGCTAGAGCAACAGGTCTGATGTGTGTGTCTGTCTATCACGCCCCCGCTGTGAATACGTGAGATGAAAATCGAGAGTCACCACGTTGTTTTATTTGTAGTTAAAACATTGATAAAACCATTTATGAGAATTAATAGGGTTTGGGGGTCAAATTACAATAAGAGAAGAATATTCATGTTATCACTCCTAATTCCCGACGAATCGGTCTTTCTATCATGATCACTGTGTGTGTGTGTGTTAGTGTTTGAGACCGGATCCGAAGTACATTCTTCTTATCATGAGAAGCTCGGGTCGGTGTTGTTCATTGATGAATTATAATGGGGAGAGATGAAGCGGGATCATGCATATAGAGGGGGAAGATTAGGGTTAGAAGTAGTTCCTAGATCATATTAGGGTTTGATGAAACCCTAGGATCATCATAGGCTATGGCATATGCACATAAATAGGGATTACAATCCTAGATCTAGCATATCATGTGTATATGAGACTTAGATCTTGCGTAATAATTAGAACATCATGAATACATATGCATGAACACATAAGCATGAAGATCGCTACGCTAGTTATGGAGTTTATTATGAACTTAGACTAATAACATGAAGAACACATGAAGAACATATGAATATAGATGTATAAACATAATGAAAACATGCATTACGTAAGTAATATGTGACCTAGATCTAGTGCGGGTTTCGTGGAAACCCTAGATCATCATCGGTCAAGAACACAAATGATGAATAAAACCCTAGATCTATCAATATATGAATGAATATAATGGATCTAAGTAGTTAAGTAGTAAGAACGCGTTACCGAACCGATTAAAGAGGCTTCGAAGGTTGAATATTCACTCCTTTGGTTGATGGTGGTGATGAATCTCTTTGATGATCAAAGAAAGATCAAAGAGAGGTTTTGAGAGGGTTTTGAGAGGGAGAGAGAGAGGCTGGGAAGAGCTTATGTTAGCTTTCTCCCGTGGATTTGGAGGTGGCCCAAATGCTGAGAGGAGAGGGCTATTTATAGGGAATAATTTGAAAAAGGACAAAGTGGCAGTATGGCCAAGAGCAAGCCGTACGGAGGATTGAGAGGCGTACGGACGCTTTATCTTGAATTCCGTGATTAGAACGATCTCGTCGAATCCTTATCAGTTTGTTTACAGGATTTTTCCATTATCCGGATGGATTTCGACCTAGAAGCAATTTCGTCTATCAAGAACTCTGGATAACTGCCGGATAAGTCCCTGTCAGGTTATAATTGCCTAAAAGGTCCTCAGAGGCTCCTAAATTTCTACGAAGTCCTCTAACTTAAGATCGGGTACTAACAGTACCCGATCTGAAACATGAGTTCCAAATCGAGGGAAAAGAAGTAAACGGTGACCAGGTTGGTCAAGCGACTGGACATAAGTTAGCCTACCTACGTATCTGTAAGGATCCCGTCCTCGGGGGCGAAAACACGCGAAGGTTCGCACGAGGACAAAATGCCAAACACGGGAACCGGTCAAATTTAACGGAGTCGCCACATTTTATTAATTTTAAACCCAATAAAATGACAAAGGTTTGAGTTCAAAGGTTCGGAGGTCAGGTTACAACTTGGGAGGAGTTTTTACGTCCTCTCAAGTTGCCTCGGACAAAGCCGAGTCTCCCTAAGTTAGTTAAAATGTGCATATGTGTTTGTGTGTGTGTATTTAACGGAAAAATTCTGTTATTGATTTTATTTGAGAAGCTCGGCTGAAAAGGGGGCCTTGAGTGATAAGATAAAGGTCAGAGGGCAAAACAGACAATTTTTCCCTCCTACCTAAAGTAGCCGTACGGCTGGAGGAGGCGATCCTGGGGTTTTACAGTTTGCTCATGAACAGTCCAGTTCAGAACAGAAACAGGGTATTCTGTCTGAAGCTGGACAAACTGTTTGTGATCCCAGTTTGCAAGAAATCATTTTACAAGTTTTATAACATCATTCCTATGCTAAATGATCATCACTTGGTCCCCAAAGACAAGTATTTGGGTGTGATCATGAGCAATCATAGGAGAAAATCAAGAAAGTTGATGAATGTCCCCTTTGGACCAAAGTTGGTCATTTGGTGAATAAAGATTGGAACTTTATCACCAAGATGAATTTTATGACTTAAAATCCTTCCAAGAGTCAAAATAACACATAAAGATTGAATCTTTATGACCCAAAATTGGGATTTTGAGGCTAAACCAAAGAGGAAAGTGATGAACACTAAGGTTTCATCACCCTCATGATTATCATGGCCAAACAAGCATACCATTTACATGAATAAGGAATATAAATGACAATCAACAAGTCTATGAGTGTCTAGGTTTAGAACCTCTTCCATACAAGGTATGGAGGGCACCTTTGAACTTCTCATAGCTTGGACAAGATAGTAATGTAATAGATAGATATATATAGTGCTTGATAATGGACAAGTCTTGCAAGAAACAAAAGGTGCTTGAAATGGACAAGTCTTTGCATGAATGAATAGTAAATACATGTATAGTCAAGATATAAGAAAGAAAATAGGAGTAAGATGAAGAGAAATGAGGGGGGAGGTGGCTTTACCTATGATGGTTAAGGCCAATCTTCCTTTCTTCTCTCCTTTTTGTATGTGATCACTCTCACTCTTTCTCTGTGGAAATTCCAGCAGAGTGACCTCTCTAATGTGTATTTCTCCCCCCTTAAAATGGTCACCAAGGGGTTCTATTTATAGGGACTGAGGGTGCCCAAACCAGCCGTACGGCTAGGATCCTCTAGTTCCCAAATCATCAGTACGGCTCAGCATGGCGAGCTTCTGGATTTTTCCGATTTTATACCAGAGTAGTCCTGGAATTTATAGTTTATCCTAGGGAGGTCCTGGCCTATCAGCTTATCCCTGAAACGGTGCTAAGGCTACCTCTAAGATAGGTCGGTTTCAGTTTGGGGTACTTACAGAGCCCCTCGGCAACGTCGCTTCGAAGGAGCGGGGTTGTCGATAAAAATAAGCATCCCAATCTGACGGGACAACAGATTTAACCGATTTTGGCTGGTCCTAGTGGTGTAGGATTCCTACGTATCCCGTTCGCGGGGAATCAAGCCTAACGTAGTTCGGGGTGAGAGATTTAAGGCTACTCAAACCTATAGACGACCGTCGAGGTCGGGTGGGAAACTCGGGCATGACACTCATTCGGTCAGAGGCGAAGGTTCGGGCATGACACTCATTCGGTCAGAGGCGAAGGTTCGGGCATGACACTCATTTGGTCAGAGGCGAAGGCATTTGGGCATGACACCAAGGGGTCAGAGGCTAAGGCATTTAGGCATGACACCAAGGGGTCAGAGGCTAAGGCATTTGGGCATGACACCAAGGGGTCAGAGGCTAAGGCATTTGGGCATGACACCAAGGGGTCAGAGGCTAAGGCATGGTCAACTTGGCTCTATCGGAGAGGGTCGACTTACACAAGGAAGCGTGACTCTAAGGGTCAGAGGCAGGACATGGTCAACTTGGCTCTATGGGAGAGGGTTGACTTGCTGGGGACATGGTCAACTTGGCTCTATTGGAGAGGGTTGACTTACACGAGACATGGTCAACTTGGCTCTATTGGAGAGGGTTGACTTGCTGGGGACATGGTCAACTTGGGTCTATTGGAGAGGGTTGACTTACACGAGACATGGTCAACTTGGCTCTATTGGAGAGGGTTGACTTACACGGGGCAATGAAGCGTGACTCTAGGCGAGGCAGAGGCGGGATATGGTCAACTTGACTCTATTGGAGAGGGTCGACTTACACAAGGAAGCGTGACTCTAAGGGTCAGAGGCAGGACATGGTCAACTTGGCTCTATTGGAGAGGGTTGACTAAATGGTTGGACTTACGAAGGACGGTGGGACATCCTAAATGTGTTCACTTAGAGGAAGGTTTTACTGGGCTTAACTCGGGGACGGTCTATAATGACTATTCTAAGTCAAGGTTTGGTCGACTCTCCACCTTTGGGGAGTTTGACAGGAGAGCTGGTCTTACGTCCCTTATAGGGACGGCCGGGACAAAGGCTCTAGCCCATAATGACTATTCTGAGTCAAGGTTTGGTCAACTCCATCTTTAGGGAGATTGATGGGAAAACTGGTCTTACGTCCCTCTAAGGACTGCCGGGACAAAGGCTCTAGCCTATAACGGCTATTCTAAGTCTAAGCTTGACCGGGGTCAACTCCGTCTTTGGGGAGATTGACAGAAAACTGGTCTTAAGTCCCTCTAAGGACTGCCGAGTCAAAACATTTGAGTCAACTCCACCTTTGGGGAATTTGACAAGGCAAACTGGTCTTACATCCCACTAAGGATTGCCGAGTCAAAACATTCAAGTCAACTCCACCTTTGGGGAGTTTTGACAAGGCAAACTGGTCTTACATCCCACTAAGGATTTCCAGGTCAAAACATTCAAGTCAACTCCACCTTTGGGGAGTTTTGACAAGGCAAACTGATCTTACATCCCACTAAGGATTGCCGGGACAAAGTATTCGAGTCAACTCCACCTTTGGGGAGTTTAACAAGGCAAACTGGTCTTACGTCCCACTAAGGACTGCCGGGATAAAGGCTCTAGCCTATCGTGACTATTCTAAGTCTAAGCTTGACCGGGGTCACTCTGGGGACGAAGATTTGGTCAAGCCTACACTGCGGGATGGTTGACACATTTTCTTGATACCGGGAAAGAGCCTAGGGGTGACCTTCAAGACTCATTGTGGACAAAAAGGGTCTAAGACTTTGGAAAAATCATTTTGAGGGGAGATCAAAAGCATTTTGCTTGAGACATTGTCTTTGATAAATGATGCCACATGGGCAAATCGGGAGTACTTATTTCCAAAAGCAAATCTTTTAACGAAGCATGTTAATCAAATTTTGGTTTTAACTTAACCGCGAGGTTTATATGCATAAAGTCCTTTGGATTTGGTCCATTTGCTGAGAAGTCACCGGTGGTAGGATATTGGCTTGTCGCTGTCGTGGGGATAGGCCCAATGTCATCTTTGTTGCTGCTGTCGTCGATGGGGGCATAGCCCCGTGTTTTTTTTTTTGTCGGTGTTGGTCGCGGCGTAGCCCCAATGTCATTGTATGTGTCGGGGTAGCCCCATGTCCTTCTTGTTGTTGGTAGCCCTATGTCTTTGTCGGTGTTGGTGGCATAGGCGTAGCCCCAATGTCATTGTATGTGTCGGGGTAGCCCCATGTCCTTGTGATTGTCGTTGATGTGGAGGTAGCCCCAATGTCGTCCTCCGGCTTTTGATGTTTGCGTAGACCCAATATCGTCTTTTAACCTTTGAAGTGAGGTTAGGAACCCATCCCCTTTTTTTCATGACGCACCCTTTCTTTTGCCTAGGCCGCCCTTGCGAGTTTTCAGCCTAGCGGGCTACTTTTTTGTGTCTTTTATGGCACGCCCTGTTTTTTGCCTAGGCCGCCCTTGCGGGTTTTCAACCTAGCGGGCTACTTTTTTTGTGCCTTTTTCTTTTCCCTTTTTTTATAAGTGATCCAGCCGACTTGATAGAACGGGGACTTTAAAGTATTTTTCTTGGAGGAAACATGCAAGGGCATTTTATTTGGGAGAGAGTCCCCTTTTGTTGGTGAGCTCTTTGAGCAATAAATCATGAAATGGAAGGAAGCCCTTGCTTGACAGAATACAAGTGTTTGGCTTTTTCCTAAGATGTAGAAGAGAAGACTTGTTGAGACATTTAAAACTTTCCCTAGTTAATATCATCAAATGATTGCTGGAATGGAACATGTTTATTATTAAGTCAAGATTATAGCAAGCAATTAGCCTTAACATGTATAAATGTTGGGATCAATTAAGATTAAGATTCGATCAATGGCGAGATCAAAAGGTGTTTATGGGGAATTGGACCAAAGAAGGTGTGTCTTGGGGAGTCGGTCATTGATGTGACCGTGGGGGAGAGGCTTGGCTACTTTGGGAAAGCCGTGGTTTGACCGTTCTTTCTCATGCTGTGACCGGACCCGAAGGTTGCCTACGTTCCCCTCAGTTTGAGGAGCTCAGGTCGCCGTAGTTCGGCCTTAGGCTGTCTTTTGCTGAAATTGGCTTTCTTTCGATGTTGTCTCGGAGGACGTTGTTGCTCACTTTGCTTTGTGGTGAACCCTCTTTGGTGTGAACGGGCCTTTCTTTCCGCCATTTCTTTTCATCCTTTCCATACATTCATTTCCTTTCCCTCTTCTCCTTTTTTTTTTTTTTTTTTTTTTTTTGGAGGAGGAGGTAAACATTAGCCCCAGCTCGTTTTCTCGGGCATTGGCTCCTTTGTAGCCCCTCGGTGGCGTGCCTGTTACTTTGGGCTGACTTTGAAGATTCCCGGAAGCCCTATGCTTGGTCGCACACGTGTGAGCACTGTCAAATCTTGGTGGTCGAGCAACAACGTCCTCACCTTTTCACTGTCTCGGGATGCCTTCCATGTGCATCAAGAATTTGTTTTGGAAAGGTGTATCGGGTTGTGTATCGGGGAAGTGTATGAGGGAAGACTTGCCATTAATGGTTTCTTCATGCCAATTGATCACAACATTTATTCACATTAAGATTAATTGTTTGCATTTAGCACTTTTTATTTGTGTTAGGTCCATTCATCCTTAATGAGTCGTCATTGACTAGTATGCTTAGAAGTCAATTCATCATTTTAGGGACGTAGCAATCATTTGATAATAACAAGCCAGGCAATTTCAAGAGTAAATGTATATTGCAAATAATGTCTCAAGTCTAGAGAGAAGAGAAGGAAAACGACTCTTTTATTCAGATAACTTTGTACATACATCTCCCAAGTGTGGAACTCTGTAAAAATAAAAAGACACAGTCCAGAATGGACTCTCTTTCTAGAACCTACGAGGCTGGAAGACTCACACCCTTTTTTTTTTTTTTTTTTTTAGGGATGGGTTCCCATGAAGCACGATGATCCATTCTCTTCCACAGTCGTTGGAGGGATTGTCGGCGGCATATTCCATGTTTTCCATGAGGAACTCGGGTTCCATGTCATCGGGAAAGATGTCGCGAGGTCTCCACTTGGCTTGGCGTCGCAATTGCTGGGGTCGTCTACTCATGAGGGCGAGTTGGGAGCTCTCTTTTGGCTATCTCCTTTTGATGATGTCCCTTCCAAAGTGCCTAACCTTCGTGTATGGCATTTGGCAAGGGCACAGTCCTCCATTTTGTGTAGCCGCCCTCGGTCTCCTGAAGCTCGGGCCTCTTCTCGTGGACGGTCCAATTCGGATGCGGGCTCCTTGGACGATGTTTCCGGGGGACAAAACCGCAAAGGACTTTAGCATTTTAAACCTCAAGGTAAAATTATTAACCGTGATTCGGTAGCATGCTTCATTAGCGGATTAACATTTTAGGAAAACACGACATTTTATTTTGATAAAACTTGATCTCCATTTTTCTTTTTCTGAAAGACACACCTTTTGTTTTGGGTGAAAAACTCACACACACATTTTTGTAAACTTTTGACAAGGAAAGAATGACAATAATAATCTTATTAACGAGAACTGACAATGGACCCAAAATGGTCACCACATGGCATCAACCGGGGAGTCAAGACTTTAACCAAACCTAACAGACATCTTAACCGACTTTCCCTAAAGACTTATCACACGTCCTAACAATGGACTTTGACTCTTCCTAAAAAGGGGCGATGGAAGGGGTTTTGAAGCTCATCTTCTGTTACGGCAACCACAGCGCCATCAAGTTCCCAAACCAGGGCGTTCAAGCTTTCCTTGCGTGATTAACTTCTGGATGATGCGTTTCAGAGTGATGCAATCGTTGGTGTCGTGGCCATGGTAGTTGTGAAAGGCACACCATTCAGTTGTGTCGAGACGTTCCTTGGGGTTTGTGGGTTGGTAGTTGACAAGAGGTTTTGCAAGGCCTTGCCTAACCAATTTCTTAAATACCTTGCTTATGGGTATTCCGAAATCCTCGTACCTTGTGAAATGGAGCTTGGCTCGGCCTTTGGCTTTTCGTTCATTGTTAACCGGAGCATGGTGGGGATGAGAATCACCGCTACTTGATGCAAAGGGGAGCCCATCGAGTGTCTTTTCAAACTTATCTTCCATTTGCTTTCTCTTTTCCAACAACGTGCCCAACTGAGGTGCAACATGAGGATTCTGTGGAGGTGCATGGGTGTAGGCATACCCATAACCATAACCTTGGTGGCTTGCAGGAATATACATTGGAGGCATGCAAGGAGCTTGTGGTCCAAAAGGTCTCGGACCATAGAAATGATACGGGTCTCTGTGGGATCTCATCGGGAAACCTGGTGGAGGCAAGTTGGTGATGCCGGTTCGGGTACCCATATATGGTTTAAACAGTGACTGATCTCTGGTGACTTGGTTGATAGCATTGAATCGAGAAGGGATGGGATTGGGAAGGTGTTGTGAGCATGATGCTCGGGGCGTAACCGGTGTGAACAGCGGTTTGTAGGCCTTTTGAGTGGATTGTGTTTGGGGTTTTATAGGAAGTGTCTTATGGGAGATGTTGGATTTGGGATGAGGCGGAGTGAGGCAGATTTGAGTGAGAGGCTCGTTGTGGATGACGGCGTGTTGGGGCGAAAAGATGGAGGTCTCGGTATTTTGGTGAGATGAAGGGGGCAATCTTTGGTTACAATCTGGAGGTCGGGTAGCTTCCACCCTTTCATTGTGGTTGGTTGCTTTGGTGAAGGGCCCATCAATTTGAGACAGAGCTGTAACACCTCTTTGCCTCGTTGACTCATCAGACGGAGTTTGTGTTTCCCTGTGGCCATCTGTGATGACTTCTTTCTCAGCCCCGGGGGTTTCTGAAGCTTGGAACAACTCTTCGTTCGTTGGGCCATCCGAATTATCCGTGACGTCATTTCTCAAGCTACTGTCCATTGAAGTGATCTTTCCGAGGTACCGGATCGGAGAAGTTGTAGTGACCGGGGAACTTTCTGACTCCACACGCATTAGACGGCGACATGATGCTCTCTTCCACTTCATCTGAGCTACGGGGAAGACAAAAGGTAGCTTTAGGCTTGGGTAAACATTGGATGAACGCTTGGGTCAAAGACACACGTGTCTCTATTTGGGATATTTGACCGGGCCGAAGTTGCCTACATTCCCCTCAGTTTGAGGAGCTCAGGTCGCCGTAGTTCGAATGGGTTTAGAATCTTAAGAGGGAAGGATAAACACGGCTGACTTCTTAACGAGAATCCATCCAAGGACTTGACTGACTTCCTAAGGGACTATTCCTAGAATTTAACGGGGATCTTTGCGGGGACCTAGGGGATTTTGCCTAGGGTCTCAACGGGGATCTTAACGGGAGTCTTGAAGGATAACATGGATCCATCCAAAGACTTAACGGGATTCGACGGAGATCTTGAAGGATAACATGGATCCTTCCAAAGACTTAACTGGATTCGACGGAGATCTTGAAGGATAACATGGATCCTTCAAAGACTTAACTGGATTCGACGGAGGTCTTGAAGGATAACATGGATCCTTCAAAGACTTAACGGGATTTGACGGAGGTCTTGAAGGATAACATGGATCCTTCCAAAGACTTAACGGGATTTGACGGAGGTCTTGAAGGATAACATGGATCCTTCCCAAGACTTAACGGGACTTGACGAGGGTTTTGAAGGATAACATGGATCCTTCCAAAGACTTAACGGGACTGGATGGAGGTCTTGAAGGATAACATGTATCATTCCCAAGACTTAACGGGACTTGACGAGGGTTTGCGAAACAATGCAATGTATCAAAGACAGGAAGCAAAAACGGGGCAAATTCACGCATCGCGCAATTAATAAACCATTCAAGTTTACTTAAAACGCATCTTTGTTCCTAAATGGTTGGAAAAGATTTCTCTTCTTTTTCGCAACTAATCTAAATCCTGGATCAGTAGAGGCCATCGCTACGTCTATAAGCCCCTCGTTTTTCACCTGCCTTGCACACTCCCAGGGATGGACTGTCCCGGGCGAGGGTCCTATAGGGCACGCGGCTTCCGCCGACCAAAAAAGATAGACCTAGGGTCTAGTGCGTCGTAAGGTTCCCAATACGCGGGTCATCCCAATCATGATTAAGCCCCAGTCGGGATCGAGACTTTTCTCCGAAGGCTACACCGAAGGCTGCACCGACATTCTGACATGACCTCATTTTGAATGAGGCATCTCGATCCTTGACCATGGGCTTAAGGATGATTAAAATAACTCGTTCATTACGGCTTTAACGACACGGTGTCACCCTACCCTTAGTACATGGCCTTTGCTAATTGTGGTCGTCATTAACACACGAGTTGAAGGCTGGTTAGGCCACGCTTGCATTACATCAAAGAGTCACAACTCGGGCATTAACTTGGCCACATTAACCTTGGACACGTATTAAGGACGTGGTAACGTGGACTAGACCAAAAACCAACCATAGTCACGGTATTTGTGTGTCACGGACATGTGTGGTTGACTCGGTTCGGAAGGGAAGGTGGGATGGACCCGTACGCGCATCGAAGGGAACAAGAGCGCCCAACGAGCTGCATCGTGGCATCCACCCCGGGTTTAAAGGGTATTTGGAACGTGCACGGTCAAGTGCGCGTGGTGTGAAGTCATTCTATGCTCCTTTTTTGAGTAAAAAGAGAGATTTTCAATTCGTTTTTCGATATCATGAGCATGGCATAAGCAAGATATGAACAAGTATGGACAAGCATGAATTGAGCAATCTATACACAACAAATCAAAGAATATAAGCAAACAAAGACCAAAACTTGTACATGTACCAAGTTGTGCACAACAAAGTATTTTGAGTTCAAAGGTTCGGAGGTCAGGTTACAACTTGGGAGGAGTTTTTACGTCCTCTCAAGTTGCCTCAGACAAAGCCGAGTCTCCCTAAGTTAGTTAAAATGTGCATATGTGTGTGTGTGTATTTAACGGAAAAAATTCTGTTATTGATTTTATTTGAGAAGCTCGGCTGAAAAGGGGGCCTTGAGTGATAAGATAAAGGTCAGAGGGCAAAACAGACAATTTTTCCCTCCTACCTAAAGTAGCCGTACGGCTGGAGGAGGTGATCTTGGGGTTTTACAGTTTGCTCATGAACAGTCCAGTTCAGAACAGAAACAGGGTATTCTGTCTGAAGCTGGACAAACTGTTTGTGATCCCAGTTTGCAAGAAATCATTTTACAAGTTTTATAACATCATTCTTATGCTAAATGATCATCACTTGGTCCCCAAAGACAAGTATTTGGGTGTGATCATGAGCAATCATAGGAGAAAATGAAGAAAGTTGATGAATGTCCCCTTTGGACCAAAGTTGGTCATTTGGTGAATAAAGATTGGAACTTTATCACCAAGATGACATTTTATGACTTAAAATCCTTCCAAGAGTCAAAATAACACATAAAGATTGAATCTTTATGACCCAAAAGTGGGATTTTGAGGCTAAACCAAAGAGGAAAGTGATGAACACTAAGGTTTCATCACCCTCGTGATTATCATGGCCAAACAAGCATACCATTTACATGAATAAGGAATATAAATGACAATCAACAAGTCTATGAGTGTCTAGGTTTAGAACCTCTTCCATACAAGGTATGAAGGGTACCTTTGAACTTCTCATAGCTTGGACAAGATAGTAATGTAATATATAGATATATATTGTGCTTGATAATGGACAAGTCTTGCAAGAAACAAAAGGTGCTTGAAATGGACAAGTCTTTGCATGAATGAATAGTAAATACATGTATAACCAAGATATAAGAAATAAAATAGGAGTAAGATGAAGAGAAAGGAGGGGGAGGTGGCTTTACCTATGATGGTTAAGGCCAATCTTCCTTTCTTCTCTCCTTTTTATATGTGATCACTCTCACTCTTTCTCTGTGGCAATTCCAGCAGAGTGACCTCTCTAATGTGTATTTCTCCCCCCCTTGAAATGGTCACCAAGGGGTTCTATTTATAGGGACTGAGGGTGCCCAAACCAGCCGTACGGCTAGGACCCTCTAGTTCCCAAATCATCCGTACGGCTCAGCATGGCGAGCTTCTGGATTTTTCCGATTTTATACCAGAGTAGTCCTGGAATTTATAGTTTATCTTAGGGAGGTCCTGGCCTATCAGCTTATCCCTGAAATAGTGCTAATGCTACCTCTAAGATAGGTCGGTTTCAGATTGGGGTACTTACAGTATCCAAGTGGAATCAAGCCAATCGTAGTTCGAGCTTTGCGGGGAAAGAAAGAAACGAGACATCGTCCTTTGCGAGGGATAGAAAAATATCCGTCAAGAAATAAAGTCACGTGGACCCTATTGGGAGAAAAGAAAAAAAACGAGACATCGTTGAGCAATAAAGTCGTTGCAGATGGACTTTACAGAAATGTATCATCGTAGAATAAACAAAGTCATTGCAGATGGACTTTACTTAGGGAAAGAGGAGAGGTCATATGCACGGTTCAATAAAAAGTTTAAAGAATCGAGAACAAAAAGAGGGATGAATTCTAACTTCCTATAGAGCGTACATAATCGCATAATTTATCGGTGAGCTACGGTACTTTGAGAAGTCCAGTTCCTCAGCATCGCAGAATTAGGTAACAGGTAATGCCGATTGTCTAGAGCTCACACAGTGCCACGCCTATAACTTTCTCAACATGAAAGGCTTATGGATAATCCGACCTCCCATTATAAATTGATTTAGTTATTATAGGATTTTACTACGGTTTCCTTAATCTGCCTTTCAATCCTAATTTAGGGGTTTACGGATGATCCGACCCTCCGTTATAGATTGATTTGGTAATTTTTAAGGTCTTCCGGACCACATAACTTTCTAAACATGAAGGGCTTATGAATGATCCGACCTTCAATTATAAATTGATTTGGTAATTTTTAAGGTCTTCCGGACCAAATTGATTTTCTTAACATGAAGGGCTTATGGATGATCCGGCCTTCAATTATAATCTTTTGGGTTTATGGATGATCCGACCTCCAATTAAAAATTGATTTGGTAATTTTTTAAGGTCTTCCGGACCAAATTGATTTTCTCAACATGAAAGGTTTATGGATGATCCGACCTTCAATTATAATCTTTTGGGCTTATGGATGATCCGACCTCCAATTATAAATTGATTTGGTAATTTTTAAGGTCTTCCAGACCAAATTGATTAATTTTAGAAATTTACTAGAGTCTTTCGGACCCAATTGGAAATTTACTAGAGTCTTTCGGACCCAATTTGGAAATTTACTAGAGTCTTCCGGACCCAATTGGAAATTTACTAGAGTCTTCCGGACCCAATTGATTAATTTTAGAAATTTACTAGAGTCTTCCGGACCCAATTTGGAAATTTACTAGAGTCTTCCGGACCCAATTGATTAATTTTGGAAATTTACTAGAGTCTTTCAGACCCAATTGGAAATTTACTAGAGTCTTCCGGACCCAATTGATTAATTTTTGGAAATTTACTAGTCTTCCGGACCCAATTAGGGTTTATGGAAATTTCCCACCTATAATCATAATCTTTTGGGTTTACGGACGTTTCGACGTTTAATTATTTGTTGGTTTGGAAGTTTGGAGGCCTTCCGGGCTGATTTGGAATTTTGGAGGCCTTCCGGGCCGAATTTGGAATTTGTTGTTGTAAGATACCTTTTGTTTAGGTTTTAAGCATTGTGAAGTTTGATTGAAATTACCTATAGTCTAGGGTTTGAGTTTTGATTGTTTGAGTTTCGAGATGTGAACTTCCCAACGTTTGAGGTTAAGTGATGTTTTTAGATGTATTTCACCCATAGTTTGGGGTTTGAGTGAATCTTATGTAGATCGCAAAGAGTTTTAATTTGTAGATTACCCAATGTTTTGAGTTTATTTTCCTTTTACTTCGATTGTACAGACTTTGATGGTAAATTACCCAAGTTCGGGGTTTATTTGCATTTTACTTTGATTGTAAAGATTTTAATTGTGAATTACCCAAGATATGGGGTTTAAGTTAATTCTTGTTGATTTGTAAGAGTTGTAACTGTGAATTACCCAAGTTTGGGATTTAAGCATGTTAACGTTAGAGGATTTTGAATGTAAATTACTTCGAATGAGAGGGTTTGATTGTAACTTACCTTAAATGAAGGGTTTGATTATTAATTACTTTGAATGAGAATGTTTGATTGTTAATTACTGCGAACGAGAAGGTTTGATCGTTGATTACTTCGAACGAGAAGGTTTGATTGTAATTTACCCAAAGTTATGGGGTTTGGTTGTTAATTACCCAAGGTATGGGGTTTGGATTTGGCTGGTGTTAAGTTGAGGTGCTTTGTTTGCAAATTACCCAAGATATGGGGTTTTGGTTGGTTAATTTATGGAGTGGAAGTGTTTTATGGCAAATTACCCAAGATATGGGGTTAAAAAATGGATTTTTGGGAAAGCCAGGGGTTGATTTGTCAATTTGCAAAACAGGGAGCCGTACGGCGGATGATGAGGCGGCCGGGTCTTTGTGCTGGCAGGGGCAATTTGGTCACTTTGCGTATATCGCTAAAGGGCATTTTAGATATTTCGCATGTTTTAATGGGGCGGACGGATAAGGCCTCGCCGTACGGATCCAATGGCGGATTCGTCTATACCAGGCGAGTTCGGACAGTTTTTACGCAGAAACTCAAACACACACACCCACTGTCGACGGAGAAGAAAGAGAGAGGAGCTGCCGACGGCGATTTTCAGGGAGAAATCCGGCAGATTTGAAGACGCTCACCTAGGGCTGGTCAAGACTTGACAATGGCGCCACGAGGACCACCGAAATCAAAGAAGAACGTGCCTCATATGAAATTCAAACCCTTCGATTTATCCGACTTATACGCGCATACTCGCCTCCATTCCTGCTACTATGCGGCCGGGGAAATGGTAAGGATTCGATCTTGAACATGTTTATGGCATCAATTTCGAGTTTTACTTGAGTTTTGATTGAGTTCAAATTTCTAGGGTTTAGGACCTAAATTCTTGGGATTTCGCGTATTTGACCGGTTTTGACTCGAATTGGTTGTGTATTTTTGAAAATAAGCACGTTTGTGGCATGGGTAAAGTGTTGGTTTGATGATTTTGTTGAAAAACGCATTTTTTGTATTTTAAAGTGTGTTTAGTCCCAAAAATGTCGCAATCTCGGGCTCATTTTGACTTGATTGACTTTGTTGAAAGTGCTTTTAGATTTGTTTGACGTGATGTACGCGAGTTTTTAATGAGGAAGTTCAATTTTGTGAATTTACATGTTTGTCCGTTTTATGTCACGGTTTTGACTGTTTTTGGACTATTTTGGATTGATTTGTCCTAAGTAGACTAGGATTTTATTTAGGAGTATGCGATGTAATCATAACAAAGTATCTGTTGGGAATTTTGTAGCATTTGTTAGAGTAATAACGCAATAGTTTATATTTACACATATTTATGAAATAAATTGCTAGATTATTTCATACCTGAGCTGTGCTTACCTGTTGTGTTTGCAGGTTGTATTTCCGCCTTTGAAGTCGAGGGGCTCATGCGGCGTTGTATATGACTTGTGGGAGAGGACCCCAGAGACTGTTAGGAACAGGGTGCGGGCCACCGGCTTTGGCTTATTTTTTTGAGAGTTTATATGGTCAGGGAAAGTTGACCAAGAGCACTGACCTTGTCATGGCATTACAGGAACACTGGTGGGACACCACACATACATTCCATTTTAGTTGGGGAGAGGTGACGGTGACCCCTTCTGACTTTACGGCTATTACTGGTTTGTGGTTCATGATCCAGTATGTGGTGATGACACTCTGCTTGGTGACGGGAGTACGGATAGGCTCCAGAGCTTGATCGTGTTTGACTGCTCTGACATTAGGAGGGGTTATGGTGTACGTTTGGGCAGCCTTAGAGGCAGTATGAGGGGATGTTGGCCGATGGAGGTGATGTGGAGGTGACTGCTAGGGTCTTTGTCTGGTATGGACTGTCACAGACCATTTTTGCTAACGCCGGTACTACGGTGATGATTCCACTGCTTGGGTACCTGGTGGACTTGGATGCAGTGAGGGAGATAGCTTGGGGTTCAGCTGGTTTAGCGGAGTTATACCGCTCTCTGGATCGGAGTTGTCGGTCTCAGTCGGCATCTGTTGACTGTCTACATTTTGCCTTGGAGGTATGTTCTGTTTTTATCCATTTCTTATTTCAGTCTTGTTACCCTTGTATATTATTCCTGATCTTGTGCATAATCCTTCTTGCAGTGTTGGGCTTATGAGATCCTAGCTCTGAGCCGATTCAGGATGACTAGTGCTCGGTCGACTTTCCCTGCTATATGTCGGTGGGTACCGAAGAGGCAGGAGCAGGGGTGATGAGACCTCGTGGCATTACACATATGCGCAGTTAAAGACCATTTTGGGGGGACCCCATCCGAGAGAGGTTGTCTTTTATCCATGGGCGGATCTGGATGCTGAGTTGGTCGCTGCAAGGGCCATTGAGGTAATGGGATAGAGGCGGCTCTTGGTTGGCCTTAGTGGGGATGCCCTTTATTTGGGTGAGAGAGTGCGGGCCCAGGATGGTGTGGGCAGCGTCTACAGGGTTCCGGTGGATCCCCCACGTTATATGACTGATCCCGCATCTCTGCATGACCGGGAGAGATTGACGGTGGGCCTTGATGTTGGATAGTTTATTGTAGAGGGGGTCTCCTATGATGATTTTTCTAGGACACGCCTCAAAGGGCCGCATGCCGTGATTGAGGAGAGACTGCGGGAGATAGGACAGAGGCGTATGGAGCCAGCAGCGACGGGTCCGGCGGGTCCTCTATTTGACAGGTTTTTGGAGCGCCATTAGATGACTATACTGACGGTTATGGTAACCCTCAGTGGGTTCAGTATGAGGAGGGTGAGTCAGCTCCCGAGTTTCGGATGCCTGCGGGCCATGCCGGCGTATGTACCTTTACCCTTTTTTTTTATCTCCCTTCTTGTTTTTTAGTCATTTTCTTGTTCAGACTCATTTTGACACGCCCGTGTTGTCCTTTCTGTTTAGGTGACTCCTCAGACATATGAGGCCATGAAACGCCGTGAGGCCGGCCTATGCTCGGTGATTCGGAGCTTGTACAAGAAGTTGACGAAGAGTCTTCGCAAGGTCGCAGAGTGTGGCCGCTCTCCTCCTTCTATTGATGATGATGGTGCCCCTGGCAGACGTCCTCGGAAGAGGACTCGAGGCGATACTAGTGGATCGGCTTCTTAGTTTCTGCATCATGTTAGCGTAGAGCATAGACAGTAGCGTAGTATATATTTATGGATGACTGTATAAACACTTATATTATTTGCATGTAACAGGTAGCAGTAGTATGTAGCACGTAGATAGCAAGTAAGTAGCAAGTAGATAGCATTCATGCAATGCAGTCCTAGATGGGCTTATAAACTGCATGGTATCTGGTACTATCTATTCTTATGCAGGTTTGGGATCAGCCCGCTTGTGTGGATTGGGTCATAAACAGGTTGACCCTTTCAAAAAATTTCTAATTTGCCTAAAGGTAGTTTTTAGGGCTTTTGACCTATGGGATAGGGGATACAGGACCCAAGAGTAGCCTAAAGTGTAGGATCAATGGTGTAGGACCGAGTCGGTTAGGACATCGCAAAGATGAGACAAAAGACATTTAGTAAATCGGTGGAGACCGAGTGTGCGGGTTTGTAAACAACGTGTCGTGATAGAAAACACTTTGAAATTATATACTTTATAAAGATGCCTTATAATTAATTATAGTCTAATTAATTCAAATACTATTCCTTCGTTGGGTTTGTTGATTAGGGTAGCCCTTCGGGTGAATGATCTCGTCGGGTCGCCGGTGATCTTGAGTAGTCAAGCAGTTGACTTAACTTGGTTTGGAGAAGCCCCAGTTTGAATGGGGTTACTTGAAAGAGGTGAACCATGTCGAACTTTGGTGGAGAGATAACCTTTCATGGAGCATCGGCAATCAGCCCGGTTGTATTGGGGCAACCCCAGTTTGGTGAGGTCATTTAGAAAGAGGTCATCCATGTTTAGCTTCGATGGAGAGAGATGACTTTTCGTTTGCGGGGAATGATCTTGTTGGAGCATCAAATACTCGGCCCAATTCCGTTGGAGAAGCCTCAGTTTGTTGAGGGCATAAGGTGGGGAACGCTACCTCCTTTAGAAGCACCCTATTTTTTTCTCTAGACCGCCCTTGCGGGTTTTCAATCTAAGTGGGTATATTCCTTTAGCGTCTTTTTTTTTATATATTTCAGTCGACTCAAAATAAAGAAAAAGACAGAATTGTACAGACGACTTGCAGGAGCCTTTTTGTTATGGTGAGAGAAGAGAGAGAGGGAGAACGAGAGGGAGTTCTCACATTTCAACACGTTGGACACGAGAAGTATATGTACAAAAGGAAGGGAGCCCCTGCTTGACAAAAAATAAGTGTTTAGCTCTTTCCTAGATTGTAGAACAGAAGACTTGTCAAGACATTTGAAAATTGTTTTATTCAGAATTGTCTTTTGATTGCTCAAGAATGGACCTCGTTGACTAGTTATGTATCTGATGATTATGTTTTAGACAAGTAGTCTCGAAATAATAAACGCCTTGATTAATCGAGAAAGAGAATAGGAATTATACTGTATGGGGAAGCGAGAAAAGAATGAAAGTTGGCTCGAAGTGGGTTGTGTATATTTTGTGGACCGGACCAGGAGGTTGCCTATGTTCCTCTCGGTGTAAGAGGCTCAGGTATGCGTAGTTTGAGGATGATCCGGTTGATGATGATACCGGGTTTGAGTGGTGGTCTACTACTGTCGTCTGTAGTTACTTTGGACCGCTTCGTTTGTAGCTGCTACTTCAGACTGCTGTTGAGTTTGAGTTGAACTCCTTTGAAAAGAAGGAAAAATAGAAAACAAGAAGTGAAAAGAAAGTGAGACTTTTACTTTTCTATGATGATAGCCCCTTCTATTTATCTTTGCTTTGATTTATTTCTTTGTTCACACCCTTATTTTTGTCTAGGCCGCCCTTGTGGGTTTTCAACCTAGCGGGCTTCTTTTTTTGTGCTTTTGCTCTAATTTTTTCCTAAGCCGCCCATTGTGGGTTTCGACCTAGCGAGCCTTTTTTTTTTTTTTTTTTAGATATTTACATATTGAAACGTGGGGCAAGATGAGCCCCTAGTTCGCTTTCGCCTTTGGGAGGTAGAAGTCGTGGAGGGGTTTGGATAACCCCTTGACATCTTCGTGGGGAGACAAATAGCCCCGGTATATCGCCATGTCGGGAACGGACAACCTTTGTGATTATGCGGATGCTTCTTTGATGGTGAGCAGCTCTGCAGTCGTCGTCTTCTTCATGGGAAGATGGAAGTGTATATGGGGAGTATTTAGGAGGGTGCACGCAGTGGGTGTACATGAGGAGAGTATATATGGAGGGTGCACACAATGGGTGTACACAAGGAGAATATATGGAGGGTATACACAGTGGGTGTACACGAGGAGAGTATATATAGAGTGTACAGTGGGTGTACACGTATAAGGGTAGGTATAGAGAGGAAATATAGAAAAGAGAAAACAATTCGATTGATCAAAGCGTTTGTTATTTTGAGATTATTTGTTTGTTAAGTTATGTATGATGGTTTGTGGGTCCATTTACCTTTTAATGAGTCTTTATTAATGAATATATTTGCGATTAATTCATCATATAAAGATATATCAATCAATTGTCAACTAAGATTAATACAATTTTCATGGATTCGAGTCTTTATTAAAGACTCGAATTAACTAGTCTGAGGTGGACTTCAACGATCTAACTAATGTCCAAAGTGGACTTTTGCTAGTAAAAATAAAAGACTAATGTCCGAGGTGGACTTTGACTAAAAGACTCTCTAGAACCTACGAAGACTGAAAGACTATTTTTTTTTAGAAGGAGGTAGCCCCGGTGTAACTTCTTCTTCTATGCCCACTTGTTTCCTTGGCGGGTGATGGCTCCGCTATTGATGAGGCTTTGGATCTTTCTCTTCAGATGGAGGCAATTCTCGGTGTCATGTCCGATGTGTTGGTAATACTTGCAATATTTGGAGGGATCCAAGTTTGATTTCACAAGGACCGGTTTGTAGTTGAGTAGAGGAGACAACTTGCCGGCTTGAACTAGACATTCGAAGCATTTGTCTAATGGCATACCCAAATCATCGAACTCGCGCTCGTCTTTCTTGTCACGGACCATCTTGGTTGGTGGTTTAGGCACCGGTATTCCTTGTTGATGAGTAGTCATAGGAGGCATCCCAATGGGGAAGTCTGTGGTAGCCCAAACATTTGAGGAGCGTATGGGTGTCGAAACTGAGCATGAGGGAAAGTGCGGTTAAGGAACTCGTAGATGCCATAAATGTCAGATCGGAGATGTTCGTCGGTGTTCTTTAGAGCTTTGTACACCACCTTCTGGAAGCGGTCTGTCGCTTGAGGAGAACAGTCTCGAAGAAGGCTTCTTGTTCATCGAGAAGAGTTCAGGAGAGGGTTGCTTGTTCCTTGAAGATAGTCTTATAGTGGGCCGCTTGCTTGTCGAGGATAGTCTCATAGAAGGCTTTCTTCTTGTTGAGATAAGTGTTAAGATGGACCGCTTGTTCGTTGAGAATGGCGTTGAAGTGGGCTATTTGTTCATTGAGAACGGTGTTGGGGTAGAGAGTTGTCTCAACATCTTGGGTGGCAGCTTCAGTTGTGACTGTGATGATCCCTTCGGTAGACATGATGCAGGATTCTGTAGTGATTGGTGGAGAAGTTAAGTACTTGAATTAAATTAGACTTATAGTTAATGACAAGGCATTGTTTATAAAATCATTTTTTATGAAAGGACTCGATCTCCGTATTTTTGAAATGTTCTTTGAATGAAAAGACTAAAAGTTTGACCGGGCCGGTAGCTGCATACGTTCCCTTTACTATGCAGGAGAGGTCCCACACAATGAGAGGCTCAGGTCACCGTAGTTCGGGTCAAGTAAAACAAGTGAGATAGCGACCGAAGAGGTTAGTGATTTTGAAAAGCATAAGTATTATAGAAGATGACCGTAGGGGTCAAAAAAAAGAGAGATGACTCGGTCCTTGGTCAAGTAAAGGTGGGGGGACCCTAGGTAAGGTGGCTTTTTGACTTGAAGTCGGGTAAGGTTTGACATGGGTAGGCCAAGAGGTAGGTCGTCTAAGATCGGCTAGCTTGACTAAAGGTGGGTCAAGATGAAGGATTGACCTAGATGGGTCAAAATGGCGGGTTGGCCTAGATGGGTCGAGGAAGAGGGTTTGACCTAGATGGGTCAAGGTGATAGGTTGACCTAGATGGGTCAAGGTGAAGGGTTAACCTAGACGGGTCAAGGCGATAGGTTGACCTAGATGGGCCAAGGATGAGGGTTTGACCTAGATGGGTCTAGGCGATAGGTTGACCTAAACGAGTCGAGATGATGGGTTGGCCTAGATGGGTCGAGGACGGGTTGACCTAGATGGATCAAGGACAGATTTCCCTAGACGGGTTGACCTAGACAGGTCTAAGGTTTGACTAGAGTTTATCTAGGGTAGATTAGGTTGACCTAGACGGGTTGACCTAGACGGGTTTAAGGTTTGACTACAGTTGATCTAGGGTAGACTAGGTTGACCTAGACGGGTCTATGGTTTGACTAGAGTTGATCTAGGGTAGACATACGCAATATGATGAATGATTTTAGTTAAGATTAGGATTACTTGTTTTGATAAGTGTTCTTAACTCGATCAAGGTGCATGGTTTAGAAATGAACAAAGATTAACCTCGACCGCTTCACAAGTGAAAACGGTGAGTTAGATAGCCCGGGTGCCACGAAGATAGAGGCGACAGGATCACCAAAATCCGTGCACTCAGCGGAGTATCCAGTAGGGTGTGCAGTGTGACATGAACTATTGGTAGTGTGCCATTTGATTACGTATTTTATGATGATATTCAATGCAAGAGAGGAGTCTACTAGCATAACCATTCATAGTGACAATATATAAGCATGGAATAAACAGAGCGGATCTATAATATTTAAACATGCTATGAATACCAAGAACCTGCAGGGAGTTGTTAGAAACAGATTTGCAGAAAAGGGGTGCGTGGGGCAATTAGAACACACACAAAATCATGAAGTTAATGAAAGTTAGACCCTCTTAAGTTTTGAAAAAGGTTTTCAAAAACAAGTCCCCAGCAGAGTCGCCACTATGAATACGTGAGATGAAAATCGAGAGTCGCCACGTTGTTTTATTTGTAGTTAAAACATTGAAAAAACCATTTATGAGAATTAATAGGTTTCGGGGGTCAAATTACAATAAGAGAAGAATATTCATGTTATCACTCCTATTGCCCGACGAATCGGTCTTTCTATCATGATCAATGTGTGTGTGTTAGTGTTTGAGAACGAATCCGAAGATTGCCTACATTCTTCTTATCATGAGAAGCTCAGGTCGGTGTACTTCATTGATGAATTATAATGGGGAGAGATGAAGCTGGATCATGCATATAAAGGGGGAAGATTAGGGTTAGAAGTAGTTCCTAGATCATATTAGGGTTTGATGAACCCTAGGATCATCATAGGCTATGGCATATGCACATAAATAGGGATTACAATCCTAGATCTAGCATATCATGTGTATATGAGACTTAGATCTAGCGTAATAATTAGAACATCATGAATACATATGAATGAACACATAAGCATGAAGATCGCTACCCTAGTTATGGCATTTATTATGAACTTAGACTAAGAACATGAAGAACATATGAATATAGATGTATAAACATAATGAAAACATGCATTACGTAAGTTTAAGGATCCCGCCCCGCGCGGAGAGATCGCGACGAGTTTTGGGGTGAAAAAGCCGAACACGGTTATCTCACAAAACATAACGGAGTCGCCACTTTTGTTAATTATTTAACCCAACAAAAGAAAAGGTTAGAGATTCTATTAGTTCGGAGGTCAGGTTTCTCCTTGGGAAGAGTTTCACGTCACCCAAGTCGCCTCGGATAGGACCGAGTCTCCCTAATGTTAGTTAACGAAAGTGCATGTGTGTGTGTGTTTTTAAAATGGGAGAAACTGACTGTTTTGGCAAAACCGGTTAATTATTTAACAGAAATGGTTTATTTTGCAAACTTTCTGGTCAGAAAAGGAAGAAACTGGAAAATGCCCTCCCCGGCCAAAGTAGCCGTACGGATGGGGAGGGCTCTCCAGGGTATTTTTACAGTTTATCAGAAAACAGTCCAGTTTCAGTCAAAATAGAGTATCTTTGCTGAAACTGGACTGGAATGTTGATTTCAAGTTTATGATTAACAACAAAACTTTGAAGAGTTCATTCTTATGCATTTTGTCACCAAAGGAACCCCAAAAACAAAGATTTAGGTTTGATCAAAGGCAATCATTGGAGAGATTTATGAAAAGTTGATGAACATGGCATTTAGACCAAAATGACCATTTTGGTGGATAAAGATTTAAACTTTACCACCAAAATGGACTTATTATACAAGATTAAACCCTTAAGGACAAAAATATAACATAAAGATCAAATCTTTATGTCTCATACTTGGTGATTTATGGCTAGATCATGGTTGGGATGATAAAGATTAAAACTTTATCCCCCAATCATGACTCTTATGGCCAAACAAGAACAACATCAACATGAAATTTAACAAATCATGATCATCCTAGGTTTTATCCCATAAATCACACACTAGGTGTGAAGGGGACCTTGAATCACCTCATGATTTGGATCATATACATATATAATCATAATATATATAGCTTGTAAGGCCAAGACTTGTATAATATATAGATATAGTGCTTGAAAATGGACAAGACTTGCAAGAAATGTAAAGTGCTTGAAATGGACAAGACTTTGCAATAACAAGAAGAAATAATACAAGATAAACAAGTAATATGAACAAAGATAAAAGAGTTTGAGATGAAGAAGAAGATGGGGAGAAGGAGGCTTCACCTATGATGGTTATACCTATCTTCCTCTCTTTTCACTCAAATATGTGTATCACTCACTTTTTGCTCTCAAACTGGCAGAGTAACAGCTCTCAAAACGTTTTCTCCCCCCTTGAAATGATCAGCATGGGGTTCAATTTATAGAGGCTGAGGGTGCCCAATCCAGCCGTACGGCTAGGGTCCTCATGTGCCCAAACCATCCGTACGACTCGACTTGGCGAGCTTCTGGATTTTTCCAAGTTTAAATCTAGTTCAGTCCTGGAATATTAGGATTATCCTAGTGAGGTCCTGGACCATTGGTTTATCCCTAAATGGTACCAAGAATTCCTCTAAAGTAGGTCAATTTCAGATAGGGGTACTTACAGAGCCCCTCGGCAACGTCGCTTTTGAAGAAAGCGGGGTTGTCGATAAAAAAACATCCCAATTTGATGGGAGGATGGCTTAGCCGATTTGGGTGAGAGATTTCAAGGCTACTCAAACCTATAAGCATCCCATTTTGATGGGGGGATGGCATAGCCGATTTAGGTGAGAGATTCTAAGGCTACTCAAACCTATAAGCATCCCATTTTGATGGGAGGACGGCATAGCCGATTTGGGTGAGAGATTCTAAGTCTACTCAAACCTATAAGCATCCCATTTTGATGAGAGGACGGCATAGCCGATTTGGGTGAGAGATTCTAAGTCTACTCAAACCTATAAGCATCCCATTTTGATGGGAGGACGATATAGCCGATTTGGGTAAGAGATTCTAAGGCTACTCAAACCTATAAGCATCCCATTTTGATGGGAGGACGGCATAGCCGATTTGGTTGAGAGATTCTAAGGCTACTCAAACCTATAAGCATCCCATTTTGATGAGAGGACGGCATAGCCGATTAAGGCTGGTCAAACCTATAAGCATCCCATTTTGATGGGAGGACGGCATAGCCGATTTGGGTGAGAGATTCTAAGGCTACTCAAACGTATGAGCATCCCATTTTTTATGGGAGGACGGCATAGCCGATTTGGGTGAGAGATTCTAAGTCTACTCAAACCTATAAGAATCCCATTTTGATGAGAGGACGGCATAGCCGATTTGGGTGAGAGATTCTAAGGCTACTCAAACCTATAAGCATCCCATTTTGATGGGAGGACGGCTTAACCGATTTGGGTGAGAGATTCTAAGGCTACTCAAACCTATGAGCATCCCATTTTGATGGGAGGACGGCTTAACCGATTTGGGTGAGAGATTCTAAGGCTACTCAAACCTATGAGCAACCCATTTTGATGGGAGAACGGCATAGCCGATTTGGGTGAGAGATTCTAAGGCTACTCAAACCTATAAGCATCCCATTTTGATGGGAGGACGGCTTAGCCGATTGGGTGAGAGATTCTAAGGCTACTCAAACCTATAAGCATCCCATTTTGATGGGAGGACGGCTTAGCCGATTTGGGTGAGAGATTCTAAGGCTACTCAAACCTATAAGCATCCCATTTTGATGGGAGGACGGCTTAGCCTATTTGGGTAAGAGATTCTAAGGCTACTCAAACCTATAAGCATCCCATTTTGATGGGAGGACGGCATAGCCTATTTGGGTGAGAAATTCTAAGGCTACTCAAACCTATAAGCATCCCATTTTGATGGGAGGACGGCATAGCCAATTTAGGTGAGAGATTCTAATGGTACTCAAACCTATAAGCATCCCATTTTGATGGGAGGACGGCTTAGCCGATTTTGGTGAGAGATTCTAATGCTACTCAAACCTATAAGCATCCCATTTTGATGGGAGGACGGCTTAGCCGATTTTGGTGAGAGATTCTAAGGCTACTCAAACCTATAAGCATCCCATTTTGATGGGAGGACGGCATAGCCGATTTGGGTGAGAGATTCTAAGGCTACTCAAACCTATAAGCATCCTATTTTGATGGGAGGACGGCTTAGCCGATTTGGGTGAGAGATTCTAAGGCTACTCAAACCTATGGGCCTTAGGTGGATATCCATTCATCCCTTCCTAAACAGGCATGGCTTAAAGGCCGGACTTGGTCAACTTGACTCTATTCGGAGAGAGTTGACTAAGGAATGGGCCTGGCTCAGAGGCTCAAATGGTGGGCATGGTTTAGAGGCTGGGCTCGATTGACTATGCTCTATTAGGAGAGGGTCGATTCGAGGATAACTGGCCTTACGTCCAACCGAGGACTGCCGGGACACATTTGGTCAGCTTTTCTCATGGCGGAGGGTTGACTATACAAACTGGCAAATTGGTCAACTTGGCTCTAAGGGAGAGGGTTGACTAAATGGTCAGACTTACGGAGGACTGCCTGGACAACAAAACCCAATGGTCTTACGTCATGCCAGACGGCCAAGGACAAGCCTTACCTAATGGTCTTACGTCACGCCGGACGGCCAAAGGACAAGCCTTACCTAATGGTCTTACGTCACGCCGGACGGCCAAAGGACATAATCTCACCGAACCTAATGGTCTTACGACACGCCGGATGGCCAAAGGGCAAGTCTAACGAAGCCTAATGGTCTTACGTCATGCTGGACGCCCAAAGGGTAAATCTAACGAAACCTAATGGTCTTACATCACGCTGGACGCCCAAAGGACAAGCCTTACCTAATGGTCTTACGTCATTCTGGATGGCCAAAGGACATAATCTCACCGAACCTAATGGTCTTACATCACGCCGGACGGCCAAAGGGCAAGTTTAACGAAGCCTAATAGTCTTACGTCACGTTGGATGCCCAAAGGGTAAATCTAACAAAACCTAATGGTCTTACGTCACGCTGGACGCCCAAAGGGTAAATCTAACGAAACCTAATGGTCTTGCGTCATACCGGACGGCCAAGGGCGAAGGCTTGAACCTATAATGACGATTCTGAGTCAAGGTTTGATTTGGGTCAAATCAACTCTACGGGATGACTGACACTCTTTCTTGACACCGGGGGAGATCCTAGGGGCGACCTTCAAGACTCATTGTGGATGAAAAGATCCAATATTTTGGAAAATCATTCAAAAGCATTTTGCTTGAAACATCGTTTTTGACAAATGACGCCAAATGGGCAAATTTTGGAAATGCTTATTCCTAAAGGCAAATCTTTTAACAAAGAATTTTGTCAAATTTTTTATTTTAACTTAACCGTGAGGTTTGTTATGCATAAGGCCCTTTGGATTTTGTCCATTCGTTGAGAAGTTACTAATGGTAGGGAATCTGCTCGTCACTGTTGTGAGGATAGCCACAATGTCATCCTGACCGTTGATGTGGAGGTAGCCCCAATGTCCTCGTTGTCGCGGAGGTAGCCCCATTGTCGTCGTTGTCGGGGTAACCCCCTGTCCTTGTGGAGGTAGCCCCAATGTCGTCTTTCGACTTTTGATGTTGACGTGGACCCGTTGTCGTCTTTCGGCTTTTGAGGTGAGGTTAAAAACCCATCCCTTTTCATGACGCACCCTTTCTTTTGCCTATGCCGCCCTTTCGGGTTTTCAACCTAGCGGGCATCTCTTTCACGTCTTTTATGGCACACCCTGTTTTTTGCTTAGGCCGCCCTTACGGGTTTTCAACCTAGCGGGCTACTTTTTTGGTGCCCTTTTTTTTTTTTTTTTTTTATGAGTGATCCAGCCGACTCGATAGAACGAGGGACTTTAAAGTATTTTTCTTGGAGGAAACATGCAAGGGCATTTTATTTGGGAGAGAGTCCCTTTATGCTGGTGAGCTCTTTGAACAATATATCATGAAATGGGAGGAAGCCCTTGTTTGACAGAATACAAGTGTTTAGCTCTTTCCTAATATGGAGAAAAGAAGACTTGTGGAGACATTTGAAATTTGCCTTAGTTACTATCATCAAATGATTGCTTGAATGGACCATGTTTGTCATTAAGTCAGGATTATGGCAAGAAATTAGCCTTAACATGTATAAATGTTGTGATCAATTAAGATTAAGATTCGATCAATGGTAAGATCGGGAGGAGAATTGGTTTAGAAGGTGGAATTGGTCATTGTCTGGGAAATTGGTCATTGAAGGGACCAAGGGACGAGAACTTGGTCATTTTGAGAGGACCACGGTTTGATGGTTTTGTTTCATGCTGTGACCCGACCCGAAGGTTGCCTACGTTCCCCTCAGTTTGAGGAGCTCAGGTCGCCGTAGTTTGGCCCTAGGCCGTCTTTTGCTGAAATTGGCTTTCTTTCGATGTTGTCTTGGAGGACGTTGTTGCTCACTTTGCTTTGCGGTGAACTCCTTGAGATGGACCTCTTGGGGTGAACCCTCTTTGGTGTGAACGGGCCTTTCTTTCCGCCATTTATTTTCCTTCTTTCCATACATTCATTTCCTTTCCCTCTTCTCCCTTTTTTTTCTTTTCTCTTTATTTATTTATTTTTTTTTTTTTTTGGAGGAGGTAAACATTAGCCCCAGCTTGCTTTCTCGGGCATCGGCTCCTTTGTAGCCCCTTGGTGGCATGCCTGTTACTTTGGGCTGACTTTGAAGATTCCGGGAAGCTGTATGCTTCGTCGCACAGAGCACTGTCAAATCTTGGTGGTCGAGCAACAACGTCCTCACCTTTTCACTGTCTCGGGATGCCTTCGATGCGCATCAAGAATTGGTCTTGGAAAGGTGTATCGGGTTATGTATCGGGGAAGTGTATGAGGGAAGACTTGCCATTAATGGTTTCTTCATGCCAATTGATCACAACATTTATTCACACCAAGATTAATTGTTTGCATTTAGCGTTTTTCATTTGTCTTTAGGTCCATTCGTCCTTAATGAGTCGTCATTGACTAGTATTCTAGAAGTCAATTCATCATTTTGGGGACGTAGCAATCAATTGATAATAACAAGCAAGGCAATTTCAAGAGTAAATGTATATTGCAAATAATGTCTTAAGTCTAGAGAGAAGAGAAGGAAAATGACACTTTTATTGAGATAACTTTGTTCATACATGTCCAAGTGCGGACCTTTGTAAAAATAAAAAACACAGTCCGAGACGGACTTTTGGTGAAAGTCTAGATCCTACGAGGCTGGAAGACTCATTTTTTTATATTCTTTTTTTTTAGGGATGGGCTCCCATGAAGCACGATGACCCATTTTCTTCCTCAATTGTTGGAGGGGTTGTCGGCGGCATATCCCATGTCTTCTACGGGGAACTCGGGTTCCATGTCGTCAGGAAAGATGTCGCGAGGTCTCCATTTGGTTTGGCGTTGTAATCGCCGGATCCGTCTAGTACTCATGAGTTGGGAGTTTGCTCTGGCCATCTCCTTTTGGTGATTTCCTTTCAAGGCGCGCAACCTTTGTGCATGACACTCGACGAGGGTACAGACCTCCACTTGATGTAGCCGCCTTTGGGTTTCCGAAGCACGGGCTTCTCTTTGTTGTTCACGTGGATGGTTATCTCGGACGCCAATTCAGGTGTGGGCTCCTTGGTCGATGTTTTCCGATGGACAGAACCGCGAAGGACTTTTAGCATATTGAACCTCAAGGTGAAATTATAACCATGATTTGAGAAAAATGCTTCATTATCGGATTAGCCTTTTAGGAAAAACTTGATCTTTTTATTTTAAGATTTTTTTTTTGAAGATATACCTTTGTTTTGAGTGAAAGACTCACACAAATTTTTTATGTAAACTTTTGACAAGGCAATAATGATAATAATTTTATTAAGAAAACTGACAATGAACTCAGAATGGTCACCACATGGCATCAACTGGGGAGTCAAGACTCTAACTAAACCTAACAGACACCTTAACTGACTCTTCTTAAGGGCTTACCACTCATCCTAAAAGCAACTGACTCTTCTTAAGGATTAAAACAGACTTTTTCTAAGGGGAGGTTGATGGGAGGGGTTTCGAAACTCCGTCCTCTGCTGTGGAAATCGCAGCACCATTCATTCCCGACCCGGGGCATTCAGCCCTTCAGATATTTTCTGTGCCGCTGATCCTTTCCAAACGCCTTCCGTCATTTCGGTTTTGCTGAGTTTAGGAACCATCATTTGGGACACTGATTTTGTCAACTTTTCCAAAACAGGCTCTCCCAGTTTCGTCGTATGGAGAAACTTCGCTTTAGGAAATCTGGTTAAGTGAGTGACTGTTATTATTTTATTTTCATGTTTTTGCTATTATTTTCATGTTGTAATAGCTTTATATAAATAATTAATATTACTAAAACTGTAAATATTAGACAAAAAGGTATTTTAGTGAGGTCTTCTTTATCCTCTTTTGCACCAAGTAAATTCTAAGGGTCTAACCGGGCAATTGTTATTCAGGAAATGAAGCGGAGCCCACCACTGAAAATCGGCAAGGCAAGAAACCTGTCACAACTGATGAATATTTTCAGCGAGTTACTCATGCCCTTGTCATGCGTCTAAGACAACACGAGGAAACTGTAATGCAAGAAGGTACATATTTTCATAAGAGTAAATGCTACATAAACAACTAGTAGTAAATGCTACATAAACTAGTTGCAAGAAGGTACATATTTTCAGCGAGTTACTCATGCCCTTATTGTTACGGAGATATTATGAATAGTTACGCCAATAATTAAAAGGTTACGGAGATAACTTATAAGGCGTTACGTCGATATTGTTAATAAATTTATTACAAAATAATCACTTACATTCCCGAAGTGTTTACATTATATTTCTTGATACGTAAAACGTACCTCCAAATTAGTGATCGAAAAGTTTTATTAAACGTCGTGGATCTAAAACAATGCGAATGAATTAGCCGACTGAAGTGAATGGGTTTGATGGAGAATTTTTTTCTCTCTCAAGACCTCTTGGAATTCTGCGATGACGATTGATCAGTGTACCAAACCTTTGATGAGATTGAGAATGGCACCATAACCGGAGTGCATTTTTCTTCGTTCATCAGCGCTCTGGTTATGAGTCGAGTCGAAAATACCATTGGTGATGCAGGTTAGAGGCTTCATTTCGATATCATTGCGCCGATGATCTTGCTTTTTGTTCTCCTTGGTAGTCGTAGCCGGCGATTTCATTGCTTCCGATTATGTTTAAACCCTCTGTTTGCGCCGATGATCTTGCTTTTCGTTCTTCTTGGTAGTCATAGCTGGCGATTTCATTGCTTCCGTGTGGGAGAGAGAGAGAGAGAGAGATATTTGAAATTTGAAGGAAGCTTTTGAAAGAAGCTAAAAGGTAAGGTGGTTGGTTTAGAAGACAAGATGTGTGTCTTGTCATTTAAATCTCCCGCCCTATTACCTAATTTGAATTCGTGTTTAAATAGTTTAATCCCCCTAAGGTCCCTAATATGATTTCCAATCTTTACTTATATAAAGTTGGATAGTGGGATGAACAATATTGGCGCTCATTTTTCAGGGTAAATTGATAAATTAGTTTTCAATTATTTAATTTTTTTTGGGAAGGGGGACTGATTTTGGAACTTTCGATGTTTTGATTTAAAAAAAAAAGAAATTGAAAAGCTTCTTTCCCAAGATGAACAAATTTTTTGGAGGTGCAGAATACCCGAGATTTTTGAAAACAACATATTGGTTTCTCCTTCTCTATAATCCCTTTCTTCCATTAACAAGGTGGTTGGTTTAGAGACAAATAGAAAATAGTTAGGGAACAGAACATCCTTCATTCAGGTTACGGAGATAGAATAAAATGTTACGAAAGTAATTTGATATGTTACGCCAAAATTTCTACCATGTTACGGATATAATGTATTATTTGCCTAAACAACCTTATTGTTACGGAGATATTATGAATAGTTACGCCAATAATTAAAAGGTTACGGAGATAACTTATAAGGCGTTACGTCGATATTGTTAATAAATTTATTACAAAATAATCACTTACATTCCCGAAGTGTTTACATTATATGTCCGTTCCCATAGGGGAAGGGGGGATTCGAACCTGGGTTTACCCATTTTTTTTTCAAAATATTAATAGGGGAAGGGGGATTCGAACATGGGTTGTTTGAAGTGGAAATAGGAGGCTTACCACTGGACTAAGGATAACTTTGGTTGAAGAATCCAAATTTATTATTAATTCAAGGAAATAAATCTGTCATGCTTATATTCGACAAACCAAATATATTGAACCTAACCACCGCCGCTGTTTAACCCATGAATTACCCATCCGTTCATCGTCTACTCTACCGATCCAAATCCGGCCCCAATTCATATACTTGTTCATCGTCTACTCTACCCTGCTAAGTGTTGGGTTTCGTAGACACATGCGCAGCGGAATTAAGCATTTAAATTTTATGAAACCCAAAGCCCATAGATCCATTCATATGATTAAGTCAAATACAACAATATGAATACTAGAAAAAACTAACCTTGATGACTTTGAATTTGCAACCTTGAATTCGATAGAAGCTTGAAATCTTGATCACGAACAAAGCAAGAATCACGAACTTTGAAGATGATGAAGTTCATCAAGTGGAAGACTATAATAACTTCATGTCCAAGGATTCAAATGACATAACTAATATGAGATTTATATATGACATCGACCATGACATAAATCTCATACCGCGGGTCATGTCCAGTACCTTGTTCCAAACAAGTACCTCTAAATCTAACATGATCATCCCATGATCATTTAGCCTTTATACTAGTGCTTAACAAGCTCTAGGGACGGAGATTATTATAAGCAAACACGAGCCATAATAATAATCTTATTATCTCTTTATCATTATGAATAAATGATAACTCATACAACGTTTAACAAACGTGCCTAGGGCACCAACACCAACACTAAGTAGACTTCAATTCACCAACTAAGTAGACTTCAATTCAAACCCTGCTCACCGATCCAAATCCGGCCCCAATTCACAAGGTTTGTGTCAAAAATATTCATTCAAAATCTGCTATTTCCTCTAAATTGTTATTGTTCTTTTATGCTCTCAAGGTTTAACTTTTGTTGCAAAGCTTTGGTTAATTTTCAAGTTTATGTCTCAAAATCGGCTCTTTGCTTCAGGTTTTTTTCCTCATCTAAATTGTTCTTTCTTCACAAGATTTAATTTGGTAATCTTAAGCTTGTTTCCTCGCAAGGTTCAATTTTTTATGTCTGCAGCAAAAAGAAAGCGTGAATGTGATAGTGAACGTGATTGTGACAGTCAAGAGAGCACGGCAAATAATATGGTAATCTTAAGCTTGTATATTACTGTAATTTTTATTTCAGCAAAAAATTGATTTTTACATACTATGCTTATGTTAAGCATACTACAGTTACTCCTCAGCATACTACAGTTACTCCTCAGAATTCGCCTCCACCTTGATTTGTGCTATTCATTATCTTGTAAATTCATCAGTTATTATTCTTAGTATCCTGTATTATCTTGTATTTAAATTTAAAATCACTTGTATAGTTTAGGAGATGGAGCAAATCCCATAGATAGAACTCTCTCAAATATCTGTATAAATACATCACAAGAATCAATAGAAAAATTATCTTTTGCAATTCTTTCATGGTACATATCTCGCCTGGGCTTCCCAACTCACTTCCATCCTTTTTGGATTGGACCTTCTCAAATATATTGATTATCACATCCCACCCGAAACCATCATCATCACAGACACCAACGAAACCAAAACCCAGCACACACAACCTGGCAACGGCAAGACCGTCTCATCCTCGGTGCTCTTCTCGGTACCCTTGATGCAGCCGTTGCTCCGCTTGTCTATCAAGCAAAAACCTCCAATGATGCCTGGACCATACTAAAAACTACCTACGCCAACCCATCCCGCGGCCATATCCTTCAAGTCAAAGACCATCTTGCTTCCATCACCAAATCCACTCTTACCATTACCGATTACATGAACTCCATCAAAGCATGTACTGATAAACTTGCAATCCTTGGCAAACCAATGGTCCCTGAAGACATCATTGCCAAAGCTCTTCAGGGCCTCGACTATGAACCCTACAAATCCATCATTGACTCCGTCCGTTCCCGTGACAACCCCATTACATTTGAAGCCCTACACGAAAAAATCATACACCATGAACTAACCCTCAAACACAATACTCCTCCTCCTTCTGTCCCTATACCGGCTCACCTTATACACTCCCAAAATCGTGGTCACCATCCTCGATCACCATCCCAACCCCTCCTTCCCACGCCACCATATCCGCCCAAACCCACCTCTGTTGCCTCTTACTCCAAAACCATTAAGGGAAAATGTCAATATTGTCGCTTCGTTGGTCATGTCATATCTGAATGTCGTTAATTCAGCCGAGACTATCCTAATGTCACCTTCCCGCCTCCCCCTTCCTTCGACCGTAACCCTCGCCACTCTAATACTACCCCACCACAAGCCCACACTTCCACTGTCCCCATCCAAACTCCTCCACCCTCTTGGCTAATGGACAGTGGTGCCATCAATCACATCACAAATGACCTCTCCAACCTCTCTCTTCATCACCCTTATGATGGTAGCGATGATGTTATCATTGGAGATGGTTCCACTCTTCCTATTGCAAACATAGGTTCATTCTCCATCTCTCTCTCTCCCCCGCCCATTGTTTTCAATAACGTCTTACATGTCCCTCGTATTTCTCGAAATATTCTTTCTATTTCTCAATTCTGTAGGGATAATAATGCAACTGTTGAATTCTCACAATCTTCCTTTCTTATCAAGGCCAATCATACCAACCGGACCCTTCTCCACGGCAAGCTTGAAAATGGTGTCTACATCTAGACTCCACCCTCTACTCAAGCTCATGTCGCCACTACCTCAACTCTTCAATCATTGCATCACAAACTAGGACACCCTGCTCCTCCAATTATTTCCCTTTTAAATAAACAGTTTTCATTATCAATTCATTTGCTTTCTTTCTCCCATTGTAACTCCTGCAAAATCAATAAGAGTCATAAACTCCCGTTTGATATGTCTACTCTTGAATCTCATGCACCTCTTGATATTATTTTCTCTGATGTATGGACGTCCCCTATTCACTCTTATGATCATTACAAGTACTATGTTATCTTCGTGGACCATTATACAAAATATACTTGGCTATATCCGCTAAAACAAAAATCTGACACCTTTGCTACATTTAACCGTTTCAAACTACTTGTTGAGAAATATTTTTCACGTCCCATTCGTCAATTCTTTTCTGACAATGGTGGCGAATACCTCAAGCTCACACCATCTCTCCTCCAAAATGGAATTTCCCACCTCACCTCTCCTCCTCATACACCCGAGCATAATGGCTTTGCCGAACGCCATCATCGACATATTGTTGAAACCGGCCTCACTCTTCTTTCTCAATCTCAACTTCCTCTCATATTCTGGTCACATGCCTTACTACTGCTACATATCTCATCAACCGAATGCCTACAACGACCCTCAATAATGAGTCCCCATTCTTCCGTCTCTTCAAAACACAACCCAACTATCATAAACTTCCGTCCTTTTCATGCCTCTGTTATCCTTGGTTACGACCTTACTCCATTCACAAACTAGCACCTAATTCTACTCCTTGCATTTTTGTCGGCTACTCTCCATCTCAAAGTGCTTACCATTGTCTCGACCCTATAAACCATCGCCTCTATACCTCTCGACATGTCACCTTTGTCGAAACTGTTTTTCCTTATACATCCCTCACTAACACCACCTCTCCCTCTACTCCAATCTCCCCTTCCCAATGGTGCACTTTCTCCCTTCCCATTATTCCCACATCCAGTTCTGTTACTGCCCCTCCCTCGCCCAACATTGTTCCGCCTTCTCCCCTACGTGATGAACCAGCTCCTGTTTCTGTTCATGTGGGCGACCGCCCATCTTGAGCGACCGCCCATCCACATATCCCAACAATTCTGAATCGCATGTACACTTGGGCGACCGCCCATCCCATAGTGAGCGACCGCCCATACCTCCTGATTCTGGCACATCAGTTTCCACACCTGAACCGCTCACCACTACTGTTCCCTCCCGCTCCATTTTAACTCGCCTAACCAACAACATTGTCAAACCAAATATGTAGTGATGATTGTTATATGGATACTTACCTGCTTCAATTCATAGACTAAGAAGGTTCTCAAATTCAACTTCATTTCAGTTCTAATAACCAATGTTTTTTTTTTTCACATCATCTTAATACTCCATCCGTCCCAAAAAGATAGTCTGATTTGGTTTTAATGGTTAATGCAAGTAAAATTTGACTGAATGTGAATGCCAATTTAATCATCTAAATGAAATTTAAAAATTGGTATTGGTAAATCATTAAATATCAATAACAATTTTTTAAATTTCATTTGGTCAAATTTCCACTAGTGCTGACCATCAAAAATGAAAATAAGACTATCTTTTTGAAACGGAGGTAGTATAACATGGGTAATATATGGAAAGAAACTCGGTTGAAATGCATGGTGCAAGTCAAAGTTGTAACAGAGGGACAAACAAGATATCTGAAGAATGTTGTAAAGAAATGGACCTTCAACCCCTGAGTAAGGATTCTGTCACAGGGCATCCTTTGCATAATTTACACATGCAGTGCCTCCACCCGTGCTCTTCATTTCAATTAAACAGAAACAAATACCAAGGAAAAAAAGAGTCAGAATATATAGTAACCAAACCATACTCAAGTGGATTGATCCAAAAATCTTGATTTTTAGAACGCATTTCAGATTAAAAATTAATGATTATTTACTCCACTGCTGCCCGATCCCTTGTAGGCTGAGTTATATTTCAAACTCACTTATTTCTTAACTACAAAAAGAGTGTTTGAACATATGAGGCTTCTTGGTTCAAAATATATCCCAACTTCAACTCCGAATATATAGTGATTAATGCTTTATAGATACTTACCTGCATCAATTCATAGACCAAGAAGGTTCACAAATTCAACTTCAGCTCAGTTAGGCTTGCATTGATACATTGTAGAACACGTAAATTACGTGGTTCATATCAAATAGTAACGTAAATAATGTAACTAATGTAATTAGGAAGATAACAGATCATAAATATGTATGACACGTAAATAACGTTCCTTAGATTCACTAGGTAACATAAATATAGAAGTAACGTAACTAAACACTTGACACAATATATTACCAACACAGTATACTATCTACACAATGTACAACACGCAAATTACATTCCTTATATTCACTTGGTAACGTAAAACATAGAACTAACGTCACTAAACATTTGACACAATATATGACGCTACTTGGTTCAATATCCATCCCAACTTCACCTCCAAATATAAAGTGATGATTGCTTTATAGATACTTGGCTTGCCTTGATGCACTCACCCCTATCATCTCTTGGACAATTACTCGTTAAGATTGTTATACTCCCTCAGTCCCAAAATGAATGCCCTAAAATTTTCAATTTTGCTTTCATCAAGATCAAATCTGAAATTCTAGCAGCTGAAATTCTGAATGTTTTCTTCTTTGCAGTCTCATTCAGGCAGTATAGAAGATGTAGATACTGAAGAGCTTTTGCGACAAATGTCACTTATTAAGTTTGCAATCCATCCATCAGCTCAATTTAAAGGTTGGGATAATGAAGCAATGTGGTGCCAAATTATAGAAGATATGAGGGAAAAGAATGGTCGAAATCCACCTTTGATCACAGTACTTGAGACTGTCATGCGTTGTCATGATAGCTATACCTCTCACCCATCAATGTCATCGGACTTAGCTAAACTTTTGTTTGGGAAGGAGGACATGGGTTTCGATATCGAATGCATCGAGAAAATGTTAGGTTGTCGTGGTAAACAAATGACCGGCGGCAAGAGAAAAAAGGAAATTTCTGAAAACAATAGTGCCAGCGTCAGTACTGCTGCCGACATTTGCTCATTTGATTTTAGCATAACAGAGTTATGGATGTTGTTGGAGAAGCTCAAACGTGCAGTATCAGCAAACAAAATTGGATATGAAACGTGCAGAGTTAAGAAGGATGTTGCTGGAGAAGCTATTAAAAATTTAGAATCAGCATACCGACTTGCAGAAAGATCAATTTTTATTGCATTATCATCCCAAATGGAAGCAGGAGCAGCAAAGAGAGGTAACAGCTTGCAACATCAGTGTTTGTCATACATTATTTTTATTTCTTGATAGAGCTTATCTTGTTATGTATATTTTCAGAAGTGGAGGCTATGGCTAGAACGCTCAGTTACCTTAACTCTATTGATAAGATTACTGCGGAAGAAATGGCGGTAGCTGCTCATATTTTTAAAATGATCGTTCTGCAGCTTGTGCTTTTTTACAGGTCATGCAACAGGACGCACAGGTTAAGCATATTAAAAAAATGATCAATAAGTGGAACCCCCCCCCCCCCAGCGATTTGCCTAGGACGGGTGGGGTCAATCTGCTATGTTCCAGAGACTATCCAGACTATGTTCCAAGGAAGAATGTGGATATGCAGCTGTGTGCCGGTGATTCTGTTCGTTCTATTATGAGTTTGTGGTTGTAATAAAAGCCATTGAATGAACTTATGAGATTATGCTTGGCAGTTTGTGATTGTGATTGAATTGTTTCTTTGTCGTAATCAAACAGTGATTTGTTCTAGTTTTATTGTAATCCATGTTGCACATTTATAACTAATTTATTTCATTTCATCTTGTGGGGAGTAGAGAAATTGAGAGGGATAGGTTTAGAAATGGGTTAGATGTTTTTGAGATTGATGAGTGAAAGGCTTGATGAGAAGATTAGGAAGTAATTTTATTATTATTATAGATGGGTTGAAGTTGTACTGGTGGGAGTAGTAGAAGTGTGGTCGATAAGAAACATTCTTATCTCGATAGCACGAGTATTGTGTCGAGCGCAACGAGTAAGAGTAATTATGGAAGTGAGAACAGGTATAAGACCCATGATGATGAAGCTCATTTACCAATTTTGTATTATAGATAGTAGAATTTCAAAATCATAGATACATGTTCCGGACAAGACTATCCTGAGATTATAATTATTTTCCATACTAACCAAGTGAAAAGAAAAATGCTCTTTGTAAGTACCTGAAGGGCAGTCGGGTGAGGGGCAGAACCGGTAATTTCCTCCACTTGAGGCCACAAAAGCCCCCAAAGAAGCCCTGAGGAGCTCTTCCAGCTTCTCACTTGACAGTAAAGACTTCAACTCCATGATTAGAATGAAGGCCCCACAACTCCTGGGCACAACGGATTGGGAAGGTATCTTGGCTCCTGATTGCCGATTCACACTGTTCTTTTAAACATGATGCACAGAACTCGTGTCCGCAAGTTTCGAGTCGAAAACTATCCTCCAATTCACACAAGCAAATGGGACAGGCAGTTTCGTTGTTGGACCTATGAGCAGGCCCACCACTCACCTGAGCAATCTCATATATTTCGTCTTCCACCTTTTGCCCTAGATCCAGTATAATAGATGGTGCGTTAAAATAGCACAAAAGGGACTATATGCACAATTACATGGTTGTCAACCCGGTTACTTGGTAGTGAAAACGAAATGATATGGCTTAAGTGTAAGAACATGGCTTGCAACACAAGTCGTTTAGACTTCCATTCATAAAGTTATGATTATAATATTAATTTATAAAGTATAGTTGATAATAAAATGTGTAGAATTCCTGGATATATATTACCTAATTGTGATGGGCAAAAGGGTAATTTATTATCATAAAGCTTGAAAGGGTGTGGTCCCTAAATGAAATGTCACCAAGTCTACTATATAAAGGGCATTCCATCAACCCTTTAGACTACTCCATTTTTCATTAGTACTCTCTCCATAAATCTTCATTAAGTGTTAAAGAAGTAAAAGAGGAAATACATTCATCATTTAGAAGAGCATTCACCCTACTTGTTCTTCATCTTCATTTCTCCCTATCATCATCTATGGATTCAACAGGTATTGTTCTTAAACGCTTCCGCTTCATCTTTCCTCTCTCTCTTACTTAAATATGAGTGTGGCATTCAGGGATTAAATTGTTCCAACAATTGGTATCAGAGCCCCGCTCATTATTTAATTTGAGTTTGAGTTCTTGTATTAAGAAAAAGCATTAAACCGCTTTAACTATGATTCATTTTCCCTGTTGAATCTTAAGGTTTTTTATGTCGATTAGGGACTCTAATTCGTTAATAGAGTGCTGATGATCTTCATCTAAATTAAGTAAATGGTTTGAAAAGTTTTGTTCTTTAAAAGGTTCAAGTGAGATTATCCCTTCATAACATGGTTTATGTTTTTTAGTGCATACCATGTGGATCTACTCACTTGATTCCATTAATTTTAAAAGGCAAGATTATCCTAAATAACATGGTTTTATGTTTTAAGTACATACCATGCGGATCTACTTGCAATTCATTTGATTTTGAGGAAAATTTAAAAAAAAATTCAGAAGTGCAGTTTGTTTGGCACGGTCGTGCTCTTTTGTTTGGCACGGCCGTGCGCCTCAATTACCTTGAACCGGTGCGTATGAATAGTGCTGGTCCGGACGGGTGTCTTGTTTGAACCGGTCGGATCGGTTCGTTTGGCACGGTCGTGTCCTTTGTTTGGCACGGCCGTGCTCATTGTACCGTGAGAACATGCTTTGTCTGATAATTTTGGCACGGTCGTGCATCAATTTTTTAGCACGGTCGTGCAAAGTGTGCCGCGAGAACATGCATTTCTGTAAATTGTTGCACGGTCGTGCAGCTTTCTATGCTCGACCGTGCAGCTACTGTTCATCAGAATTGAATTTTGCACAATTTTGTTTTCCTCTTGAACAAAACATACATTTTTCAAACCCTAAGGCCTTGATTAATTATATGATTTGACAATTTTATTCATTGTTTAAATAATATTGTCGCCTAAGTGATTTACGTTATTAAACCCTTAAATTGTAAAGTGTTGAATGATTAAGTTAATATGTGAATGACTTGAATTTTTCAAAGAAGATCTTGACATTTGACTAAACTTAGGCATTCATGTGGTAACAAATAAAATGAACATTAGGATATTTTCTTAGGTACTTATGTCGGCCCAAAGGAAGATTAAGTATTTATTAAAATATAAGTTCAAATTACTTGTTACCTAAGGCAATCATTTATGAGTCAACTCGCAATCCAAAGATTAGTTTTGATGTCATGTTGATTATCTTATTGATGGATTTCGTTGATATAATTAATCATTTTTCATTTTGTAGTTTCTTATTCATGTTTTGTTCTCATTCTTTTTTGTTCTCAAAACCCAACAGATTTACTTATTGCTTCGTCCGTAATCACTGCTATGAGTACAATTCCGATGCTAAACGGGACTAATTTTAAAACTTGGAAAAATAAATTGATGATGATCTTAGGCTATATGGACATAGATCACGCATTAAGGGAACCGTTTCCTCTTCCTCTCTCTAATGAAAGCACTCAAGAAGATTGCTTAAATGAGGAGAAGTGGAAACGCTCCAACCGTGTGAGCCTAATGATCATGAATATAGTTGTCCCGGAGACCATTTTGACTGGTATCTCCAAGGACGTTGATGCTAAAACATTCCTTGATATGATTGAGGGATGTTTGGCATCTACCTCTTCTCATGGGACAAAAAGAAGAGGGAAGAAAATTGCGGTTGCAAGAAATAAGAAGCGTAAGAGATCATCTAATGATCATGAAGAATGCTTCTTTTGCAAGGACCTCACTCACATGAAGTACGACTGCCCTAAGTATCACGCTTGGCGTGCTAAGAAAGGTATGTCATTTGGTATTGTTTGTGATAAAGGCTAATTTGGTTTCATTTCCTACATATACATAGTGGTTGAATTCTGTTACAACAACTCACATAATGAATGTCTATGTAGGGTTGCCTGAAATACCGAAATCCTGGAGAAGATGAAGAATCATCTATATGGAAGCTGGGATCTGGTTGAAGGAAAAGGCATCGGAATCTTATAGGATATTGTTAAAAGTACTTAGTATTATTTGTATAAATACTACATTTAATGTATCGTCATTTGGACGGAATTTGATATATATCACAATTTTGAATAAAGAAGGTTGTTATGTTCATTTTAATAAATGTGATTTTATTTTATTCCAAGGTTGATGGTACTAGTACATAGTCAGGTAATCTTTAATTACTTGACATTATTTACACAATATATAAATTCCATAAATAATGACACCAAAGTGGTAAAAGCAAAAGTTATCAAGTAAAGTTTATATTTTATGAAGGCATAAGCGTTTGGGTCATATTTTCGAAAGGAAACTGATAAGCTTATGTTAAAGGATATCTTAAACAAACTTGATAATTTGAAAAATACTTTTGCATTAAAATGCCTTAAAGTAAATTTACAAACATTGTAGTATTCTCGAGAGCATCAAGTGTCTCAATGAACTAATGCATTCAGATATTTGTAGGCCATTAATTATTCCTTCATGGAAAAGGTCAACAATAGTTATTATGTTCAAAATGACTAACTCTTAGTTTGAATACATTTATTTGCTTCATAAAATATTGAGTTTGGACGTTGTAAAAGTCTTATAAAGACAAAGTTGGAAATCAACTTTGAAGACTATCAAGAACATTAGGGTCATTCATGATGGTGTATACATCTTTGGAATGATTGTTAAAAGGAACAACGTCTAGGTCCTTTTTACTCGCTATTTTGAAAGAGTGTGGGATTATCTCTCTCTACATTGAGCCGGGTACGCCTAGCATGAATATTGTAATAGAGACATATTGAAATCCTTAAGGATATGGTAATAAGTATGTTTTATACTTCTCTTACCTCACTCATTATGGGCGATACGCTAAAACCGCAACCTTTATTCTCATTAAAGCTCCCTCTAAGGCTACTAATATAAACCCTTAATAATTTAAGGATGCATTCCTTATTCATCCTTAAACCATATTTATTTATGGGGTTGTCTAGCATATGGATAGACTTTATAAGTCTACTAAGGGAAAGTTAGACGTAAGATTATTAGTAGTTATTCATGGGGTAAGCCGAGAAAACTAGGGGATATATAAATTTTACAACCCGAAAGTTAGAACGTTTTGAAAAACGAGAAATGCTAGGTTCTTTTAAGGATGTTGAATTTAGTGGGAGAATTTGGAGTAATATTTTGAATTTGAAAAGGAAGAGGAATTCATTTATATGAAATCCATTTATATACCACTTCCTATAGTTCTAATTGGATATCAAGTTTTGTACTTGACATTCAAAAAGAACATACAATTCAAAATAATTATGATTTCCCTATAAATATTGAACAACATGGAAATGTTGATCATAAGAAGGAAATTCAACAACCTCGAAATTAGTAAAAACCGGTGCCCTTATAGAGATCAAATAAAGTAAGAAGGAATGCAATTCCGGATATTCATTAAGTGTATCTTGTCGAAAATAAATGACACTTAGGTATAGTGGGAGATAATCTATTTATCTTCCATAAAACCATCAATAGTCCTAATTCTCATAAGAAAATTAATGCCATTAATAAAGAGTCACAATCTTTTGAAAGATAACAATGTTTGGGATCTTATTTCATTACATAAGGATGTGAAACCTATAAATGGGTCTCTAAGACCTAAAAGGATTCACAAAGTAATGTTGAAAGATATGAAGCCCATCCAGTTGCTAAAGATTTTAACTCATAAGAAAGGTATTGATTACAAAGAAAGAAACACTTTTCCGGTATCTTCTAAAAGCTCCTTAGGATCATTATGGCACTAATAGCACCTTTGATCTTAAGCTTCATTAAATGGATATTAGAGAAAATTTTTCTTAATGGAGACATTAAGGAAACTATTTATATGGAGAAATTCATTTATGAACTTAAGTAAAAATTCTCATTAATGGTATTTAGAATTTAACCAAGTCATTCTTTCATTAGTTTTGAAATGAATCTTGGTAAATATTAAGTATACCATAAGTTCAGTGGGAGTAAATTTATAATTTTGGTCTTATATGTGGATGATATTTTGCTTGCTAGTGATGATATAAACCTTATTAAGGAAACTAAGAAATTTCTTATCTGAAATAAAAGATCTTGGTAAGGCATCTTTGTATTAAGAATCCAAATTCACCGTGATCGCTCACGATATGTTTTAGGATTATCACAAAAGGCCATATGGAAAGGTATTACAAAAGGTTTAGCATGCAAAACTGTAAACCACATGACACCCCTAATTTTAAAGGATAGTCTCAAACAGTGTCCTAAAGGAAAATTTTGAATCCAAGTATATGGAAAATTCCCTCTTTGCACCAGCAGTAGGAAGCTTAATGTATACGTAAATCTTACATTTAACGTTGGGATGCTTTGTCAATACCAAAGCAATCCGAAAAGAACATTAAGTAGCAGCCAAAAGAATGATAGAAGTATTTACAAAAACACTAAAGACTACATGCCTATGTTTTAAAGTCGGATCATCTTGAGATCATTAGGTATTCCGACATTAGTTAAATATATGGCTGCATATGTTTTAATGGACTGTAATTTGTCAAAACAAGTGTCGAAAGACCAATTAAGAAATGACTATCAGGTAGCAGTTCTGTACTCTAACAAGAGTTTATGGATTTAGACATTAATTATCTTGTTATAAAGAAAAGAGTACAAAATGAACGAAAGGGATACAACTTATAGAAACAAACTCTATTTAAAGGATCCATTTATGAAAAAGTTATCATCTTCAGTGTTTCACGAGCATGTTGCTCATATGGGTGTAACAACTTTTGATAACATTTAGTATAGTGGGAGTTTGTGTTGTTCTTTCATTAGTTGTTCTATTATTTAAAGTTTTGATCTCATTTGGTTAAGTTGGACTAGTTGGAAGAATATGTATATATTCATTATGATTCCATGCTACACATCTATACTTTTGATCTATGTCATTTAGTTGGATTTGTATACGTGATTATTGTGGGTTTAGTTGCGAATCAATTACAACGACTACCCCTTTAGTCCTATACTTGTATGGCTAATGGACGAGATTGTTATAAATGACAATAAAGTGCGCACATAAGGGTTGTCATTTGTGTTATGTTCATAATTTAAAGGAAGTACTTTGTTTTGCAACCCAAGTGGGAGATTGTAAGAACATGGCTTGCAACACAAGTCGTTTAGACTTCCATTCATAAAGTTATGATTATAATATTAATTTATAAAGTATAGTTGATAATAAAATGTGTAGAATTCTGGATATATATTACCTAATGTGATGGGCAAAAGGGTAATTTATTATCATAAAGCTTGAAAGGGTGTGGTCCCTAAATGAAATGTCACCAAGTCTACTATATAAAGGGCATTCCATCAACCCTTTAGACTACTCCATTTTTCATTAGTACTCTCTCCATAAATCTTCATTAAGTGTTAAAGAAGTAAAAGAGGAAATACATTCATCATTTAGAAGAGCATTCACCCTACTTGTTCTTCATCTTCATTTCTCCCTATCATCATCTATGGATTCAACAGGTATTGTTCTTAAACGCTTCCGCTTCATCTTTCCTCTCTCTCTTACTTAAATATGAGTGTGGCATTCAGGGATTAAAATTGTTCCAACATTAAGAGTTCAAATGCGACCAATTCGCGGGGCTAGGTTCACGTTTACAAGGAAAGGTATAAATACGCAAATAAGGGGCAAGTAATTCTTTTTTTTTTTTTTTTACTTGAAGATATACACATACATGAATCAAAGTTATACTATGCATATCTAAACATCATGAATACCTGAACATAAACAACCCTTTTTTTTTTTTACCTTGCCCCTATTTTCCATATAATTCCAAACTTGTCCATTGTATCCCTTTGGTCTCAAGAATACCATTTTCACTCTTTGCTTTGGCCTTTTTGTGACCCTTTTTCACTCTTTGCCTCACTTCCCAAATATGTCCCACAAATCCCATCATTCCCTAGTCCACCTTCTCAAAAGGTAAGGAAATCCTACTCTAGGTGTAATAGGGTAAGAAAATGCGGGTTGAAATGAAGGCGAATGGCGGTCTAATATAATCTCCCCTTAAGGAGGAGATTCCATTCTTTTTCAAGGCTCAAAAAGGACACTAAGGGATAGACATGACCGACCCGTACCCGTTTGGACCCGTGGACCCGTAACCGGATTTGACCCGCCAAAACCGTACCCGTTACGACCCGTGGAACCGTTGGACCCGTACCCGTATAATGGCGGTCGGTTACGGTTCCTCTTTCTCAAAACCCGTGACCCGGCGGTTCCAACCCGTGGAACCGTACCCGTTACGACCCGTGGAACCGTACTCATAAGACCCGCCGTAGGACCCGCGTCAAAAGCCTAGGAGTAGTAGGAGCCTAGGTAGGAAGGACTTGTCACTGATTGACTGAAGTGTAGGGCGCAGGAAAAGGCCAAAAAAAGGGTCTCTCTCGTCTGCCGCAGCACCAATCCAATCCAAATTTTTTATTTTTTTTATTTTTAAACCAAACCATATATAAAAAAAGTACTAGTAGTAGTAAGTAGTAACCAACCATGTAACTAAAGAGTAAAGACTAAAGTGGAATGGGGTTGGGGTGGGCGGTGGGCCTTTGCTTTAAAGTGATGAAGTCAGAACGGTCATGACTCATGAGACATTGTGACAGATTGCCAGAATTTTTTTGGCCTTTTTTCATTAAAGTCCCCTTGGCCGCTTGGCGTTAGTAACGGACAGTCAATTTGAACAAAATATTACCGTTTGACTGACTTTTTGACATCTTTTCATTCCTTCAAAAAAAATAAAAAAAATAATTTTGTTATCCATATATAATTATCTAACTATAAATATCATTTCCCACCCCAAACAATTTACTTCACAAAAACTCAGTTATCTCTCACTCTTTCTCTCTAACGAAAATTGTTCATTCTAAATTTCAAAGTCTTTCTAAAGCTCAAATCTGATCAAGCTTCAATCTTTCCATTCAACATCCATATTTTCATCCTTCACATCCATATTTTAATCCTTCATTTCACATATTTCCATTCATTTCACATATTTCATTTCTTTTTCTTATTTTCAAACATGAATATGCTTAAAAATCTTGCTAGCAAGAAGGGTAGGAAATCATCATCCTCCCAAGCACCACAACCACCAACATTTTTCGAAGAGGAGGGTCGTCCTTATTTCGATGGGGGAATTTCGGGCCAAAATGCATGGGAACATGAGGTTGAACAAGAAGATGATGATGAAGTGGAAGAGCTTCCTAATTTTGGTGCTCCGAGTCCGAATACTCAAGAAAGTAACGGCAATACTATGGAAACCATTAGTATAATTTCCGTATCCATCACCTGGATACCATGGATATCTTACATGGCAATAGTTGCTACTTCAAAGTATGCACTGCTTTGGAGAAGATGCAATAGCATGATCATCTCCTGGTTGACCAATACTCTTTCACCTGATATTGCCTCTAGCATTTCTTATCTGTCCAATGCTCAGTTGATTTGGGAAGATTAAGAACAAATGCTCCAAAAATTTTCCAAATTAAGAAAGATCTCACTGCACTCACTCAGGGTCACTTAACTGTCTCTGGTTACTACACAAAGTTTAGGAGCCTATGGGATGAATACTATTTATTTTGATTACAAATTTTGTTTTGCAGCCATTTGCATCACTCCATAAAGGAAACAAATAACCAGCCCATCAAAATGTTTCAATGCCATGTTGCTCCTCGCGACAAAGAATCGATTCAAATTATGAATATGCGCCGGGAAGGTGTGGATTTGACATAAACCAGGATACAAGAAATTAGAAGTCGTAACCTAAACGTCAAAAGCTTAGGCACTTGTACACAGACGATAGTAAGTATCATGAAAGTAAATCCGATGAGGATGTACATTGTTCCATATAATGAATTGTAAGTATTCTCTTCGCAACTACTATAAAATTTTCTACTTTTTTCAAATGAGGATGTACATTGTTCCTACATCTCTCTCATTTCTATTCTTTATTTTCTCTCTATATTTTTTCAAATGTCTTCCAACTTGTTCACTGTTCATTTTGTAAAGGAGCCACTTGTCGGTAATGAGGCGGTGTTCGTGATTTCGTGTAATTACTGTCAACAAAGTATCGTTTTGTAAGTGGAGACGGATATGAAAAGCTTGTCCATCACTTGAATAAACGTCATCCCGACAAAGTTAATCTCACCCCTTAATTGTAATGGGGCTTAGTTATATCCCTATATCGCTATGTAATGTAAGGTTGCTTAATTAATATTAAAAAATTGTATGAGTATTATTGTCATTATTTTTCTAATTTTTTTTGTCATATATCTCAAATCTTTATATTTTAAAAATGTGATAAAATTTGACATATCAAAAAAAAATCTAAAAAAAATAATTCAAACTTGATTAAAAAAAAAATGAAAACGGCTAAACCGGCAAACCGTGACCGGAACCGTGAACCGTCAAACGGCGGTCCCATCACGGTCTTAAATTTTTCAGACCGCGGACCGGCGGTCTCAGACCATCAACCGGCGGTCTGGTCGAGACCGGGCACGTTTAGTTCTGAGTATGAAATTAATGTAGGAGATAGAATGAGTGGAAGGAATATCAAGTTGATTGCTATATAAAAGAAAAATTCATAATGATTAGTTGCATTAAATGCTTATGTACCAAACAGACTGACTTTTCAAACGGGGGTGGAAAATGGGAATCGGTGGATACTTTGGGGGTAAAACTTATTTTGGCCGGCCATTTACAAACCTTTTTAAAGTTTTTTCAAATTTCTTAGCTCACCATTCGTTTTTAGATTACAAACCCATATTGAGTTTCCACAGCAGTGCCATCGCCATCGCCATCGCCATCGCCATCGCCATCGCCATCGCCATCGCCATCGCCAAGGAATCGTTCAATCTCCAACGCCAAGCAAATCGTTACAGGTACATCTTCTCTCCCACATTCTCCCCAACGGATCGCCCTCTCACTTCAATTTGAATTTTTAAAAAATTTTTTAGAAATATGAAATTTTTAAATTTGTTCTTGATTGATTTTTTTTTTTTTTTTTTTTGCTATTTTAAATTTATGAGTATGAAAATTAAATAAGAGAGATAATGAGTGGGAGTAATAGTAAGTTGATTGGTGTTGTGAGTATAAAGTAAAGTAGTAGAGAGAATGGGTGGGAGAATAGTAAAGATTTTTTGCTATTTTAGGAATAAAGCAACTAGGAACCTTAAAGTAGAAACCTTAAATCGAGACGGAGGGAGTATAATACTAATTCAAAATAAATAAAAGCAAATAAATGACTCATGTAAAATAAGAATTTTATATTTGAATTTATAAATTATAGTTGGTGGGCTTTAGTTTGATATGATTTATTTTTATTTTTCTTTTTCAAGTTTAATTATTTTTTATATTTTTATTTTACTAATATTTGAAAATCCAAATATAATTTTTTATTTATTACATGAGTCATTTATTTGTTTAAATTTTTTATTAGTATCATTAAAATAATAAATAAATATGTTAATTGAAGGAAGTTTGAGAGTTAAAATGATGAAAATACCCCTCCAACTATCTACTCCCCATCCCATAATAATTGTTCCAACACATAATAATTGTTCCAACAACCTCTCCTTACACACACAGTGACAACACAATTTCTCTCACACATCTCAATCTTTTCACATTGAAATTTGTTCCACACATTCAAGCAAATTTTGTCCCACTTTAATACTTTTTTTTTCTTTTCTTATATTGAATTGAAATTACTACTTCCTCGTCCTCCGTCACAAAATGAATAATCAATTTTTTAATAAATGAATTTTGAACATTTATTTTAATTGAAATTACTACTTCCTTCGTTCTAGGTGAAATTACCCAAAACCCGTGGAGCGCGATCGAATCTGGCTCCGATAATCGTGAAAAGGTTTTTTGAATTTCTTTTAGAAAAAGAAGAGTCGCCACGCCGTTTTATTATGAGTCAAAACTTTGAAAAAGGCTTGAACAGAGATTGATTGGTTCGGAGGTCACGCTACGCCTCGGAAGAGTAAAATTGAGCTCACCCGAAATGCCTCGTATTGACGAGTCTTTCTACCTTTCTCGAAAACTGTGCGTGTGTGTGTGTTTGTAAATTACAAAAAAAGATGTGTTAAGATGGAGGATTGAAATGATAAGTCTTTTTGATAAGAAAATATTGCCATAATATATGTACAAATACGTTATATCAACCACCGATCTGTTTTTTTTCGACGCATATGATTTGAACGATAAATAACAGTTAAAGTAATACAATTAACAAATCAAGCGATTTGGACGGTAAATGACAGTTAAAGTAATACGATCAACAAATCAAACGATTTGAACGGTAAATGACAGTTAAAGTATATGATCAACAATCAAACGATTTTGACGATTTTGATAGTTATTAAAATGAAAATAATACTCCCTCCGTCCCACTTCAATTGATCCACTTTCCTTTTTGGGACGTCCCACTTCAATTGATCCATTCCATAAATGGAAAGTTTTCCATATATTTATACCCTTATCATCTCCACATATTTACAAAAAAAACAATCATTAACTTACTATTCCTCTCACTCATTCTCTCTCCTATTAAATATTTTTAACTTTTACATTCTCTCTCCTATTCTCTACCACATATTTCACTTTTACATTCTCTCTCCTCTAATTTCTACCCACTTTATTCATTTTTCTTAAAAACCGTGAAATTCACCCCGGGACCAATTGAAGTGGGACGGAGGGAGTAACAAAATGACCATTAATGACTAGTAAATTACAGCACCAACCACCCATATCCCATCAGCACTCCTTCCCTCTCACGACTCTAGAACACTAGCGCCTGACCCCTACCCTCCCATATCCCATCAGCACTCCTTCCCACTCGTACTACCCCTACACCTCTCCCATCCATCAGCGCTGTCCGAATTAATAATGCCGGAGGAAGTTGAATTTTACTCTCAATGCGGAGAGATCAGGTAGGAAAAGGAAGAGAACCGGAGTTGAAGCCGGAGACGAAGCCGGAGACGAAGTAGGCGATTCTCCACCTATTGAGGTATGTTTCTAACTGAACATTTGATTTCTTTTTAAATCAAATGTTCTTGAGCTTGATTTCAAAAAAGTTTATGACAGGGTGGATTAGCATTTCTTGAATTTAGTTATGGAAATGAAGTGTTTTGTTTTGAGAGGGGAGAAGATGGATTGCAGTGTCATTTCTTGAATTTAGTTATGGAAATGAAGCATTTGATTCTTCCTGCGTCTAATCAAATTCATGGTCTTTCGCTAACTTTCCAGTCTTCTTTTACTATCAACATTAATAGGGAGCCTAAACCTTGGTTAAGACTTTGAGTGGTCTTAAAGATTATTTGGTCTTTGGTTCATAAATGTGAAACTGCCGAGCACCTTAAGTGAGCCAAACAAGTGTATTTTCTTCTAGCAAGTGGAAGCTTTTGTCCTTGTGAAGTGCAAAATAGCATGGGAACCTCTATCATTCATTAGTATGCTTCTTGTCCCATCCTTCTGGTTTATTAACACAAGCACAAGATAATACTAAAAACCTATTAACTCTAGAAAATTGCTTTTTGAATGGTATAGGAAACAGAAGTGTATTTCGATTTCCTCCCACCACTGCCATTCAGACTCGCTCGGTACTTTGGTATAGGAAACAAAAGCTCTATTCGTTTTTGGAAGGATAGGTGGAGTGGGATAAAAAATTATGGAGAATTCATTTAGCATTGTCAATGAGTTATTTAGAGTTCATTGTACTGTACTAATCATCATTCTCATCTTTTCTAGACCATTTAGTTCATATCCACCATAATGCATATCGTTCTTCAGGAACAAATGCTCCCTGACTTTTACGGATTGCAAGTTATCACACATGAATACTGTTGCAATTATCAACAGATTAACAAACTAAAATTGGTAGATAGACAACATTCTAACAGAAGGAAAACAAAAAATGAAGAAGGGAAGAGAGAAAAGGCGGGTTTGAATGGTAGTGGTGGGAGGAAATCGAAGTACAATAGTACTGCTGCTGAGTGAAGTCCTTAGTTTCAGGACAAATGAATTTATATGACTAGTTTTTTCCAACTTATCTTTTGACTTGTTAATGAATATACTTCAGAATCATTTTGTTTTTTTATAATGAAGTAATTGGTCTTTTTTCAGTGTTTGCAGATGGATAAGCTGACTCCTGATGAGGAGGAGGGTTCACGAAAACTAATATATGATTTATCTAAAGAATATCTAGGCATTAATAAAAGGTATTATGACCCGTCCTTTTGGAGTGAACTTCTCAACCAGTATCATGAAGCGATGAATTGCTTGAATAGACCATTCATTAGACGCACTTGGGTGGATATGATTTCAATGGGCCAAGATCTTCAATATAAGTACAACATACAAAGGGTGCGGTACGTTAAACTTTACATTTTGAGTAGGTCTTTTGCATGTTTAGTTGCCCTTGACTTCTAAAAGTTATAGATGCTAAATGTGGATAGTATCCTCTATTTCTTAATTGTATTCCATCTCCTATTCCACTGTTGGATCGATGCCAGAGAAGCAATTCAAGGTTTAGAGCTGGTATATTCATACAGATACTAGTGGAATAATTGATAAGAATGAATAGCAAGGCATAGGAGAAGTAAAAGAGAAAAATATAGTAAGTATTCTATATGTAAAACTATAGAAACAATCACTTGTTATAAGAAAAAGGATTTCTTCCTTGGCAATTAACATGCTAATTTCACAAGCACAAAAGTGAAAAAGAATACAAACTTAAGTTTACAATCATAAGCTTAGCAA
>JAOWBW010001309.1:0-74447 GCA_026119855.1 Campanula takesimana | reverse complement strand
AAGGAGACTCTGAATTGCAAAGTGGTTCTTACCTCCTTCAAAAGTAGTGTGGAAGGTGATGGTACTTTGACAGTGGTTGTTCTCGTCATATGACTGGTACAATTGAGCATCTCAAAGATTATGAGCCTTCAAGGGTGGGAAATTCAACTTTGGTGGAGGTGCTAAAGGCAAGGTAATCGGCAAAGGTATGTTGAATGTTGAGGGTTTTCCAACTTGCATAATGTCTTGCTTGTTGATGGGCTAAAGTCAAACTTGATTAGCATAAGCCAATTGTGTGACGATTATTTGTTTGTTAAATTTGACAAGTCCAAGTGTGAAGATTTTGATAACAAAAATATGTGTGATGTTGTGTTCTTACTGGTGTTCGATCCTCTGATAATTGTTACAAAATTGGCAGTGCTGAGTCTTGTCTCACTGCTAAAGTGGATGAGTCTGAAATCTGGCACCAAAAGCTTCGTCATGCCAGTGAAAGAAAATCAGTGATTTAATAAAATTGGGGCAGCAAAGGGTTTGCCCAACTTGGACTTGAAAAAGTTAAGTGTGTGTGGACCTTGTCAAAAGGGAAAACAACAAAGTCCAGTCATAAAAATGTTCAAAATTTTGGGACAAGTAGATGTCTTGAGTTGATTCATACTGACCTAATGGGTCCCATGGAAGTGGAAAGTATTTCTCGAAAGAAATATTGTTTTGTATGTGTTGATGAGATTTCTCGCGCTATACTTGGGTCATATTTTTTAGAGAAAAAATCAAACACAATTGAAGAGTTTAAAATATGGTACAAAAAGGTCAAAAATCTTTATGGTTTAAAAGCCGTTAGGGTTAGGTCAGACCATGGTACGGAATTTGAAAACTCTACTTTTTCATCATTTTGCTAATGGATATTGTAACGTCCGTCCTAATTCCTGTTAAATTCTCGACTTGGATAATTATATGCTATTTTAATTGAGTTTATTATTTACTAATTGAGCAAGTTTAAGTCCTAATTGTTTAAGTTGGAACATTAGGGTCATTTGTGAAAATAAATTTTAGGGGCTAAAATGCTCAAATTGAAACTTTAGGGCCTTTTGTCAAAGTTGAAACTTGAGGGGCCTATGAGTCATTTCTTGAAACATCCCATGTGTCTTGTGTTGGCAGAGAAGAGTTCTCCACTTTTCCAAATTCTCTCGTTCTTTCCTCTGTTTTCAAAAAAAAGTTAGGGTTTACCCTATTCTCGGACTAGGTAAGTCACTAGCTCCCTCTCGCTTAGTTATGCCTCTGTTCGAAAATCCGACTCGCATAAATGATCAGGGCGGTGAGTAGAGCATTTCCTGCCGAACAGAAATTAGTTTGGGTGAATTTGATTCGGACTAGGTAAGTCACTAGCTCCCAGCTCCCCCTTGCTTGTAATAACATGCCTATATGTTATTCTTGATACTTGTGCTTGTTAATTTCGTGATTTGGATGAATTTTGTGATACTTGTAAATTGGGACGAAGGAGTAATTTTATACTATGTACATACAGAGAACTTGAACCTAAAATGGGTTCGTAAGTGAAAAAAATTATACTCCTACTCGTGAGACGGTAAAGTATTAACTTGATTTAAATGTTATTAGAAAAATTGTATCATTATTTTGGGTACGGGGAAATGAATGGAAGTATCCCTAAATGAGTATATTAGAAAATTATACTTATACTTTTGGGACGGTGAAATATTTAATTGGAATAAAAGAAAATTATCCTATTAATTGTGGGACGGTAAAATTGATGAACTAAACTGGAAAGTAATGTTTTGAACTTGTTTGTATGTCCTGGGTATTGCCTCAGTGTTAGTAAAAGTTTACTCCTACGCTTGGGACGGAGAATTATTAAGCCTGGGAAAGAAATAAATTTCAAAATTTTGTACCTTGGGCGACCGCCCATTTTGGGCTGGGCGACCGCCCATCTTGCTGGAAGTTTTTCAAAGGATTGACCTGTTGGGTTTTGTGCAATCATGCGCAGCGGAATAAACCCAAAAGCCTAGATCCGATCAGATGATTAAATTAATACGAAGATGAATTTAGGATACTAACCGTGACGGAGCTTTAAAATTTCGGATCTTTGAATCTTTATTCTTCGCGCTTCTTTGAATCACGAACGCAGGAACACGACCTCAAATCTTGGATCACGAACTTGGAGGAGTTGATGCCAACACCCTCTATGTTTATCCACACGCGGACGAATTTCAAGAACGATTCTTGAACCGGATTGCTAGACCCAATAGAAACTCTTTCTATTATGAAGGCTATATGAAAAACAATGTTCTTATTCTTTGGGAGAAGAAGAACTTATTTTTCTCTCTCTTAGAGGCTCTCTAATTGATCTAGGATCAATACATACTGATTAGGTTGTTGTTAGAGGTTTATATACTTATTAGTCCTAAACCGTTTAGGAGAAATAGGTTAAAACCCGTCACAACACGAAATCAGTTTTTTTGGGCCCGAACAGGGCCTGCTCGGCCGAGTCCTTTAAGGTGCTCGGTCCGAGCACCTTTGCTCCAGAAAAATCTGACATTCTGATTTCCCATGCTCGGACGAGTCATATGAGGTGCTCGGCCGAGCACACACCAGAATCTGATTTTAGCCTTTTAAACAATTCGTCCTTTTGTGTGTGATCCCATAGGATTATATTAAGTTGGCAATGAGTCCAAAAACATTTGTACCCATGAATCATGAGCGGACTCTAGCAAGCCATCATGATTACCCAATTAATATAACTTGTTAAAGTTCGCGAATCCATTATTGAACATATTACAATCTCTTTGTTTACGATGTCTATTGAACGTAAGCCATGGTCAATGGTCAACTTACAATGTTCAATGCTTTCTCGATCCCGAATGTATTGATAGTACAAATCATATTTGAGCACGTCCATGCATTTCATCAATACCATTCATCGAGTGGCCAGAGCTTGACATCTCTCTTACGAGGAACAAATCCCATCTAGAATTATTACCTTTCCCTACATGAATTCGATTACGCCAATCATATTCTTTATAGCTACCCGGTTAGGGGTAACGTTTGAATATGTCAAACGTAATATTCATCAAGTGGAAGACTGTGATAATCTCAGGTCTAAAAGATTCCAGTAATATAACTATATGAGATTTATTATGACATTGTGACCATGACATAAATCTCATATGGGTCAGTACAGTATTTGTTCTCCAACAAATACCCATAAGTTTAATTGTATCACATACGCCATAATCATCATATTATTATCTATTAAACTTATACTAAGGCCATGTCCAATAACTCAACCCCCTAAAAACATTCAACTACCTTAATATCACGACACCTCATCTTCTCTCTCCATCCACTTAATCATTCACTACCCTCTCAACTACACCCCCCACAATAAGCTAGTTTATTTAAAATTCAACTCCTCCAACTCATCATTCATACCCCACTACTTTTTATTTTATTTATAATCTTTATTTTTATGATTAATAAATAATAATTATTATTATATCATTTATAATTTAAAAATACTTCACACTTAATTAATTTTTTAAATAAATATTAAAAATGATGATAATTATTATAAAAAAATACCACACTTAAAAAGATGTTGAATTTTTTTAAATAAGGTTAATAAAGTATAATTGAAAATTATTGAATAAAAGAGGTTTTTTTTTTGGTGTCCAAATCAATGAAACTTACATCAATTTATAGATAAAAAAAAATGATAAATTTTGGTGATTTTTTTTTTTATAAAAAAAATCAATTTACTATGAAATAATTGATCTCAATTTGAGATAAAAAATTAATCCGAAATATAAATCTTTTAAAAAAAAAAAAAAAAAAAAGCCCAGCAACTCGCCTAATGGGAGTGTTGTGCACTCTCTTGTACTGGCCAATATATGCCGCCATGTGGATTTTCTTGGGCCCACCAGAATTTCTCACTAGTTGAACACTTCAACTCCTCCCCTTCAACCCCATCCCTCACCCCTTATTGTACCATCAATAGTTGACCCCATTCAACCCCCTCCTCAACCCCCTTATTGGACTTGTCTAAAATTAATCATAATTATCAGGGACGGGATTTATAGATAAACATGCAAAAGATATAATAATCACACTTCAATGTCTTTAATAATAATAAACAATACATTAATCGTTCTCATAACGTGCCTGAGCATACAACACCAATCTCCCACCTGCACTAGGCCTAATTAATGTCGAATACCATAGACCTCACATGACATCATGCTTTGCTTGCGGAGACCCTTTGTCAATGGTCGGCAATGTTATCGTCAGTTGGTACTTTGCATATATTTATATCACCTCTACGAATGATTTCTCAGATGATATGGTAACGCCTAAGTATGTGTTTGGATTTCTGATGTGATTCTGTTCCCTTGCTTGAGCAATAGTACCATTATTATCACATAAAGGTCTATTGGATTAGCAATGCTAGGAACCACCTCTAGTTCAGTGATGAACTTCTTAATCCAAACAGCTTCTTTAGCAGCATCGGATGCAGCAATATACTCAGCTTCCGTTGTAGAATCAGCGACGGTACTTTGCTTAGAACTCTTCCAGCTAACAGCACCTCCATTAAGCACAAATACAAAGCCAGATTGCGATCTAGAATCATCCTTGTCGGGTTGGAAGCTTGCATCTGTGTAACCACTTACGACAAGATCATCTTCCATACCTCCATACACCAAGAACGAATCTTTAGTCCTTCGTAAGTACTTAAGAATCGTCTTGACTGCAATCTAGTGACTTTCACCGGGATCAGATTGTATCTGCTCGTCATGCTCAAAGCATACGAGACATCAGGTCTAGTACATATCATGGCATACATGATGGATCCAATGGTAGAAGCATATGGAATCCAATCATTCTCTACGCTCATCAGTCGTCTTAGGACACTGATTCTTGCTTAGAGATATGCATGACCTACTGGTAAATTTCCTCTTTTAGAGTTTCCATGCGGAATCTCTTGAGAACTTTGTCAATATATGTATCTTGACTTAAACCAATCAGTTTCTTAGATCTATCAGGATAGATCCTAATGCCAAGGATATAAGCGGCTTCTCCCATATCTTTCATTGAGAAACACTTTCCTAACCAAGTCTTTACAGACTGCAGTGCAGGAAATGTCGTTTCCAATGAGCATATGTCATCAATATATAGTACTAGAAATAATCTACTACCCCTCTAACTCAATCTTCTTGTATACACAGGTTCATCTTCGTTCTTGATGAAGCCAAACTCTTTTGACCGATTCATCAAACCGAAGATTCCAACTCCTAGAGGCTTGCTTCAATCCATAAATGGATCGTTGCAATTTGCATACTTTACTAGAATTTTCTGGAATTACAAAACCTTCAGGTTGTGTCATATAAACATCCTCAAGTAAGTTCCCGTTAAGGAATGCTGTTTTGACATCCATTTTCCATATCTCATAGTCAAAATATGCGGCTATGGCAAGTAAAATTCTTATAGACTTGATCATTGCTACGGGCGAAAAAGTTTCATCATAGTCGATTCCATGAATCTGCCTATAGCCTTTCGCTAAAAGTCTAGCTTTATAAGTATGCACCTTTCCATCCATGTCAGTTTTCTTTTGAAAACCCACTTGCATCCTATGGTTTTTATGCCTTCGTTTCGGGCGCATCAATCAAGATCCAAACTTGATTGTCATACATGGACTTAATTTCAGATTCCATGGCTCCAAGCCATTTATCTGAATCAGGAGCAGACATCGCTTCTTGATAGGAAGTAGGTTCGTCATCAACTATGACTTCTACTTCATTGCTATCCGTCATGAGAAATCCATATCTCTCAGGTTCGGATCTCACCCTACCAGTTCTGCGAGGAACTTGAGTACTCTAAACCGGTTCCACAACTCCTTGTGAAGCTTGCTCAATCCAACATTTTGTTCCATGTAATTTTCGGGTTCTCGAATCTCTTTGAGATTAATTTTACTCCCACTAATTCCTTTGGAGAGAAACTCTTTCTCTAGAAAATGTACCATCTCGAGCAACAAACACTTTGTTGTCCGTGCGGTTGAAAAATAATATCCCTTAGTTTCCTTAGGGTAACCCACAAAATTACATTTATTTCTCTTAACATATGCCTCACAACCCCAAATCTTTATGAAAGACAAACTAGGTTTTCTTCCAGTCCACATCTCATATGGAGTCTTTTGAACAGATTCAGTTGGAACTCTATTTAGTGTAAGAGCAGCAGTTTCAAGTGCATGTCCCCAAAAGGATAAAGGAAGATCAACTTGACCATCATGGAGCGGACCATATCCAATGTGGTGTTCCAGGTGGAGTTAATTGTGAAAAATTCCACAATCTTTAAGATGATTGTCAAATTCTTGGCTTAAATATTCTCCACCACGATCAGATCGTAGTGCTTTAATAGTTTTGCCAGTTGATTTTGTACTTCATTTTGAAATATTCTAAATATCTTAAAAGATTCACTTTTATGCTTCATTAAGTAGACATAACCATATCTACTAAAATCATCAGTAAAGTTATGAAGTATTGATATCCTCCCCTAACACTGCTGCTCATTGGTCCACAAACATCAGTATGTATGAGTCCCAATAAGTCACTAGCTCTTTCACTACTCTTAGTAAAAGGTGTCTTAGTCATCTTTCCAAGTAAACAAGACTCACAAGTTTCATATGATTCTAAATCATGTAAATCTAAAAGTGCGTCCCCATGGAGTTTTGAGATACGCTTCTCATTAATATGACCAAGACGGCAATGCCACAAATAAGTATGATTTACATCATTAGGTTTGGATTTATTATTTACATTATAGATATTATCATTATTTTCACTTTCAACATCAAGAACATAAAGGCCATTAATGAACATGCAGTACAATAAAGCATATCATTTAAATAAATAGAAAACTTCTTATTCTTAATAAGAAAACTATAACCTTCATTATCCAAACAAGAACTGAAATAATATTCCTACTCAAATCTGGAACGTAATAACAATTGTTCAAAACAAGAATTAATCCGCTAGGTAAAATGACATCATATGTTCCTACGGCTAATGCAGCAACTCTTGCTCCATTTCCCACACGTAGGTCCACTTCGCCATCTTTGAGTAGCCTTCTATTCCTTATCCCTGCACATTAAACAAATGTGAGATCCACATCCGGTATCTAATACCCAGGAGCTAGAAGTAGAAAGTAAAATATCTATAACATAGATACCTGAAGTAGACGCAGTCTCACTGCTCTTCTTCTTCTTTAACTCTTCCTTGTAAACCTTGCAATTGCGTTTCCAATGACCAATCTCATTGTAGTGGAAACAAATTGCATCCTTTTGGGAAGCAGGTTTAGCCACAGTAGCATTGGCAACATTTGCCTTGCTAATCTTGGGTTTGACAACTTTTGCCTTACCCTTTCCTTTGCCTTTCTTTCCTTCCTTTGACACTATGAGCACAGGAGCGACTTCTTTACCATTTTATTTTCTGCCTGCTTAAGCATCCCATGCAATTCAGACAGAGTCTTATCCATCCCATGCATATTAAAGTTCATGACGAACTGGTTATAGCTTTTGGGCAATGAATTAAGAATAAAATCGGTAGCCAACTCATCATCAATTGGATGACCAAGCCTCTCTAGTTTCTCAAAGTAAGCCTTCATATTTAAAACATGAGGGCTCACAGACTGCCCTTCGCTCATCTTGCATGAGACAAGTGCAGCTATAGTGTCGAACCTCTCTTGCCTTGCTTGTTCTTGAAACATATCTTTCAACGAAGTAGCAAGGTCAAATGCCTCCAAGTGCTCAAGAGTCTTCTGAAGCTCTGAACACATGGCCGCAAGCATAAGACAACCCACCTCACGAGAATCATTTACATGTTTCTTGTAGGCGTTTCTCTCATCCTTGGGTGCATTAGAAGCAGGTTCTTCTTCAGGAACGGGCTCTTCAAGAATATAGAGCTTGTCCTCATGCTTTAGAACAATTCTAAGGCTACGGATCCAATCCGTGTAGTTAGCTCCATTTTCTTGAAGTTTCTCCTTCTCAAGGATAGATCGCAGTGATAAGTTTGTATTTTGAGCCATTATCTACAATTATGCAAATATATAATTAAATATAAGTACCAACTTTATTAAAGATATTAAATATTAGTATTTCACAAATACTCCCACTAAATTATATAACCTTCAAATACATCCAATGCATCATATAATTTAAATGGGCTAAGATCCAGCTTTAATTTAATTTCAAGACGCTTTGGCGATACTGCTCAAAATTAAATTAATTAGGTAGACAACTCTTTGTCAATCATATCAAATATGACTCTTAGATCCTTTATGAGATTTTTAGACATCATATGTCTAACATGTTTTAATCTCATCTGTGCCTTAGGCCCAAAACTTTGTCTTTTGATAGCCTAATTAAGTCAAACCATTTTAAACGTATAGGAATCACTCTTTCCTCATCTTGCTCATAAATGAATAGAATTAATGCACCTCGCTTTGGCAGAGCCCACATAAAACTATCCACGTACTCGCAAGTGTTTTAATCATGGATTGGCACAAAACTTAAGTTTTATGAAGGTTCACTACATATAGCATATAACACATTTATGATCACATAAGATAAACATGTTATTCTTAAAGCAACGGTTAATAATTTAACTAATCCAATTAATTAAATTAAGATTTCATGTGATCGATTTATGGGGATAAATTCTTTCACACATAATTGAGAGCACGGTTGTACGGTCGAAACTAAGCCATTTGGCATCCACAATCCCGTATCAAGTTTAGAGACTAAAAGAAACAACTATGTAAGGTCGAAACTAAGCCATTTGGCATCCACAATCCCTTACATAAAGTAACTCGATTCTAAACTCTTTTGTCTCAACAATTTATAACTTTGACCTTGAGATTTGTTTTCAGGAAACACGGTTTCTCAAACCAGCCCTCTGACAAACAAATTCAATCCAAAGCGGCTTTGAACATGAGATTTAATTCCAGGAAACACGGTTTCAAAAACCAGCCATCTGGGAAAAATTTCTGTCCAGTAGCCTCCTGCTCGGCCGAGTCCTCAGAGGTGCTCGGCCGAGCACTTTAGTGTTTCAGAATCTGCTCTTCTGATTCAATCTGCTCGGCTGAGTCTTATGGACTGCTCGGCCGAGCACCACGATCTGAACAGATTCATCCTTCGAATTTTAATCCTAAAATTGCTTTCCCGATTCAATTAGGGTTTGATGTTCATGATGATCAAATCACCATATTCATCAAAACCTTGAATAAACGATTTATTCATGAATCAAATATTATCAACAAATCAATCCAATCAATTTTTGATAATCTATAGGAACATAATAATCGAATTATTATCACAATCGTGGATCCCACATAACGTATTTAAACGGTGCGATTTTATGATTTCAATATATCTCATATATAAACATAAAACTCAGATCACATAAACATCATGAAACTAAATTCATATAGCATGCCAAAACATATAATCCAATTATATCATTAACATGTTATTATTAAAATAATTATGATGAACGGGGCTCTGATACCACTGTTGGGTTTGTGCAATCATGCGCAACGGAATAAACCCAAAAGCCTAGATCCGATCAAGATGATTAAATTAATACGAAGATGAATTTAGGATACTAACCGTGACGGAGCTTTACAATTTCGGATCTTTGAATCTTTATTCTTCGCGCTTCTTTGAATCACGAACGCAGGAACACGACCTCAAAGCTTGGATCACGAACTTGGAGGAGTTGATGCCAACACCCTCTATGTTTATCCACACGCGGACAAATTTCAAGAACGATTCTTGAACTGGATTGCTAGACCCAATAGAAACTCTTTCTATTATGAAGGCTATATGAAAAACAATGTTCTTATTCTTTGGGAGGAAGAAGAACTTATTTTTCTCTCTCTTAGAGGCTCTCTAATTGATCTAGGATCAATACATACTGATTAGGTCGTTGTTAGAGGTTTATATACTTATTAGTCCTAAACCGTTTAGGAGAAATAGGTTAAAACCCGTCACAACACGAAATCAGTTTTTGGGCCCGAACAGGGCCTGCTCGGCCGAGTCCTTTAAGGTGCTCGGCCGAGCACCTTTGCTCCAGAAAATCTGACCTTCTGATTTCCCATGCTCGGCCGAGTCATATGAGGTGCTCGGCCGAGCACCACCAGAATTCCTATTTTAGCCTTTTAAACAATTCGTCCTTTTGTGTGTGACCCCATAGGATTATATTAAGTTGGCAATGAGTCCAAAAAACATTTGTACCCATGAATCATGAGCGGACTCTAGCAAGCCATCATGATTACCCAATTAATATAACTTGTTAAAGTTCGTGAATCCATTATAGAACATATTACAATCTCTTTGTTCACGATGTCTATTGAACGTAAGCCATGGTCAATGGTCAACTTACAATGTTCAATGCTTTCTCGATCCCGAATGTATTGATAGTACAAATCATATTTGAGCACGGCCATGCATTTCATCAATACCATTCATCGAGTGGCCAGAGCTTGACATCTCTCTTTACGAGGAACAAATCCCATCTAGAATTATTACATTTCCCTACATGAATTCGATTACGCCAATCATATTCTTTATAGCTACCCGGTTAGGGGTAACGTTTGAATATGTCAAACGTAATGTTCATCAAGTGGAAGACTGTGATAATCTCAGGTCTAAAAGATTCCAGTAATATAACTATATGAGATTTAATTATGACATTGTGACCATGACATAAATCTCATATGGGTCAGTCCAGTATTTGTTCTCCAACAAATACCCATAAGTTTAATTGTATCACATACACCATAATAATCATATGATTATCTATTAAACTTATACTAACAATTAATCATAATTATCAGAGACGGGGATTATTATAATAAACATGCAAAAGATATAATAATCAAACTTCAAATATCTTTAATAAATAATAAACAAATAACATTAATCGTTCTCATACCGTGCCTAGAGCATACAACACCAACATGACCTGCCTAGTGTGCGACCGCACAGGTCACTTTAGGCGACCGCACACCTACCCTGATGAACAAAAGTCTTGAATAAAGTTTGATTAAGCTAGAAATAACCCTAGTTAAGGTATATAGCCTTAGTATAAGATGTCCTAGCACGTGTTGTGACACCTTACGGGCATCAGAAGTGAATTGTGAACATGATTACTCATTAAATTAAAATGAGAACTTGAATATCAAAGTAAGAACTCTTTTATATGTCTTAAAAGTGCTATGAACAAGCACTAATGTGTTATATGTGTCTTGGTTCCAATGTTTGTGTACCTTAGGGGCACTAGAACAATGTCTTGAGCTTCAACATCCAAAGTATAGGATTAAGAACATGTAAGTATGAGATGTATAACTCATCTACTTAGCTTTAATTTGAAGTATAAGACAATTAAATCTTGTACATGACTTGAATATCCAAAGATTGGAATAATAACTTGAGTATAAGATAATTAATTCTTGTACATGTCTTGAATATCCAAAGAATTGGATTGAGAACTTGAATGTAAGATGATAAAATTTTGTACATGACTTGAAACCAATACGTGTGTATGGTAATGAACTTGAAAGTGCTATGAACAAGCACTAACGTGTTAGAACTATCCTTGATGTGAATGTGCAAATCTTGTACATAACTACTTGATAGGTGTGGCTTGTTGATTACTTGATACTTGGTATTAATAACCAAAGAGTTGGAATATGGAACTAGATAGAGAATGAACAACTCTAAGACATACTCGAATCTAATACGTGTGTATTGAAAGTGCTATGAACAAGCACTAATGTGCTAGTACTTGGTTTTAGTCGTGCATATACTCAATGAAGTATATAAAGTATAAGAAGATATCTTGTTCGTGAGTTGAGTTCCTAAAGAATGAGGGACTAGTGTAATATGAAGATAATTCATAAAACAATGATTGTAGAACACAATATGTGTTGGAAAATGTATTCGATTATTAACGATAGATATACGCGAGATATGATTGTGACTAGGTACAATACAACCTATTCGACTACGTACTTAGAGTCTAAGATGTAGGGCTCTACTTGAAAGTAAGGGTATCGTGATAGACACATTAGTGTGTTAAAGGTTATATGAATATGTACGTGCAAATATGGCATAGGACAAAGTGACATAAAATGACATACCCTACCACTTGGTTGGGGTCTGTTATTAATAGACTCTAATCTGGCTTGATTGTGTTACGTGGACACATTACGTGCCATTGTTATACTGATTTGTATTCGCAATTATTGCGTAGGTGTACTTGTATTTGGTGAGCACATGATTACATGGTTCGTGAAGAGCTAGTCCACTACTTTTGGACTTAGTTCGATACTCTTGTAGTTCAAGTAAACATCTACTTGTGCATTCTTGTGTGAGTCCAGCTGGTCATCTTGCTTGTTCGGAGATGTATAGGTTCACGCTTATCATGAGGCTGGGGCCAAAGTGATAATCGGGTGCCTATGTATCTGCGCTTGACCCCTTACTACAGGCCATAGTAAAGGCATAGCTTCCTTTATTAGAGCAATACGCCTGATAAAAGTGAATGCTAAACTCGTGAACACCTCGTGAATCTTGTTCTTGTTAGTGACACTGGTTACCGGGTCCTCTTGTGTATTGCACAGCAGCAACTTGATTGATCGTGATTTGTCATCTGCAATAAGCAACGACAACAATGGTTTACTTGGGAGGAATAAGGTTGGAATATCCTTTGTAACGTGTTAGTTTAGCCTTATGTGCTAGTTACTTGATGAGTTGGCTTAGCCTCTCATATACTTGTTACTTGATGACATCTTGAGCATGATTACTTGATAATCTTCTTGATTTGTATGATTACATGATAACATGCTATGTACTTGTATCTAGTAACTTACTGAGATTTATCTCACCCCGTTCTTGTTTATTTGTTTCCCCCCCCCCCAGGAAAGCAAGTGGTAATACGTTGTGAGGCTCGACTTAGCAGGGGCCTACTTGGCAGGTTGTTCTTGTTTGGGGATTGTTATCCTTTCCAGTATTTGGTGAGGACGATATTGTATTAGTTGTTTAGACTCAGTATATTGGGTAGACTTGTATAGTGTTCTTGTAATGCCAGCGTATGTGCTAGGCATGTTTTCCGCTGTGTACAACCATTTGGTTTAAATTTCTTGGTATAGAACTCGTTGTGAGCTATCTTAGCTCGTTCCTCTTGAGTTTTTTATATGATGTCAGTTTGATATAAGCAGATGTCATTCAGTTTCTCATTTCTTGTTAGTCACGCGCACCAGGTTCGAGGTTCTATTAGGGAATCCCGGGACTTGGGGGCGTGTCAGATATGAAAGGTGAACCATAATTAAAGTCAACACAAAAGTCAATATCGGGGCAATGATGACCTATTCATAACTTGTTTTCGCGAGGGATCTTAGACTTTGGCATTGATTTCAAGAATGATTAACATTGGATATGCATTAGGGTCATATGACACGGGCAAGACCAAAACCCACCCAAGTCACAGTAAAAAGTGTGACACAGACATCTGCATGGTTGACACGGGCTAGGAAGGAAGATGGGTCGGTCTCGTGCACGCGTGAAAGGCATAGTAAGACGTTCAGGTTGCATTTGAAACTTTCCCGAGTTAAGGGTTGTCGTGTGTAAGTGTACAAGATAGGTTGCGATTAGTGTGAGGTAGCTAAATTCCTTTTTTTTTTTAGTAAAATAGAAATTTTATATTGTGTCTTAAAGATATGCACAAAGTAGTTACAAGAAAATCATTTTGAAAACTAAATTTTGAAAACCAAAAAAGATTTTTACAATAAAACAACAAATAGGAATAGTTAAACAGTTAAAGGGAACCATCAGAATGCCCTACTACCTGCTGAAATGCCTAACATCACAAACTGGGAATCCTGATGAACCCAGCAAAAGTGTCCGTACGGACGACAAAGTGGTCCGCACGGACCAAAACAATCTGTAACTTCATTTCTTTAATTTTACAGTCCGTATGGACCAAAACAATCTGCAACTTCATTTCTTCAATCTTTGAAGATTTCTGCTATACCAAGGCTATTTAGCCATGGTCAATAGACAACCTGCAGTGGATTAGTCTCAAAACAGCCAAGTTATACATGTTAACCAAAACACAAAAACACACAAAAAAGTCAATGAAAGGGGAAATATATGTTTGACCCGCATAAGAATGTTCCTAAAGCTTTTAAAGAGAAGTTTGAAAACAAACTAGTCCACAACAGAGTAGCCACTGTGAATTACCATATCCAATTGCGAACATTGGAGTTTCAAAATGGACGAGTCAAACCGAGTGGGATGGACTAAGAATGAGAGAGTCGCCACATTGTTTTTAGTATGAGCCCAGAAAAATGAAAGAGCTAAAATATAGGATCTGAGTTTGGAGGTCAAGTTACATCTCGAAAAGATTTTTTTTTGTGTTCACCTGAGATGCCTCACATTTGTGAGTCTTCCTACCATTTTTGAAATCTTGTGTGTGCGTGCGCTTTAATTTAAGAGAAACAACTTGTTTTAAAATTTGTGCAGTTCAGAATCATCCTTGGGCAGGAATGAAAGAAAACTAATGAAACATAATTTGTTAAGGAGCAAATATGCCTTGTTTACATATTGGTTCGTACGGACTGGTCTTAAAGTGAACAAAACTAGCCGTACAGATTGTTAAGTAAGGCAACTGTTTTTGCAGCTTTAAGCCTCAACTCTTTGTAGTGTTCAAACATAACATAAAATTGCAGGGTTAAGGGGGGACAACAATTTGGACATAATGGAAAATAAGTGACAAAGAAATGGAAAATGATGGGATTTACATCAACATTATCATCATCTTCCCCAAATCACACCCATTTAAATTAGAGAGAAGGAATGATCATCCTTGGGAAGAACATGACTTGTATCATATGTAAATCAAAGAGATGAACAAAGTAAAGACATTTGAACAAGAGATTTAAGACAAAGATGGAAAAGGAAACATTTAACTAGACATAAATGTAAATGTAAGATTAAACATGAGCAACATTAATCTAGGCATGAATGTAAGAGAGACATAAATTAGGGACATTTAAAGTAACAAATGATTAAGGTCAAACTGGATAAAGGGGGAGAGAATTTAAACAATTGGGAAAAATCAATTTGCATGGGATTTCGAACATGAATCACTTGAAGATAAATAATGGTCATTAACAAACTCCTCTAGCAAATCAATGTGTTCTCGGGGTGCCCTATCATCTATATTATATATATATATATATATATATATTATATATTATATATATATATATATATATATATATATATATATCCATTTTTTTCTTGTTAAAATATAATCCCTCCATCCCATTTGAAATAAGATTTTGGTCTGGACACGAAGACTAAGGAATGACCCAGAATAAATGTCATATGACAAGTCAACGTTTTAAATGTTGGAAAAATTGTTATTTGTGAACGAAATTGTGCACGTTTCCTTTATCTATATCTATATATAAATAATGGCTAAAGTAGACTGAGCTCCTTTCTATTTTAGTTTCCCGCTCAAACACATTCCTCTAAAAAGAGAAACTTGGTAAAGGGTAATTCTCGCTTGAGTATTTGGAAAGTTGGCCGATTTTTTAGGCTTGAAAAGTGGAAGCTATCTTGACTTTGGTGGGAACAAAAGGGTGTTTTATTTTCAAGTACATATTTGATATAGTTTACTAATGTTACAATCTGAATGACATATTTTTTTATTGTTTTTATTTTTAAGCATTGATATAGGCATTGACATAATTTTTTAAGCCTTTAATATAGGATATGATAATTTATGTTAAAACTAGTGTAGCACCCGTGCGTTAAACGCACGGCCCAAACACTTTGATAAATAAAAAACTTTAAATAAATAAATATATAAATATATAAAATACTACAAGAGACATTAAATGAAAATTTTCATATTGGCATTAGTCACAATGAATACAAATTTTGAAAAAATTCTTTGTAAAACAACATTGGTCGTTTAATGTACGATCTTTCCCTCTTCATCACATACTATAATCTTCAAACCAACACAAGTAGTTACTCTAGAATCTAGATACTGTTTTGAAGCACTTGATAAAACTTTACGAGATATAATGAGGTTCACGAATCCTGATAGCATGATTCAGCTATTTGGTGGGAAGACTTTTGTTATGGGTAGAGATTTTCGTCAGATACTTCAAGTGACTCCTAAAGGGACCAGACAAGATATTGTTATGGCGATAATCAATTCATCACTCTTATGGTCGCATTGTAAAGTTTTAAGGCTTACAAAAATATGCGACTTAAAGCTATGGATAGTGATTCAAGTGGATTGTAGCTAAAAAAAATCTTCAAATAGATTTTAAGTATTGGAGATGGGACGTATGGTGGCGACAATGATGGTGTTGCTACTATAAAAGTTTCTGATGATTTGCTTGTGCACACATATGAAGATTTGATCAAGGCTATCGTTGAAAGTACATATCCTTCTTTTACCGATCATTTTGATAATGATACTTATATACAAGGAAGATCCATACTTGCACCAAACCTTGATATTGTAGAGCAGATAAATGAATACATGGTTTCTCATAATCACTCTGATTGCAAAACTTATTTAAGTTTAGACTCAGTTTGTTGGTCAGAGAATTCAAGTCTTTTCGACGACATTCATTCGACCGAGTTTCTGAATACAATAAAGGCATTCGGTTTTCCAAATCATCAGTTGAGCCTTAAAGTTGGTGTTCCGGTGATATTATTGAGAAATATTGATCATAGTGCAGGCTTGTGCAATGGTACTAGACTAATTCTTCCTTAATTCTAGCTGTATACAAATAGTTATTTGTTTCTTTAAAAAATAAAATAAAGTCTATACAATCATTACCAAATATATGACATGAATTGCTTTAATAATCTTTTTTTTTTACTACGTCTCTTTATCCTCACATTTCTATTTTCTAACAATTTTACCAAAATAACTCAACAAGTAGACATACATTCGGATGTGTTTCGTTTCCTTCAACTCCATCATTTATTCCTATGTAATTCTCTCATTGTTATGAATTATTATAATTTATACTATTATATATGTGTATATATATTTAGGAAAAATTGCATTTATGATCATCCAACTATTCGCTATGAGTGGATTTGATCACTCAACTATTTTTTTTTGCGTTTAATAGCCTCAACTAATTTATTTGTGCTCCCGTAATCACTGAGGCTAACGATATCCAATTTTTCTCGTTAAGTTGTCATGTGTAACGGAGTTGACAAAATTTTCAAGGGTAGAACTGGAAACTCATAATATTTTAAAATAAACTGATACTGTAGGGTTTAATGTGTAAGATTATAAACTAAAATGGTACTACAACTAAAAAAGAAAGTTGCTTTATTAATTTATTAAAAGTGTAGGGTTTAAATTGGAAAACAAATCCTACCAAAACCCATTTCAAGTTTCTCCCCTAACGCATTTCAATTCCTTTCATTCTAGACCAAAAGCCGCCGCCGTCACTCCTCACCGCCCCATTCCCCTTCCCTAAACCACCGCCCTTTGTTCCCCTTCCCTCCTGCCTATTTGTTTTCCCAAAATCAGTTGTCAAGATCTAGACCTAGATCTAGATCTAGATCTCGATCTAAATCACCGGATCCGTCAATTGGTTCAGTCCCTGTGTTTTCAGGGTTGCCGATTTCGCTGATGTATTTTCCTAGGAGTGAACGGCTGCCGTCTTTATCGCCTTTGAAACCAGATGGGTTGTAGCTTCGGACAGCAACGTATGAGTTGTATTTTATGATTTCGTTGTCGTTGGGTGATTGGAGGACTTCGAGTTTGATACTGATGTTATTTTTCTGACTTCAGAATTCATTGAACACTAAAATGCGATGAAATGATAAATCAAGTTGTTATTTTCTTCTTAAAACTACACCCATTCTGAGAAATGTATGGGATTTAGAAAGATGGATTTGATGGTGGCAGTGGTGGCGAGATGGTGGTGGTGAGTTGGATAAATTTATACAATAATTATAATTGGGTTAATATTTATTATTATAATAACCAATAAAATAATTTAAATATTTTAAATTTTGGTAGCGGAGATGGTGGTGGCAGTGGCGTTGATGGTGTTAGTTAGAGTCGTTGGAAGATGGTGACTCATTAAAACGTGAGTCCATTAACAGAAAATGGATGCATTTTATCAAACGAAACGAATAAAAAAAGAGTGACCAATATGAAAATATATTCGTAGGTCAGTGACCAAATGAGTATTTAACTAGGTTAAAATCTCATTAATTTCCTATTTTACCCTTTTAAATCTGGTCATATGTAGTGCACATGGCAAGTTAATGAAAAAAATGGATGCCGTTAGTCTCAGTGATCATGAGAGCACAAATAAATTAGTTCATTTTATGCCTCTTGTAGTATTTTATTTATTTATTTAAAGTTTTTTATATATCAAAGTGTTTTGGTCGTGCGTTAACTAGTTAAATAATAATTAAAAAATTGTGGTTGTATTTATCCAAATTGATATTTGGAAAAACAAAGATATTAATGCTTAATCATGTGGATTATGGTAGGAACATTAAGCAAAATTGTGTTCTACAAAAACCGTATCTAAAGGCAAACTTCCCATGAAACTTACTGCTCGGGATATAGACTACTCGAGAAAGGCGGGTTTCATAGGAGGAGGTTGACCTCTTAGGAGAAATATTTTGGTAGAAAATGATTTTTCTAGAAGAAAATTGCTAAAGACAAATTAAGTGTCCAAAAAGAATTGGTGTTCCACTAATGTTGGGATTGTAACACCCTTAGCCTTAATGTATGACTTAATATTGTCATTTGTAACTAAATAGTAACTACCCATGTTAATATCATATTGAATGGGTGAGTAACTACCCATGTTAATATTGTATTGAATGGGTGAGTGAAAGGACTTATGTAGATGTCATCCACAATTGTTAAAAGTATGAAAAAACACTAAGAGAAGAGAGAAGAAGAGAATTAGACAAGGAAGATGATAAAATGCTAGAGAGAAAAAGTAAGTTGAAAATACTTGTTTATTGATCATGAAAGCATGAATAATATAAGATAGTGCTTAAGGTACTACTTGTACATCAAGAGAGAAACACAAAATTCTATGGTTAGAGTTTTGTTTGTTCTTATATTCTTCTTCTATTTCTTCTTCTATGTAATCGATGGTGATAATGTCCAAGCACAACTGAATTCGTCGGGAACACAAGTGCATGAGTGCCCCCGGTCTGCCCGTTCTAGCCTGAGAGACGTTCGTCCGTGAGTACCGTATGGTAACCTCAATGCAGAACATCAATGGTGAGGGGGCGAATAAGTCTTAAGGAGACAGTGATTAACGTTGAACTCGGACAAATCCCTACAAAGGGACGGTTTAATTTAGTTTTCTTTTATTTTTCGTTCTTGTTTGTTTTTTGTATCTATAGTTGTTTCCCTTCTTCCCCTCGTATATTTTTATACAAATGTAAATTTTTTCTAACATTAAATATTCTAGTTATGTTTCCTTGGTTGCCCTAATGTATTCATATGGGTAGAGTAACACTTTTCATGGCATTGCAATGCTAGTGTGTAGTTAAAATGGGTAGTATAGAAAGATCTATAATCTTGATATCCTATGTTTAGTAATGCGACAGACTAGTATTATTTTTTTTTTTGGGTAGGTGGGTGGTGGGTAAGGAGCACGAGTGTGGGAGTTGTTAGAAAATAATTTTAATAAGAGTATTATTTTTTTTTTTTGGGTAGGTGGGTGGTGGGTAGGTGGGGGACACTAGTACAGATTTAGGCTTGCACAATGTTTTTTTAGGCCTTACATAGCGCATAAAAGCGCTTTACAAGCGACCGCTATGTAAGCTTGCATAGTGTTTGATATGCGCTATGTTAGCTAATGCTCTACAATAGCGTATACTACCTTAGCGGATCCCAAAACGCTTTCGTACGGTATTTTTAAATTTTCAGAAAGTAACTTCCATAGTGCTTAATATGCGCTATTGAAGCTCCATTAAAAAAAAAAAAAAAACAACAACAACAACAAAAAACAACAAAAAATTACGTAGCGCATGTGAAACGCTATTGAAGAAAGATCACTTTTTTTGTGTAATACTTGGATAGCGCATACAAAAGCGCTATGCAAGTGTCATATTTTTTTTTAGCTGCACATATTGCAGATTATAATTTAGTACCAAAAAATGAAATAAAAAAATAAATACGAACTAGCCAACATTTCATTCAACAATAACCATTAACATTTGATTGCATACACCAATAATACTATTTACATTGAAGATCGTTGTTCTCGATCATAGATAAATAATATAGTTAATCTTACTATTCAACAATATCTAGAACTAAAATACTTAAACTTGTAAAACCTATTTTTTACTGCGGTGCCAGCTTCGCCTTAATAAATCGGTTATACAAGTATCCTGCCCAATTATACTGAAAAATATGCATTTTGCTCGAAGGATAACTCTTGATTCGAATTGTATGGACAAACTGTACCAAAAAAATACAAGACATGTATATTAGAAACTTCACACTTAAAAGATATTTGAAACAGTGCAAATGATGTTCGATGATGAGAAGGTTATGTTAAACAGCTAGAAAACATATAGGCATCATCCAGTGAACAAACTTCATAGTCCCTGACAGTATGGGAGCTTTTATACTAAGTGCCAGTACAAAAGGTATATAATTTTATTCAACCATATTTAAATGCTTTAAGGTTCCTCTTTTTTGTGCCTTTGATGGCTGAACTACAGTGCTATCTTTCTTCCTTATATGGTTATTAAAGGGAAAAGATACAGCCTTCCGAACTCAAGGATAATGATCCATCAGCCTCTTGGTGGTGTTCAATGTCAACAGACTGAAATCGAGATTCAGGTATGTCTCCTTCTTGGTGTTCAAGGTCAACAAACTGAACACATTATAGCCAAACATAGTTATAGAATTCTGCCACTTCAAAAATATTACTTACTCGTTACCTAGTCGAATAAACATAAGATCAAACTTAGGCAACTACAAAAGCAGAGGAGGTTCAAAACAAACCTGTTCCATGTACTGTGCTTAAAACTTGGTTTACCAACTCAAAAAATCTGACTTTGGAAGCAACAAAACCTATGTCAACAACAATCTATAATTGAAATATCGCTTACATAAAACACATTCCACTCCAAACAACAGGTTCTAAGTCTAAAGCTCATCAAAAGATAAATGTCTAACTATAAAATTTCATAGGTGTCTTCTTAGTTGGATGAAAAGCTAACTCAGGTTCTCACCATAGAGTGAACAAAAAAAGCAAACTAAATGCTCCTGCTGATCTTCTACAAGTGTCTTGGTCTGTAAGTGCTTTTTAAGTCTATGAACTCTGAACCACCAGTTGATGCCTGAAAACCCCATACCTGTTTGCAACTCCTAAGAAAGAGCCTATGTATCTACCTGCCATATGGGTGAAAGCTCTGAACAACACTGACTTAACGACAACCGTCCAAAACCGTCCACAAGACTTCTAACTCGATACAAAGGCAAGTTCAAGCATTATAACGTGAACAACGAAATATTGCACGGATCTTTTTACCAGAATCGGTTAGGAAAAGATATTCGAGCAAACATGTTCAAAAGTATCCCACAAGAACTACTGCAACTCGAATATTCAAGACTCCACTCATAAGACCAATATATGCTCTAATGGTGCGATGAAAAATGATATAGTAGCTGCTTGAATGCTATCAACATATTCGATTAGCCCAAAGTAACAGCACATTAATATAATGATCCCTTGTGAATTGTGATCTTGTCTACGTAGACTGTCGCGCCCCGTACCCGTGATCCTACTTGACCCCACGCTCGGGACATGATCGGAAGACGTCATAAAACATTTTAGGAAAAAATTTTGAAATGCACTTTCATAAAAGTTTCATATAACCAAACACATTTACTTGAAACTTGATTTCATTTCCACATAAACAAACTTTCACAATCCAAGTATTTAGCCATAAGGCCTACACACTTTACTTACAAATTTACAACTCACCAACATGTTCCAAAAATAGGTGATACAAAGATGAAGTCACGGGTACACTACCCAAAAGGTTATACATTTACATAATGTAGCCTTTACATAACACATATCCCAAAATGTCTTACCCAAAATCACCACCTCGACGTCCTCCCTTGTGCAGTGACCTATCCCCTGGGCTCTCCTTTATCTAAAACAGTAAACAAATAAGGGTAGAATGAATCTCAGTAAGCTACTAAAATGCAACTACGTTACATGCTGAAATGATACTCGGAATTGAACAATGTCAATAAACATCCACATAGCACATAACATGATAGGTAAAGCCAACTCATCTTTCCACACGTAAGGCGGAATAAAACACTCATAAGTGGAGACTGAGCCAAGGTTCTCGAATCAAACATATAACCATCTGAGAGGTATCAACTGAGCAGCACCAAAGGGCTGAAACCGGTTCATGAACCAAACAACAACAACGACAACGACGACAACAACAACAACAACAACAACAACAACAAGAGGGGGAAAATGACACATAGTCATAACCCAAACGGTGACTAAACTCACACAAGGGAGAGCTAGCCCAGGCCCAATCCGTGGCCCAAGGAAGGGTGTTAAAAATGGGAAACCAATGGTAGAAGCCTTACAATGAACTTGGCTCGTGTGCCATTATAATCCATACCACTGCCCAACTCTACAACAAGTACCAGCTGGACTTTCAAACGAGCATAGTAATGAATACTTGCTTAAACAACAACCAGGGGCAATGATTCCAAAGTAGGGAATCAAGCCAAACACATCACAAAGATGAACCAATCCAAACCATACCAAAAGATGTTCAACAATATCCAATTACCATTTAGTCAAATTCCACAACACATATGTTCACAAAGGAACGGATTTCAAACACTAGGGTGTTCCACAACAACCCTCTAGGTACTCTAGGATATCACCTAAGACCTAAACCAAGATTGAACTTTAAATCCCTTGAAATGGAACAACTCAACTTTTCAGCAACCCTGGGCGGTCGCCCAAACCAGCATGTGCGGCCGCCCAAAACACTCTGCCCCAAGACAAAAACCTTCCAGATAAGTGTGCGGCCGCACGCCCTATTTGGGCGGCCTCCCAACACACCCGCCAGGCCCAAAACTTGCTAATTTTACTCCCTTCGTTTCACCGTCCCAAAAGTACGAACCAACATCTATCTTACCAAACATAATTCAACCAAACTGAGTTATACAACACAAATATGGCTTCTTTACACAACCAACATCAACTTTCCAAATACTCCCTTTGTCCCAAAATTACAAGTATCACAAATATTATCCAAATCATAAAAATAACAATCACAAGTATCAAGTATAACATATATGACCATTTTAATATTTAAAGGGGAATTAGTAACTTACCTATTTCCGGAAAAAGTATCGCAGAAATATGTTTTGTTCGGGTAGAAATGACCTACTCAACGCCCTGATCATTTTTATATAATTAGATTTTAAAATGGATAAGTAAATAAAAAGAATTAAATCAAAATAGGTTGAACTTACCTTTTTCTCCTAACCCTAGGAAAGAACGAGAAGAAAAGTTCTCTGGGAATAATGAATGCAGAGGAAGAGAAGAAAAGATAAACATATAAAGATTTTACCCACTTTTCCAACTTTAGTCACCCAAGTTTCATTTTTAACACTTAAGCCCCTAAAGTTATAATTTCACAAAGGACCCTAAAGTTTCAACTTAATCATTTAACTCCTTTAACCATTATTACTACTAACTAAGTAAATAACACAAATAATCAAGTAAGATGTGCAAATCATAAAATATGATGCAACACATAAAATGCACATATAATGTCAAATTAAAATCCCCAAAAATATAAAATAAATAGGGACACGTTTTGGGGTCGTTACATAGACTTACTACGGAGTACTCACTTTATTATTGTTTCGTGGCTTCTGCAGCCATTTGTTGTTTACTCCCTCCGTCCCGCTCATATTTAAGTCCCATTTAAAAAAAAAAAAAGTAAAAGAAAGCTATAACAAGAAGTGAGAGATGAATATGAGCGATTTACTTACATAGTTAGGTTTACTTGTTTCACCAACGAGCAATATACTCTCAATGAAACTTCAAAGATGACATGGTAATCATGAGACTTCAAAGATGTCAACTTCAACCCATTTTCAGATACCAAACTCTGAATGTTAGATGAGTACCCCTCTGGGACCTTAACTGACTGAAGTGTCTCAAGTAAGACCGTTTTCTCATAATTGGACAATGTATGAGCGGCAGGTGGTAAATATGGTGATTTCCCTTCCTCTATCACAGGCGCTAATTCTCCTCTAATTCCAACTTTAACCATGTCCTTTCTTGAATTTAACCCATCTTTAGACTTCTCTTTGTCACCTAGCAAAGTATTTAAAATACTAGCACACACATTTTTTTCATTATGCATGAGATCAATAAAGTGTCTCACATCAAGTATTTCCAATAGCTTAATTGGAAAAAAATTGATTTCTTCTTCCAACCTTTAGTAGGAACCGTCTTTGCAAAATTCTTACCAAACCGTGTCTCGATGTTTTCCACCTTTTTCAACACATCCTCGCCTGACAATACACGAGGTGCTTTACGCTCTTCAACCTCACCATTGAATGCCTCTGTCATTTTCTGGTACCGATGATTTGGTTCCAACCTGTAGACACCCCGCCTTGGACCGCTCACCCCGATTGCACACTTGATTTTGTGTTTCTCCCTCTTTTAAGTGTTTTCTGTTAGTTCCTGTTACTTTGGTTAAGTTCCAGACGGACTCCGTCAAGTCCCGGAACTAAACTGAATAACAGTTCTAACTTTCTAGTCCATTCTGTCAAAATTTGCCTTTCAGAGTCGCGCGCCTCCGCCCCTTGAGGCCAGACGCGCGCGCCTTCCGCCGCCTAGGTGGGATGCGCGCGCTTCTGGGGTGTGTCAGTTACAGATTCTGCCCAAGAATCTCTCCCTTGCTCATTATACATGATTTTGCCCGGGAAAGATTTCTTGGAGACTCCGTTTGGCTCCAAAAACAGTCATCTTTCAACTATAAAAACCCTCCAATCCATCATTGGAGGGGACCTTGAACCTTTTTCTCACTTCTTTTCTAGACTTTTCCTTGGGACTTCTTTGAGACCTTTGTCAACAAAGCATTCAACCCCTTCTTCAAGGCTTTTCAAAGGATACTATAGGTAAATGTCTTAAGCATTTTTCTTCTTCTTCTTCTTCTTCTCCTTTTTCTTTAATCAAATGTGCAATCACCCCAAAACCATTTGGGACATGACACCAATGGTCTTTTCATTACATTGAATTGGCCTAGGAATCATCTCCCTACATTTTAAACTTTAAAACCCCTCTTTTATCATCATTCGAATAGGAAGAACGCATTTATCTTTAAAGTGAATTATGAACAAACAAGACCGACTTTGGTCGGGCGAAATGGGTGTTTAAGTACTTCCCATTTCGTAACCTAACCCCCGAACCCCTCATCCCAAAGAATCTCTGCTTTCGTAAATCAAACTTAGGCTCATAAAAATTAGGTTTTCTTACGTTCCTCAAAAACGTGGGTGGCGACTCTAAAACACAATTAGACATCCTAGGTAATTCACGCGCTCTAGCCAAGCCATGGTTCCCCCGGGGTATCTATAGTGGCGACTCCGCTGGAGACTGCTTGAGGGTTTAACTTGTGTTTCTGTTCATAATTCACTTTTCTGGGCATTCTGGAAATTGACATGGGAAGCGCGCGCCTAGGACCTTCATGGTCCAAAGCGCGCGCGTCCCGAGTCAAATTCCAGAATCGCCCGCCTTCCATGTGTTCTTCCTATTCTTCCTATTATTTTGTGCTAACAAACATTGCAGGGGTTCCATCACACAATCAGGACCAGGGCAATCCCCTGAGTCCATAAGTTTCTGATAATCTGACAGGTTAGCCCAGAAGCGGGCGCCTCCCAGATACAATGCGTCAGGCGCGCGCTTCCCACAACACCAGCCCGAGGCGCGCGCTTCTGGGTCGATTTCCAAGGCAAGAACAGGTTTCAGTGACTGAACAGAACAGTGGGGTGTGGGCACAGTTGCCTGCATCAGAACAGAATTGAACCCTTGGACTGTTTAATTTTGTGTTTTATTTACCGGTCACACGGGTGATTCGGGAGTTGTAATTTACGTGCTTATGTGTTTTTTATCTCTTCTTTTCAAAAAAAAAATATTTTTGTCATGTGATGGACCTCATACTACGCGCACATAATTCCTATTAACTGCTCACTATCAAGTCGCACAAGTCCAACCCCAAACCCGTCGAGGCCCATCCTAGAAAGTTTCAAGCTCCACTCGACCTTGGATTTTTCGAAGCGGTAAACCTCAGCCCGTGGCGTAGTTCATGACTACATGCCGGGGGTGAACTTTAAGCCTCTCTTTAGCAGAGCACAAACCACACGATTCTAGTTAGGGTCTAACACTCCGTGACCAAGTCGGTTTCCATGTACCGAGATTTCCCTAAACTAATGTTTTCAAATCATACATGCCAACTTGTTGAAACGGACGCAATAAAAATCCGTCCCCAAAAGTGGTTATTTTGGAAGAAAATAAAAATCCGTCCTCGCATGTATGCTTTACTACATTAATTTAGTTTAATCCCGACACATGTAAGATTCACAAACGCGATGGAATCCGATGAGTATATGGGACCGCGAAATGGTCTATATACTAGTGTGACGATTCCATTATCTTCTTAGAAACCCCAATAGGGACCCATTCCCTCCGACTTATAAAATAAAAAAGAGTCTGTTTTCTTATGTGGTTCGAGACGTGTGCCCAGTTGTGTGTTCTCAACCTCTTCATGGACCAAAAGTGTGAACCGAGACTGACAAGGGCTACTTCTCCAATTATAGGTCCGATTGGTACTCTCCGCATCTACAGGGATTCATCCAACAGGCTTGTCCGTGAACCGATCACTCCAACAGCTTCTACGTCATCAATGGCCGGCGACCCCAGCACCAACAACGCGATGACTCTCGAACAGCTTTCTGCCATGGTTCAAGCACTCCAAGAACAAGTCTCTACCCTTAACCAAGAGGCTCAAACCAAAGAAGCCTTGTGGCAAGCTCATGTTGACAGTCAAAGGGAGGCCCACGAGGCCGAGGTTGACCAATTGAAAGCCAAGCTCCTCAAGCTCTCCAAGAACAAGGGGGTTAATGACAATGAAGAATCCGAGTGGACCGAGGGTTTGTTTGAAATCCCATATGTCAGTGCCCGTACCAAAAAAGTGGGGGGACCAAGCACCGATAACAACGACCCCAAAATGGTCGATTCCATCATAGCCTACATTGATCAGAAATTGGATGGCCTCAACATGGGAAAAGGCTCCAACACATGCCTTTATCAGTCATCCATCCTCATGAGCACGATGGCCGCTCTCCCCGACAAATTCAAGATGCCCGACATTAGCAAGTTTAAGGGCAACTCATGCCCGATGGCTCACATGGAGACTTACATTTGGGCTATGGTTCCAAAGAAGGTCTCCCCAAAAGTTATGGCTCAATGCTTTCCTCTCACCCTCGAGGGGGCGGCAAAGGATTGGTATGCAACTCTCCCGCTCACTGTCCGTCTTGATTGGGATGCCGCTATGCTTGCCTTCAAAAATCAATATCAAGGCAACACCACTCACCGACCCACAAGGAAAGAGCTCGAGAACACCACTCAAAGAGACAACGAGTCCTTCATTGACTTCACAAGGAGATGGAATGACAAGCTCTCTGAAACTGTTAAAAGGCCAAACACAAAAGAGCAAATGGACATCTTTCTCAACTGTCTCAAGATTGATCTCCGTACCCACCTCAGTGGGGCTTTCTACTCCGACTTCTCCCAAATGTATGAGGCGGGGGTACGCATGGATGACTTGCTCAAGGAGATTAAGAAGACCACTCCTAATTACCGATACAAGGCCGCCTCTAGTTCAAACAAAGAGGCTTCTGTCAATGCCGTTACTACCGACAAGGGGAATTACAAGAAGGTCCCTCCACCACAAGGCAAGCGGTTCCAAAACGACCGCGTCTACACTCTTCTCAATGGCATGACCATCACCGAGGCCTATGAAGCTCTAAAGGCCAAGGGAAAAATCACTCCTCTTCAAGGGTACAAGCAACCACAACCGCTCCATCCCAATCATGCCCACCACAAATGGTGTGACTACCATCAATGCACCGGCCACCTCACCGAGGATTGCTTCTCTATCCGCAACACCATCTAAGACCTCATAGACAAGAAGGAATTCATAATCCCTAATGAGGGTGGTGTCAATGTAATAGAGGTAGGAGAGTTTGAAAGAACCACTCATTCGATCCCAATTGTGAATGAGGGCTCCGATAATATGAATAAACTTGATAATTCTTGTTATGTTGTGACTTATGATGAGATTATGAGGGAAGTCTTAGAGAATAGGAAGAAGAAGCTACACGGGACCGTGAACGTGCTCACTCGCAGTGGCCGAGTAACAACGAGCACAATCCCTCCCAATACCGCAGCAACCAACACCTCTTCTCAAAGATCGCAAGCACGCGACGTACCCGAAGATCTTTGTTAACACAACTCAAGAAGACGCAAGCTAACATATCCATCTGGGACCTTATTGCATCATCAAAGAAACACCGAGACCTTGTCATCAAGAACTTGGATGACACATCAGTCTCTCCCGACACGACTCCTGAGGACCTCACACCAATGATAGGTCACATTCACTTCGGCAATGTCATCACTTTTGCCGACATGGACCTCCCGCCATTTGGGTCCGAACACTATGAAGCCATCTACCTCAAAGTAAGGGCAAGGGGGAGACCCATTTCAAGAGTTCTAGTAGACGGTGGTTCCGCACTCAACTTAATGCCTAGCCGAGTCATGGGCATACTGGGCTCAAAATCTCCGATTTACAACCTTCCGCACAAGTCATTAGAGGGTACGATAGCACTGCCCGTACAGTCATGGGAATGCTAGAAGTCGATATCGAATTTGGAAGCATGATCATGTCCGTCCCATTCCAAGTACTTGATGTCCCTGCTTCATTCAACTTGCTTTTGGGCCGACCATGGATCCACAATTCTAATGTTGTCCTTTCCACTCTCCATCAATGTGTCAAGATCAGAAATGGGGACGAGATAGTCACCGTCATGGCCAAGAATGTCACCATCCACAAAAATGGGGGACAACCCGTTCACCAAGTTCAACACGGGATAGAAGATGCCACTCTCTCCGGCGTCAACACCATCGACAAAGAAGGGGGGAAACAGACAATGGACCCTCGGCAATCCTAAAATCCTCCGCATGATGAGGAACATGAATCACTTTCCCGGTCTAGGCCTAGGGAAGCATCAACAAGGGATATTACACCCCGTAGAAGTTCCTTTTGTCAAGAACAAGTTTGGTTTGGGGTACGAGCCTACCGAAGATGACTTAAAGTACGAGCAAGCAGTCAAGACTCAAAAGACCCGAGCTCGCAAAGAAGGTCGACAATATGAAATCCCTAACTTAAGGCCTTACCGCAACACACTCAACGGTTATTTTGTTCGCCAAGGGGAAGATGTTCCGTACATGATCTTTCCCGAACCATGGGTTAACAACAAGGGTGTCAGAAAGCCCGGTCTCGAGATCTTCACTGATTGCGAAATTCCGACAGAAGAAAGGGATCCTACTCCAATGTCACCCCGAGAGTGGTGGGGCAAGAAAGTGACTATAGAGTCCGAGGTAGAGATTACCGTGGGGGAAGAACTATCCGATCTAGCCTCCATGTTCGAAGAATTTGCCATCATGGATGATTGTCAAGTCAACGCCATCTACGAGCCAATCAACAACTGGTATTCAACGAAGGGGCCCATAGTATCCGAGGATTTCTTGATCCGAGAAATGGGTTGCATACCCCGTACAGTAACAAAGGAAGAGCGGCTCACACTTACTTTCGAGTCCGAGAGTGTTTCTAATGCCCTCACCCAAGAGGATATGGAGGCAATAGCCAAGCGTGTGTTTCCTTTCTTTGCTAATGAAAAATTTGATACTTCTGAGTACCCCGAGATTGCAAACATCATAAATGATGAATTAACTAATAACGAACTTAATGAACAAGTTAATAACGATTCAAATTATGATGAAATTGACCACGAAAACATAACATACCTAAATGAACTAGCTCAACAGGTTCGTTGTCGTGGTGAAAATGGTCCAGGGGCTGATGAGGAATTGCATGTTGTTAATCTGGGTACCGACGAAGAGCCGAAAGAAACGAAGATTGGCAGCTTCTTCAAGGGGGAAGACAAAGACAGATTGACTGTACTGCTCAAAGAGTTTGTGGATGTATTCGCATGGTCGTACAAAGACATGCCGGTTTTGGACAGAAATGTCGCGAAGCACAGAATTCCGATCAGAGAGGACACCAAGCCAGTAAAACAGAAGCTCAGAAAGATCAAGCCAGAATGGTCTCTACAAGTCAAAGAAGAAATTGAAAAGCTCCTCAGTGTGGGTTTCATCAAAGTCATTGAGTATCCGACTTGGCTAGCCAACATTGTGACAGTCAGAAAGGCAAACGGCAAGGTTCGAGTTTGTGTGGACTTCCGGGATTTGAACAAAGCTCCCCGAAGATGATTTTTCCACTACCAAACATCGACATGCTCATCGATTCAACTGCCACTATGAAGTCCGCTCATTTGTGGACGGTTTTGCCGGTTACAATAAGATTCTCATGTACGAAGAGGACCAACACAAGACAGCTTTCACAACACCGTGGGGCACTTTCTGCTATACAGTCATACCCTTCGGACTAAGGTACGCTGGGGCTACCTACCTGAGGACTGTTACAGATCTATTCCATGACATGATTCATAAAGAGATCGAGGTCTATGTAGATGACGTGATCATCCATTCAAAGGGAACCAACGGTCAACATTTGATCGATCTTCGCAAGTTCTTTGAAAGACTTCGACAACACAACATGAGACTCAATCCCGCAAAGTGCACTTTTTGGGTCGTCAGAGGAAAGGTTCTCGGTTACATGGTCACTGAGAGGGGAATTGAAGCCGATCCCTCCAAGAACAAGGCAATCATTGACATGCCTCCTCCAAAGACGCAGAAAGAAATCAAAGGTTTCATGGGCAGACTTTAATACATCAGTCGATTTGTGCACCAACTCACTTCCATGTGTGAGCCGATCTTCAAGTTACTCAAAAAGGATGTGGCTCTAGAATGGACCGATGCTTGCCAAGAAGCCTTTGACCAAGTAAAGCATTACTTGACATGCCCTCCAGTTTTGGTTCCACCGCACAAAGAGAAGCCTCTCTTGCTCTATCTCACTGTCAATGATGAAGCCCTAGGGGCTATGTTAGCACAAGAACAGTGAGACTCCACAAAAGAGAATGCTATCTACTTTGTCAGCCGCTGGTTTCAAGGAGCTGAAAAGAACTACTCTGTCTTAGAGAAGTCTTGTGCTGCATTGGTTTGGGTTACTCAAAAACTCAAGCATTACATGGAGGCCTTCCCAATCAAGTTTGGTAGCAAAAGTAGACCCGCTCCGATACATCTTCGAGAAGCCTTTCATATCAACAAGAATAGCCAAATGGTATTTCATACTCGCTGGCTACGATATCACTTACGTCACACTCAAATCCATCAGGGGGAAAGTGTTCAGTGATCAGCTTGCTGAATTTCCGTGTGACAAAGTGAAGGGGGAAGATGTACAGTTCCCCGACGAGCATTTAATTTGTGCTACAACAGAAGAAAATAAGTGGCAACTTTTTTTCGATGGCGCAGCCAATAAGCATGGATATGGCATAGGGATGTTACTTGTTGATCCAAAGGACATGTATACTCCAATCGCTATCCGCCTCGAATTTGAAGCCACCAACAACACCGCTGAGTACGAAGCATGCATAGCGGGGCTCGAAGCAGCCCTCGAGAGAAATGTCACAAATTTAGAAGTATTTGGTGATTCCTTGATCATCATCAATCAGACATCTGGAAAGTGGAAGATTCAAGACTCGACTCTGCAACGGTATGGTCAACATCTCGAGGAGTTGGTTGAACAGTTTCAAGAAATCACCTTCAACTACCTGCCAAGGGACAAAAACCGTTTTGCTGATGCACTAGCCACCATCGCTTCAGGCTGGTCGAAATACCTGAGGGTAAAATGGTGAAGCCTTCAAATTTCCGCGAAGGAACGTCCGGCAATTTGCATGAGTGTCAAGATCAACGAGGTCCAAACAAACTCCCCGTGGTATGCGGATATCATGAATTTCCTCAAGGATGGTGCTTATCCGGAGAATAGAATAATAGCAATAAGAAGTCCCAAATGGCATTGCAAAGACTAGCCTCCCGATATGTAGCTGATTGGGGACCGAGTCTACAAAAGGCACCACGAAGGGATCAATCTCCTATGCGCAAAATGAGAACCGAAGCTCAAGAAATAATGCATGAGATCCACGAAGGTGAATATGGGCCCCACATGAACGGGTTTATGTTGACCAAGAAGATACTCTACATGGGTTATTATTGAGTACCATGGAAAGGGACTGCATCGAGAAAGTCAAGAGGTGCCGCCAAATGCCAATTCCATGCCAATTCTACAGCACGCTCCACCCTCACAGCTTTACAATATGACCATGCCTTGGCCTTTCTCTTGTTGGGCATAGACTTCATCGGCAAAGTTCACCCTACTGGCAGCAACAGGACAATCTTTCGTCTAGTAGCCGTGGACTATTTTACAAAATGGGTCGAAGCACAGGCTTACTGAGTTCTCAACGCAAGAAAGTGGCCGAATTCGTGAAAACCCACATCATGTGCCGGTACAGCGTTCCTCATGAGATCATCTCAGACAACGGTTCTCACTTTGAGAAAGAGATGGATGCGCTCCTGATAGAATACAATATTACTAAACACAAGTCATCTTCATACCGCCCTCAAGCAAACGGCACGGTCGAGGCAGCTAATAAGACAATCGAGACCATCGTGAAGAAAATGGCCTCTACCGGAAGGGATTGGCCCGAAAAGCCACCTCTAGCATTATGGGGCTACCGCACGTCAATACGGACAGCGACTGGAGAAACTCCTTACGCACTGGTATATAGTTCCGAAGCTGTACTCCCAATAGAGCTCGAGGTCCCATCCCTACGGGTCCTCCTCGAGAACCAAGTCAATGAAGTCGATTGGATGCAAAGTCGATATGAACAACTAGCCCTACTCGACGAGAAAAGGCTAAGGGCAATCGAACGTACGAGGGCCTATCAACAAAGAATGGCAAGGGCTTTCAACAAAAAGGTAAAGCCCCGAAACATCAGTGTGGGAGATTTGGTCCTAAGACAACACCCTCCCAATGCCATGAACCCCCTTGGAAAATGGGGACCCCGATGGATCGGTCCGTACGTAGTCAAGAAGATACTAAGCGGCGGTGCAGTCCGACTCGTGGATTTAGATGGAGATCAGCTGCCAAAGGAAGTCAACCTCGACAAATTGAAGAGATTTTACGTCTAATAAACGAAGACCATCCTAAAAAAAAAAGAGCTCGCTAGGTTCAAAAACCCGCAAGGGCGGCCTAGGCAAAAATTAGAGCACGTGCAAAAAAGAAGCCCGCTAGATTTAAAATCCAGAAGGGCGGTCTAGGCAAAAAACAGGGTGTGCACACAAAAAAAAAAAAATGGTCTTCGTTTGTTTGAACTACGGAGACCTGAGCCTCTACACTGGAGGAACGTAGGCAACCTTCGGGTGCGGTCTAAAATATAAACAAATACCCAAACCATTTCAAATTAATGAGATGCAATTTTTATTCATTCCTTGAATTATTTTGATCATTACAATGGAAATGTTGAGCTAATAAAAGACATTAAAACATTAAAATCCTAACAAGTGGTCTACTTTAATTGCAATCTCTTGGGGTGTACTAGGAAAAATATAATTTTCTCTTGGCCTTTGAAGGACCACCCGAACGACCATCAATCCTACCCTTCTTGGGAGGTCTAGGAACACTGTTGCGGACAGATACCTTCTGCGCAATAGAGCGCCTCCGAGCATAAAAGTCATCCAAAGGGGTACCGAAAGGGTCAGTTAGAATGTTGTTCACATCAGCAGCAGCTTCCTTGTACCTCAAAGCACTGCTAGGCTCAAAGTCCTTCCCTAACAACTCAGCCCGAAGAGCATCTACCCAAGTAATGCCGCGGTAGATGGTACCAAGCAAATGATCCAAATAACTCTCGGGAAGAAAAACACTACCGCGGTGCAATGGAGCGGAAGCCCAACGGTTACGATCATCTCCCCAAGCCGACTGAAGCACAGTCGAGAAGTCCAGACCCATATAAGAAACTAGACGAAGCCTCCCGTTCCTCGGAAAAGGAATTATCTGTTGACGGCCAAATTGCCTCAGAACCCGTTCTGGTTGGTAAAACGAAGAATCTCTCAACCTGGGTAAAACCACGTACTGAAAACCAGACGTCCACTCCAAAAAAGGGAGAAGACCCCAAGAGCACCACTCAACGTCAGCTGTAAGACGAGAAGCAAAAATTCTCCTCCAACCCTCTTCGGTCAAATCCCTAATCAGCAACCGTCGCCTATGAACAGCAAAAGGAGAAAGGTCGCCATCTGACGCATAAAGCCTGAAATGCTCTCGAAGCCATATGGTCAAAAGCAAGGGGCTTCCTCGTCGCATCTCGCCCGTACGGTGCAATTCGTCCAAACCATGCAAGGTCTCTCCTACAACGAGCGGAAGTATGCTAAATCGCTGTCCTTTTGCCTGCAACACGATTTCAGCCAACTGCGCATCCGCAGTACCAGAGAAGTGACAAACAAAACCTCGCTGAAGAGGCAGACAGCCATGGCATTTCCTTTAAAGGACTGAACCGCGACATCTTCCGAATGCAAACTGAAAAACATCGAAAGCTCAGTTATGTCAACAACGGTCCCGTGCATCATCTTCTTCACCTCTCCAATAGGAAGATTCAGAAGGTCAACCCAAGAATCAACAACACCGCGGTGATACTTAGGAACAGCAATCCGACCGGCCAAAGGCACACCAAAATGGCCCCAAAATCATCGACAGTCGGCACCATTTCATTGGCTGAAAAGTTGAATGCATGGCTATTTCAATCCCAGAAGGCTGCAGCAGCCTTCAACAAGTCCCAATCCGGCTTCAATGTTCGCAAAGTAAAAAGAATTCGAAATCCGAAATCTTTGATGAAAGCATTTTTTGGATGGGTCTTGAAAGAATAAACGAATGTCGATAAATCCTTCTCGTAACTCTTGACAACCTCGGCACCAAGACTAAAAAGGTTAGAGGCCATGGGAAAGAAGGTTATAAGCAAAATTGGGTAATAAAATGGTGTTCAAAAATGGCAGAAGAAAGCTGTTGGAATCGAATTACCGACCAGAAGCTGATATTATAGCTGTTGGGGGATCTTTTGGTCAGCAAACATCAGGCCCTGAATTTTGCCTCCCAGAGGCGCGCGCCTCCCGACACCGGTATACAAGGCGCGCGCGTCCCATCCCCAAGAGAGGAAGCGCCCGCGTCCCAGGTAGAAAAAGGCTCCAGAAATAGCCTTTGTCAGTTCAGAACAGAACCCGGGCATTCCAGCGCCTTCAACCTGCAGCAACAAGAGGAGCTCAAACGACGACAGCAAACACTCAGCTGGACACACATTAATTTAGTCCGCCCTTAAGGCATGTCTAAAAACTGGAATAAGATAAAAACTCCCACTCAAAGTAGGGTGTCTGTTATTTTCTTAAAAAATCAATTTTTACAATTCATTCCCAGCACAAAGCACTCCGCAGTCAACTGTGCCCGCACCCCATTGAAAGTCAAAGTCAAACAGTCAACATCAAAGTATGACTCACGACAACAACTTGGTCCGGGTGAGCCACAGAATCACCACTTCCTCATCAAGCAAAATCTACAAAGCAGACGGTCCTCTAGGCCCCGCACTTCAGCAAATGGTCCTCCGGGTTCCGCACTTCAGCAAACGGTCCTCTAGGCCCCGCACTACAGCAGACGGTCCTCCGGGTCCCGCACTTCAGCAAAACGGTCCTCCGGGCCCCGCGCTTCCAGCAAACGGTCCTTCAGGCCCCGCACTTCAACAAACGGTCCTCCGGGTCCCGCGTTCAAGCAAACGGTCCTCTAGGCCCCATACTTCAGCAAATGGTCCTCCAGGTCCCGCATTCAAGCAAACGGTCCTCCAGGTCCCGCTTCCAGCAAACGGATCTCGCTATCAGCAAACAGGTCCCGCCTCCAGCAAATGGATCTCGCTATCAGCAAACAAATCCCGCTTCCAGCAAACAGATCCCGCTTTCAGCAGACGGATCCTACTGTCGGCAAAGCCGCTCACACAGAGAGTGCACCTTTATCTCTGAAAGCCGCTCACACAGGGAGCGCACCCCTATCCTTCGCAAATTTCAAATTCCTGCTTTTATCGAGTCTCTTTTTTTTTTGGTGATGTCCTAGGAGGATGTCTGTCTTTCGTCGGCGCGTTTGCTTCGCAATCCATGCCGCCGAGGGGCTCTGTAGACACCCCGCCTTGGACCGCTCACCCCAATTGCACACTTGATTTTGTGTTTCTCCCTCTTTTAAGTGTTTTCTGTTAGTTCCTGTTACTTTGGTTAAGTTCCAGACGGACTCCGTCAAGTCCGGGACTAAACTGAATAACAGTTCTAACTTTCTAGTCCATTCTGTCAAAATTTGCCTTTCAGAGTCGCGCGCCTCCGCCCCTTGAGGCCAGACGCGCGCGCCTTCCGCCGCCTAGGTGGGATGCGCGCGCTTCTAGGGCGTGTCAGTTACAGATTCTGCCCAAGAATCTCTCCCTTGCTCATTATACATGATTTTGCCCAAAAAAGATTCTTGGAGACTCCGTTTGGCTCCAAAAAAACAGTCCTCTTTCAACTATAAAAACCCCTCCAATCCATCATTGGAGGGGACCTTGAACCTTTTTCTCACTTCTTTTCTAGACTTTTCCTTGGGACTTCTTTGAGATCTTTGTCAACTAAGCATTCAACCCTTCTTCAAGGCTTTTCAAAGGATACTATAGGTAAATGTCTTAAGCATTTTTCTTCTTCTTCTTCTTCTTCTCCTTCTTCTTTAATCAAATGTGCAATCACCCCAAAACCATTTGGGACATGACACCAATGGTCCTTTCATACATTGAATTGGCCTAGGAATCATCTCCCTACATTTTAAACTTTAAAACCCCTCTTTTATCATCATTCGAATAGGAAGAACGCATTTATCTTTAAAGTGAATTATGAACAGGCAAGACCGACTTTGCTCGGGCGAAATGGGTGTTTAAGTACTTCCCATTTCGTAACCTAACTCCTGAACCCCTCATCCCAAAGAATCTCTGTTTTCGTAAATCAAACTTAGGCTCATAAACATTAGGTTTTCTTACGTTCCTCAAAAACGTGGGTGGCGACTCTAAAATACAATTAGACATCCTAGGTAATTCACGCGCTCTAGCCAAGCCGTGGTTCCCCCGGGGTATCTACACAACCACCTCCTATGTCCCATGTAAACGGATTTCCTACAATGCTCCAAATGAAGACGATCAGTGTCCTCAGTACACCAAGAACATGCTTCACGCCCTTTCACACTATAACCAGAAATATTCCCATAAGCTGGAAAATCATTGATTGTTCCATATAACATGGATTTTAATTTGAAATTATCCTTTCTGTACCCATCATACACATCAATGCCTTGTTGCCACAATAACATCAGGTCATCAATTAGAGGAGTCAAGTAGACGTCAATGTCATTACCGGGTTGTCTCGGACCTGATATCAAAGTAGAAAATATCATGTACCGGCGCTTCATACACAACCAAGGTGCCAGATTATAGATCATCAAAACAACAGGCCATGTACTATGGCTAGTACTTTGAACCCCAAAAGGATTCATTCCATCAGATGAAAGTACTAAGCGCAAGTTTCTTGGCTCTTTGCCAAATTCTGGATACCTATCATCAAATTTCTTCCATTGAGGCGAATCAGCTGGGTGTCTCAACATTCCATCTTTAATTCTCCCATCATGATGCCATGTCAAATGTTTAGCATCATTCGGGATGCTATACAACCTCCTAAGTCTTGGAATTATCGGGAAGTACCACATAACCTTGGCAGGGGAATTCTTTTTGTTATAACGTTGTGTACCGCACTTAGGACATTCACTAAGATTTGCGAACTCTTTTCGGTACAGAATACAATCTTTTGGAGAAGCGTGAATGTTTTCATGTGTTAAGACAATTAGCTTGAGCATCTGTTTAGCATCATATGTTCGACGAGGGAGCACATTGTCATCTGGCAGCAAATCACTCACGGCTTGCAACAATTCTGTAAAGAACATGTCAGAAACCTGGTGGCTAGCTTTTAAGTTATACAAAGTCAACACAACGGAAAGTTTTGTTGCCTTTGTACACCCAGGCCATAAGGGTAACCCAGCATCATCCCTCAACCTCTCATGCATATCAGGATGGTCCCGTAATTCTTCATTAACAACATACGGAGTATCCGTTACAGGACTAGATGCTCCATCACGATCACCCGACCCAATATTCGTATCCATCTTATCTGAAGAGCTGAAGTCGGGACTTAAACGGTGTGAGCTACATTGACCTTTCCCCTCACCATGAAATGTCCAGACGGTGTATGTTTTATCGATACCATTACAAATTAAATGTTCATACAACACTTGCTGACCACTGACTGTTTTAACATTCATACATTTTCGATATGGACATGTGATGAACCCAGGATTACTAGCATGTTGCGTTGCATAACTACAAAACTCTTTCGCTCCGTTCTTGTACTCTTTTGATAACCGGTCCGCAACAATCCACTTACGATCCATAGTTAACTAAATTACATGGAAATGTCACCAAAACGATTTTTGAATAGTTTCAAGTAAACTAATATTTCAAATCAATAATAAACAACAAATGATACACTAGGATCAAATACACCAAAACTAACAGACCACAAAGAAACACACTAGCATCAATGTTGACCAGACTTGACTGGTTTGACCAGATTTATTTACTTTGACCAGATTTTGACAAGCCTTGACCAGTTTTCCCCATAGTTGACAAGGTTGATAATGTATAACAAGTCTTGTTGGTGTTAAGTCTAACAAGCACATACGAACAGTTATTACCCAATTGCTCGATTGCAAAGCTACCTAGCATCATGATTTCAGTTTTGTCCAATTGAAATACCCAATATTTATGAAAAATCAATTAGCACAACATTCTACAACTGTTGTAGCATGCTGGTGGTACATTGGGAGATTAAAGAGAAATTGATGTAAACATAAGTATGGAATTTTTTCCCCAAGACATACAAGCACATCAATGAAACTAAGCCATGTTTGTTATTTAGATTTGAATCTTTGAATGGCCAAATTACAACTGAGATTCGACATCAAGCCCTAGTATAGACCAATTGACAATCAATTAAGAGCAAAGATAGCATCAAAGGCCAAATTAAAACACGGAAAGCATCTGTTATTATGGGTATGTGTTGTGGGTGTTCCAATAAAAGAAAAAATTGACATACCTTCAGCAAAGAGGACGACGCTGATGATGAGGAAGCGGGAAATCGCCCAGGTGTGTGAGCGAGAAGAATGTAGATATTGCTGTAGAGGGGCAGTGGATTGAGTCGTCGTCATATACAACAGTTGAAAAAGACCACAGCAATGTTAGGGTTTTGCGAAAACTGAATGGAGACGTCGAGAGAGAGAGAGAGAGAGAGAGAATCGTACCTGGGAATAGGCAGCGGTAGATGGACGGCGGAGGTGGGCGGTCGGCAGTACCAAGAGCGCCAAGCGCGCGTGAGAGAGAGGGGGATATTGCGTTTGGCTAAACTAGGCAAGGTAAAGGTTAACTGGAGCTATTTCCTCCAAACGCCGATGTCGATCCTTGGTGGGCGGCCGGCGGTTGCGATGGTTGGGGAGGGAAGGGAGATCGTCAATTTTAGGAAGTCGATGATTTTGTTTGGGTGGGAATACTGGAACAGGGAATGGCGGGGGAGGAATTGATTTTGAGGTTTAACTTATCAGGCTTCATTAGCGTTTATTTGGTCAAAGAAAAAAAGTCAGACTTGAGAAAAAAATAAAAAAGAATAGCTTATAAAACGCATATTTACATAGCGGTTATTTAAATGCTATCGAAGATTTTTTTTTGTTTTTTCTTTTTTGCCACTCGACTTGATCGGTTAAGGGGATGCGCTATGTGAGGTTGCCACTTAGATAGCGTTTTCGAAAAGCGCAATCTAAGCCGTGTTTCTTAAGCTCAAATCTGTACTCCGGTGTTCAAAAATAATTTTAATATGAGTGATTTTTTTTTTTTTTTGGGGTGGGTGGTGGGGGTGGGGGAGGTGTTCAAAAATAATTTAATATGAGTGAAACAAAGTTTTTTTTTTTTTTTTTTGGGTGGGGTGGTGGGGGTAGGGTGCACAAGTTTGGGAGTTGTTAGAAAATAATTTTAATAAGAGCATTTTTTTATTTTTGGGGGGGTAGGTGGGTGGTGGCATGGGTGGGGTAGGAGCGGGAGTGTGGGAGTTGTTAAAAAATAATTTTAATAAGAATATTTTTATATTTTTGTGTGTGGGGGGGGGGGAAGAGGAGGAGGGAAAAGTAAGGTTGGCGGGTGGGGGTGGGGATTGGATGGATGGAGGGGGTGGAGGTGGAGTGGGTAGTGTGGGGTTGTATGGGGAGTGGGTGTGTGAGTGAGAGAGTTAACATTTTCCGGAAAATGACTTACGGAGGTTATCCTCCCTAAGTCATTTTACGGAAAACCTAAGTTATTTTCGTTGACCGTAAAATATTTTACATTGACTTCTTTTTACATTTGGTTACCAAACACCAGAAAACATGTAAAACATTTTCTGTAAAATATTTTACGATGAAACAAACAAAGCCTAAATTGGAAAGTAGCACGTTCATTTCGGGATAGAGGGAGTTATTGTTTCTACTAAACAAAGGAACAAATAACACATCATTTGCAGCTTATTTTCATGAATCAAAACTTTAGCTAAAATCTATATAACAGGATTAACAAGAAGAGATGTAACTCTTTCCTTCATTAATTTTCCCACATGTGTATATGTATCTTCATTCTTGTAAAACACATCCATCACGCGTGCAAGATTGATTACACGTTCAACAATAGGCCTTTCAACGGCTAGTGGCACACCAAAGAGCTCTAGCTCAAGCGATATCCGATATTAGCTTCCTATGCGGAGGTCTCGAGTTCGAATCCCGTTAGGGAGATTTGTATTAGCCTATTTATAGGCCTAGTTGTAGCCGTTATGGCCATTTGACGTAGCCTAAGGGCAATTTATCTATCATTAATGAAATAAAAAACCCAATTTAAAAAAAAAAAAAAAAAAAAAGAAAAACGGCTAGTGGCACGAGAGACTCTTGATTTATATCCTTCCATGCATCTTCAACAAGATTGTTGAAACACCATATTGTTTCATGTAGCATTCAATGCCCGACACAACATGTCCTCTTTCTTGCTCCATCTGCATAATATGAACTAGATTAATCCTCTTCAAATTTGGTTTATGATAATTTATTTATCTATAATCAGTTTTAGGGCCGCGAACTAATTTAACACAATCTTTGCATGGAATTCATTGGCTGATTATACTAATCTTAGATGCCAAAACGGATAACTAACAGCTCGAAAGAAAATTTATGTAGGTACAATTGTTAATACATTCTCATTCTCATAATAAATATCGCATTTTTTTTGGTTCATTTCCAAATAAATATTGCAGTATATTAGTGTAATTTTTACATTTTACAAGCAACATACAATCTAGTAAATCACATACCTTAAAAAAGGTTGATAATTTGAATATTGAATGTGACATTTATATGCATTCGTTTATTTTAGTTTCTTTCCCATAATAGTGTCTGTGAAATATGTTGGCAATTGTTTACTGACAGGCAATGGGAGTTTGACAGCTCCGTCTCAATTACAATTGTTTACTGACAGGCAATGGGAGTTTGACAGCTCCGTCTCAATTATTATGAAGATACTGTGCTAAATATGTATATTTGTGCTAAATATGTATATTGAGCTTTAAATATTTAAAAATAAATATATTATATTATATAAATCTACTATTAAATATGTACTCCTTCCGTCCCAATTTAACGTTTTTACTTTGATTTTACACGGAACTAAAAAAAATATATGTTGTGAGTATGAAAGATGATGTATGAAAGAGAGAGTGGGTCGAGAATTTTTGTTGTGAGAATACATGTGAGTCTCATTATCAATTTTAGATAATAAAGTAAAATAAAAGACAAATTCTCAGGTGCGACGGCCGCACGATGTGCGGCGGGACGTCCACCGGGTTTACCCGCTTGCTCAATGGATCAAAACCGCCCGCTCCAGCCTTCCCCTCCTTCCAAGATCGCGACACGTGTCTTTCCTTAAAAAAAAACCCCAATAACTTTAAAATGCTATATCTTGAGATTTTGAAGCCGGATTTTTTTTAAATACCGTTGTATTAGACGAATCAAACTAAAAAGGTCATGATATGGTTTGATTTTTTTTTAAAACATACTTTTTAACACAATTTTTTTTTTTTTGAGTTGTTCGTCTTCTGAGATGTAACACTCTTTTTTGATAAATGTAACAGTTTTATTTTCAAAAAAACAACACTTTACAAAAACTCTGGGACAGAGGGAGTATTAGTAATTATTATTATTATATTTATTTAATTATTATTAATTACTAGTGAACATTATCATGTTTATATTTTTAAAATGTATAATTATCATTTTTTACTATTTTTTTAAAATTATTATTATATTGTACTCATTATTATTTGTCATCATTTTTATTTAAATATTTTTATGAAAGATTACGTATATTATTATAAATGATAATAATACATTATACAAACAACAATAATACAATAAACTTAGTATATAAATATGTTCCTATATGATGTGTCACTTAGTTATTGGTTGTTAAAGTTGCACAAGGATCCACACACAATTCTCTATCGATGATTCATCTCACCGTCTATTTACAACTCATCTAAGGCTCACAATGTTTCTCCCTCTCAAACAAAAACAAAACCCTTTCCCTTCTCTTCATCAACTCTCAAAAACTCACAAACCGTCTCTCCATTCTCTCTTCATTCTCCCCACTCCCTTCCCTTCTCTCTCTCTCTTCTTCATGCCCCTTCCGCCACCGCCTCATCTTTCCTTCCCTCCACCCCCACCCCATCGTCTCTACCACACATCCTCTTCACTTCGCCCCTCCCCTACCACCGTCACCAGCAGCTGCGCCACCATGACCACATGGATAGCTTCACCACGGGAAACAACAGCAGTGACGCCATCAAGCTTCCGAAGCCATCAAGCTCCCGACGTCATCAAGCTCTTTCCCATATCCTTCATCTACTTATGTCTTCTCCTTTTCTCCTCTTCTCTCTCTTTTTGTTTCTCTCTCTCTCTTTCTATTTCTCTAGATCTATATATTTTTGTGATTTTGTTCTTGATGTCCAGGAATTTATCTTGCAGATTTAGAAGTTAAAAGGTGTAGTCACATTGGTGACGAAGATTTTGGATGGGGTGTTGACAGTGCGTGTTGATGACGTGGTGACGGTGTTTGCTATGGTGTTTTCGGTGGACGGCGGTGCAGGACGACGGTGGTGGTTTTGATGGACGGGGTGACTGGCTGGTGGTGGCAATTGGTGTTGAGTATGGTTAAAATTATTTTTTTGAGAAAGAAGGATACTTTGTTTGAATTAACAGCAAATAATAAAAAAATTATCATATCATCTTTATGGTTGTAAATTTAAAATCTTAAATAGGTTATTGCCAATAAGATTATAAATATTTACCCGTAATTATATATTCGAAAATAAATATTATTTTTAAATATGTGATTACGAAATCATTTTTTTCTAAGATCACAAATAGCAGCCGAAATTCGGTCTCAATAATGCTTTATTTACAGACAGAAAGGCGGTTACTATTTAGCGACCACTAGTTGGTCTCTATTTAGCGGCCGTCTGGTGGTCTCAAAAATAGAGATGACTTTTTGACATTGTAACCGATTATCGGTCTCTATTTTGCGACCGATTTAAAATGGTCATTTTTAGCGACCAAAATATATTATGGAGACCGCATAATTCGTTTCCATTTTGCTATTTAGTGACCATTTTGTACATATAGAGACCAATTTGGTGTAGCTATTTTTTTATCTTTTTAGTAGTGTACTACTAGAATAAACAAAAAATAACTACCGACGTGTGGAGACCATTTTTGGGTCTTTATTTAGAGACCGAAAAGTCGTCTCTATCATAGATTAGAGACCATTTTTTGGTCTCTATTTATAGTCCGAAAGGACATCAGAATAGCGACCATTTATTGGTCTCTATTTAGAGACCGAAAAAGTCTCTCCATCCTGAAATTTAGAGACTATTTTTCGGTCTCTATTTAGAGACCAAAAAGTGGTTTCCATTATTTAAAAAAAATCATAAAAAATATACATATACACACACATATATTTATGTGTTTGGAAATTTTACAAAATATTTAATTATGTGAAAATAATTTAGTTTCATTTTAATTAAATTAATTTTATTAAAATTAATACTTGTCCCATTACAATGCCCACAATCTGACTTTTTTAGTCAATTGAGTCAATATCTGACAATAATTTTATAAATATCTAGATATCTCTATATTATTTAAAGGACAATGATACACATAGTGAAAATTCAAAGGGAAAACTCATAGTGAAACACTCTAATCCGTTGGATGAGTTTTTAGCAGTGGGGTCCACAAAGATTTATTACAATCCAACGGATTACAGAGTTTCGCTATGAGTTTTCCCTTTGAGTTTTCACTATACATATCATTATCCTTATTTTAAAAAATGTTATTGTTTCAGAATTAGAAATTCTATCAATAATAATTTTTAGAATTGCATAGAGATATCAATATATTCATAAATTATGGTTAAATATTGACTCAATTGACCAAAAAAGTTAAACTGTGCTCATTGTAATGGGCCGGAGGGAGTATAAAAAAAAAAACTTCCATGAAGAAATAAGATTTTATATAACGTTATAAACATTTCATAAGTATATAAAGTTTTCTATAGCATTATAAAACCTTCCATAAAGAAAAATAATGATTTATATAGCATTATAAACATTTCGTAAGTGGTGGACTCTATGTCTTAGAATTAGAGATAAACCAAACCGTCACAAACTATATTAGAGGTTATACCTTATAATTAATTGGTGCTAAGGCTCATGTAGAACCTTAAATTCAGAGTTTTTGTTGTGAGAATGACAAGTGGATCCCATTTTCCATTTTAGGTTATAAAGTAAAGTAAAAACCTTAAATTGAGTCAGATCAAACAGGAAAGTACGAAATTTAAATCAGGACGGAGGAAGTAGAAAATAATGGACTATAAACCTTGTAAAAGAGGTGACAAAGCCTACGTAGAGGCAGCAAAAGCGATCAGGCCACTATAGATCGGTGTTCAATTCAATATATGTGGATGGAAGTGGTAGTGAAGTCATTCTTAGTGGCGGTTGTTCAAAATTGATAGTAGGATCAAGGTGAGGTGGTGGGTGATGTGGCAGTGGTGGTGGTAAGTGGCACCGGTGTTAGTGGTGGTTGTGTTGGTAGTGGTTAGTGGTGTTGTTGTGAACGGTGATGAAGTGGTTTTAAATGGTAGTGGTAATGGTGGTGGTATAAGTCGCGACAATGGTAGTGATGGTGAGTTGTAGTGACTTGTGGTATAGCCAGGTAAAGATGATTATAGTGGTGAAGTGGTGGTGGTGGTATTGGACGATGATAATGGTAAAGTGGTGGTGGTATTAGTAAATGGCGGTGATGATGGTTAAGTATTATTAGTAATTATTATTATTATTATTACTTTATTTAATTATTAGCAAACATTATAATGTTTATATTTTTAAATATATAATTATCATCTTTTTACTATTTTTTTTAATTATTATACTTAAATAAAAATAATGACAAATAATAACGATTAGAATATATTAATAATTAAAAAAATTAAATAATTAGTAAAAAAATGATAATTGTACACTTAAAAATATAAACATGATAATGTTCGCTAATAATTAACAATAATAAAATAAAATAATAATAATTACTAATAATTACTAATAATACTTAACCAGTATCACCTCCATTTACTAATACCACCACCACTTTACCATTATCATCGTCTTTACCACCACCATCACTTCACCACTGATGGAGAAAATCTCCCTCTAATTAAATTACCTAGCAAGTGTACTAGTTACCGGTGTAGTAGTATGCACAAGCAAGGATCGAATCCACAGAGACTAGATTGGAAAACAAGAATGCAATTTAAAACAGAAAAAATAAAATATGGGGTTTTGGTTTTTTATTTATTTATAACTACTAAAGCAATAACTAAAATTAAACTAATAAAACAAATAAAATCAAGATTAACGAATAGATTCACAAATTGGATTCACAAATACTTTCACTCTATGCTATGCTCCTACTGACAAAATCAATCTCATTCTTGGGTTCGTTCACAAAAGTAAGAATTGGGACGGTTCGGTCGCCGGATTGCAATTCTATAGCTCTTTTTATGAAATACCTTCTATTACGGCAGTATAACAAGCGAAGAACACGTTAAGAATTTAAGAACATATGAACCTACACTATTATGATTTCTATTACGGCCTCAATCAAGTGTAATTATCAAAATAGTGGTCAACGTATCAATGTCCGAGTTACCGCAACAATTAATACCCAATAATTCTAAATCCAATTTATATCTTAACATATAATTGAAACTAAAGAATTAAGCATGAAGAATATTTTGATAAACAAGAATAAGAATGAATGGAAGAATTAAATCTATAGCATAGAGATCAAGTATTATTACTACCAATTCATGAATCTTATTATTTAACTACTAATAATAATAAAATCAAGAACAAGAAATAAATTAAAGAACATCAAAACCTGAATTAAATTGATGAATCCTTGTTACAATCTTGAATCTTGACTAAAGTATGTATAAAGTATGAATCAAATAAATTCGATGGAGTGTTATATTTATACTAGGGCTAAGGAGGTGTAAAAATAGGAAAAACCCTAGGATTCCTTGTTGAAAAAGGATAAATAAATGCTGATGGCCGAAATTCCCCAGGAGCCCCTGGTAGTTTTGTGTTTCCAGAAAAGCCCTTCAAAAATTCCTTAAAGGTCCTCCAAAAATTCGGCCCATGTACTTGGGTTAAGGATGCAGATATACCCTTATACAAGTTAATTGCCGTATTAGCCCCCGTACTTAAGAAAAATGAGTGGATATTTGGACACCGTCATCTTTCCGTCCAAATCTTAACAGAATTGCTGACTGGGCATCCTAATTTGAAAGTAAAATTAACTATGTGAAAAAAATATATGCCAAAGTGGAATTTTGATGAGAATGAGGAGCTCAAAACTACGTCGTTGGGCACTTATTAAAGCTAAACTACGTCGTTTTAATTGAAGGGGGTAGAATGTAAAATATCGAACTATCAATCCAAAAAAGTATTTTACAATAGTGAAAGGTTAAAATTTAAATAATTATTTACAATTATCACCCTTTATAATTTATCACTCATCCCTTTTATATTTACATTAACAAATGAAAATGAAAATAAAAACCTTAACATCACCGGCAACAACCCCAACGCCATTCCCGCTCCCATGTCACCCACCACAATGCTCACTCATCGTTCATCAATTTCTTTCTGACCCAACATCACCGGCATCCATCACCATCAACAAACCCATATCAATGCCGTCAACACCAGTCCGGTACCCTAACTCCGGCGCCCTAACTCATAAATTCGACACGAGACAAAACTCACCACATTTCTTCTTCTTATTTTCATATCTATTTCAAATTACTATGGCTACTCTGTCCGGATCTTCCCTTCCCCCCAGCACATCTCTTCTTCTTATTTATCAAATCCATTTCAACCCAAACTGGGTTTTCTGAAAGAAAAACAAAATTAAAAACGATCTTGGCTTTGATTGGGATTTGATATTCAGATTTGTGATGTTGGCTTCTGATCTATCTAATTTTTTTCATAGTGGCTTGATTTGTGATTTTTTAATTTGTGTGTGGTGATGTTGATTTTGGTCATTGTGGGCGGTGTTTAACAGTGGAGGTGGTCGTTTGTGTTGAGCTCATGGTGGGTAGTGATTGTGAGAAGATGGTGATGGTGATGAAGAATATTTTTGATTTCACCATTAATGGAGGAAAATGTGGCAAGGCTGATGATGATCTTAACATTTGTTGACTGGAATTGTAAAGAAGACGAAGGTAGAAGACTAGATTTTTTTTTATTTTTTTTTAATAAAAATTGTCCCAAAACGACGTAGTTTTGAGTTTAAGATAATAAGCAATTTCCCCATGGGAAATTATTTTCCACGAAGTATATTTCACATGCCAACTAGGACGCCTAGTCGGCCATTCCGTTAGAATTTTGACGGAAACTTAACGATGTCCAAATCTCCACACATTTTTTTAAGTACAAGGGTTAATATGGCAATTAACTTGTATAAGGGCATATCTGCATTCTTAACCTAAGTACAGGGGTATATTTCTATATTTTCCCTCAGTTTCCCAAGGAATTTATTAAACTTTCATATTTCATCTCTCTGTCGAATGGAAAAGCAGGAGTATTTTGCTTTGTGGAGGTTCCAGCTCGATTATTCACTTTTAAGTTTATGTTTCAACATCTGACCATATTGTTGATGATTATAACAAGTAGAATTTAACTTATGCTGACATGCAATGTGTTTGTGATTTAAATATCTCATTTTGTTGATGATGATAACAAGTGCTACTTGGATATCAGCTATACATTAGACATCCGGAAGGATTGGGCCAGCACTGAATAGATGACTTCCTTGGTACCATATGTTAGAACAAACTCCTTCAGTCTTCCAAATCATCCTCTGATGATGAATCTCTTACATTAGTTTGCAGCATTTTAGGTAGCAACTGAGTGAGGGACGTATTTCCTGGTGTTACTTTTGAGCAATTACCAAATTTATGTTGATGCTTTTATAATTGTTGGCAAAACTGTACCACCACTTGCAAATGAAAAAAGTTTCTTTGTGTCACTGTGTGTGTGTGTGTGTGCTTGTGACTGTGTGTGCTTGTGCTTGTGGCAAAACTCATAGTTTTAGCTGAAGATACATTTTTCCCAAAACTGTCTTCATATAGTATTTCAATTCCATTTTTGCTTAAGCACGAGCAAGTCCCTAGATGAGTGGATTTCATGGATGAAGTTCCAGATTATTTGAAAAGTAAAATATACCCTGCTTGAAAATTACCCAATAAAAATTTTCTTCTTCTTTTGTCTATGGTCTGTGGGATCTCAATATAGGAGAGAGATGGTCAAAATAACTGAATTTTTCCAGCCTTCATCTCTCTCTAGGTATGTGTTATATAGGACAACTGTCCCGTTTTAGAAAGATGGGTTTGAGCAAATTTTTGTGGATGATTTTAGGTTGTTTGGTGTTTGTGGGTTTGTTAATGGAAGTCCATTGTGATGGGTCAAAGGTTGATGTGAAGTTCTTGAAGACTCTTCCTGCAATTTCCAATGTGAAGTCAGCTACATTTTCTTTCCAAATTTTGGTGGGTGGTCATGCCACTAATTGTGCAAACTGTACCACCACTTCCAAGGTTAGTCCATGGTTTTCTTTGTGTAACTGTGTGTGTGCTTGTGACTGTGTGTGCTCGCGCGCGCGTGTGTGTGTGTGTGTGAGAGAGAGAGGGAGATTCTGCATGTTGCCGATAGGAGTGTAAGTGGTTCGGTTCAAACCGCGGTTTGAGAACGAACCGAACTAAACCATGCGGTTTGGTTTGGTTTTCAAGCACCAATGGTTCGGTTCAGTCTCAAATATTGGCAAACCACATGGTTCGGTTTGGTTTGTGGTTTGACCTTCCTAGACCAAACCAAACCGAACCAAACCAAACTGAATCGCGGTTTGAGACCGTGAGATCGAACCACCAAGCCGAACCACCAGACTAAACCACATTACATAAATTAATCCTAACCCTAGTTTCACATCTTATTTAATATTTTTGTATATTTATTAAAATTTATTATTAGATCATTATATAGACTAATCATAACTCCCCTTTTGTATTTTATTTAATATTAATTTCATCGTTTGTTATCTTCTTTGCGATTTGCGATACATAAATTACCAATTTCTCTCCTCGATCTATATTATAAAGTGTTTTTTTTTTTCCTTCGGCCTCTCTCTTCGTCTAGTCTCTCTCCTCATTCGACTTTCCTATTCAAGATCCACATCTTTCGCACTTCCTTCGTGATCACGGAAAATTAAAAGCAAATGTAATAATGAGTTGCTGTTTGAATCGTGATTTGAACCGTAGCCTAAACTATGGTTTGAACCGCGGTTTGAACCACATAATTAAACCGCGGTTTGAACCAAACCGAGCCAAACCATAGCGGTTTGGTTTGGTTTGGTTTGGTTTGTAATTTTTCATGGTTCGGTTCGGTTTGGAATTTTCACAAACCGGTGACTAGTGGTTCGGTCCGTAAAGACCCCCAAACCGAACCATTTACACCCCTAAGTTGCCAAAGTAATGTTGGTTGGTTGGTTGGTTTTCTTTGCTTGATGATATTGATTTTTGTAGAGTATATTGTTATATTTTTGTTTACAACTTTTGAATTATGGTTAGTTTTAAATTGTCTAGGGCACCATGTAACATTCAATGTTATATTTTTGTTTACAAATTTATGTTGATGCTTTTATAATTGGTCAATTGTAATTTTAAAAAGTCACAAGTATATACAATTAGTAGTGATTTTTATGATTGCCTTTCTGTTAGTTTGCTATTTTATGTGAAATATTAATATAGTTTTAACACTAACTTTCTCTCTCCTTCTCTCTCGATATGAAAATTTTTTCCATAAGTTTTTCTTAGTTAATTAGCTTTATTATTCCCGTCGAATTTCGACGGGCTATGAACTAGTTATTATTAAAAAAAAAAAAAAAAAAAAAAAAAAAGAGCTTGATTATAACATTTACACTCAAACTGCCAAATTATTGAAGAAGAACAAATGGAAATAATTACTCCTCTCTAATCTTCGTCATCAAAGACAAGGTTGTGTGTGTGAGAGAGAGAAAGAAGCCTTTTAAATTTAATTGAATCAACGCGTCACCACCTTCTCCTCCCTCATACGCCCTTCTCTCTGTCTCTGTTTCTGTGAATCTTTCTCCCTACCAAGCGAGCAACAAGATAGAGGCTTTCAAATGTCCAACGACGAAGCAGATGATTATCCCAATGGAGATTCTTTCAGAAAAAAGGTCAAGCAAAGGTTCAAGGATAGATCCAAGGTTTCTCTTTCTTCAAAAATTTCACCTCTTTTTTTTTTTTTTTTTTTTTTTTTTTTTGTTGCCCAATTTGAATATTAGTAAATCTTTTGATTTGGGTAATCTAAGTTGGGTGGTTTTTTTGTGTAGAAAGTTGCTGAAACAAAGGAGAAAACAAAAGAGATCTTGTCCAAACAAGCCGTTAAGATTGCTAAACAAGCTGAAGAGCATGAACGATTTATTAATAAGGTACTATATATGCATACTTCACAGTTTTTCTTTTCAAATTTTTGAAAAAATGAATGATGTTTTGCAATTTTAATGGATTTTGATTATGAAAATCTTGATTTTTGGTATATTATTTTGAAATTGTTTTGAAATGGGCTCTATATGTTCTTTTCATAGGTGACACATCTGGTTGGTGTTCTTGGTTTTGGGGCCTTTTGTTTTATATTGGGTGCAAGTGAGTATGTTTCAGTTTATATGTTAATTGCTTCAATCTGTGTTTTGATTATGGAATGCATGACCTTCTTATTGGTTTGCCAGTTGATATTTCTGAATCTGTTCACTGATTATTGATTTTGGTTATTTTCATTGGTTCAGGGCCACAGGATATTCGATATGTTTATTGTTTGTTCTATGTAATATTCGTTCCTCTTCGTTGGATATACTACCGATATAAGAAATGGCATTATTATCTGCTGGTAAGCTACAAGACATCTCGTATTTTTGCTCTTATCAAAAAAAAAAAAAAAAAAAAAAACAAATTAGAGGTCTTTGCATTGTTGCATAGAGTGAGTCCTGTTTTTTAATTCCCAAACTCTTGGTTCTTGTTCAGTTACATGGTCCTGTTTGTAAATTGTTGTTATTTTCATGGTAATTTTCTAAATGGGCGTGCAGATTTTATCTGTCTCTTTGTTGCATTTTTGATTGATTCAGTCAGTACAATCCATGAAAATATTATATTGGAGAAATGAACCATCTATCCAAACAAGGTCTTGTTTTAGACTTTAATGTCTTAGGAAAAAAAAAGAAGCTTTTTCTTTGCTGAGACAAGGAAAATGTGAATGTAGGGGGACCATGCTTGCTTCAATAGTGAACTTGAGTGGTGATTCATGTTATTGGTCACTGCTTCTTTGTATTATCCCTCGTTTTGCATCTTCCCACCCCCTCCCCCCCCCCCCCCCGCCCTCTCTGTGTGTGGGTGGGGTGTGTCTTCCTGGGGAAGAGGTGGGGAGAGGGAAAGATATTGAAGGGTCTTTAGTTTCCTTGTCCACTCCTTGGCCTTATAACACCAAGTTAATTGACCCTTTAACTGCAATGCTAATTATTGAGCCCGTGCCATGGGAGTGTTTATTTAACAGCTTAACCAATAGACATTTTTCTGTGTGAGCCACTTTCAGAACCGTGACAAGTTTCTTGTGTCAATAATTGCAGGATTTCTGTTACTATGCAAATACCATCTTCTTGGTGATGCTTCTGTTTTATCCGAAAAATGAAAAGCTTTTCATGGTTTCCTTCTCATTCGCAGAGGTAAGTAGATTTATTAAAAAATTGACTTCTTCTGTGACGTTACACTCTCTCCTTGTCTTGATGGTCAATAACTTGGGTGCAGGGGCCGCTAGCATGGGCGTTGATTGTTTGGCGCTGTAGCTTAGTCTTTAGCTCTGTTGACAAACTTGTTAGTGTCCTTATACATATTTTACCTGGTGAGTTGGATGATTAATTCTTTTCTATTTGGTGGCCTTGATAACTTAATATCTGTATTATATTAACTGATGCGTAGTAAGTTAAACTGCTCATGCTTGTTGAATGCAACTTTCGGCCTTACGGTTGTCAGTGTCTCTCTCTTGCTTGGGGCCTTATGATGTTATTTCTTTCGTTGTACTAGTCCCTCCGTCCCAAAATAAATGACCAAATTTGCTCATGATCAAGAAAAATTCGGTCATTCATTGAGACAGAGGTAGTACTTAATTTCAACGAAAAGTAGGCCACAGATTGGACAAACTTGTGGTTTATCTATAGTTATCACTCAATTAGTGGTAAGTTAGACACAATGAAATCATTAATGCACCTCTGAATTGAATGATTATATGGTGTCTCACTAATGATTATATGGTGTCTCACTGAGTGTGCGAAAAGTCAGTTGGTTTTATCTTTTTTTTTGTTTTGCCCTCCAAGACTATAACTTAGTGATCCTTATTTTTTCTGTTCGGCTATAACTGATTTATTATTATTATTTTTGGTTGCAGGGTTGGTCTTTTTCACAATTAGATGGTGGGATCCTGCCTTCTTTGAAGCCATGCATCCGGAGGGAACTGCTCGGAGAGCTTCATGGCCATATGGTGGGACCCGATCATACCTGTGGACATGGCTGTTTACCGTCCCTTTAATTGCTTATACCCTGTGGCAAATTTTATATTTTCTCATTGTGAATGTCCTACGTCGACAGAGGCTTCTGAGAGATCCTGAAGTCATGACCTCCTACAGGTTGCCTATTCTTTTCTTCTCTTTTTCATTACATAAATGCTTCATCTTTATGATTGGACAGGACAGAAGTGAGATGAGACAATATACAAGTCGACCTTTTTTTTTTTATGGATCATACTTTAATTGCTTGTACCTTGTTAAATTACCCAATAAATGTTAGGAGTACCTTTCTAGAAATGGAACTATTTTTTGGGGGGATGGTGGGAGTACTAGTTTTAAGTTTAATGTGTTACGGATGCATTCAGAACTCGTAAAATTGTTGGTGGTTTCTTTTAACAAGGCTCTCTAAGTAGAACATTCCAAAATAGTAAGTAGTTTTCTTTTCAGTGGAATGGAGATATTAATAGATGAATGTCCATTTGAATTTTACATTTAAGAAATTTAATTTTTGAGCATTTTTAGTAGCATAAACACCTAGAATACCCATATTACGCAATGATTGTTAGTGTAGAAGGGAGGGTTTCTTAGCTTCACCAAGAGATGGACCTTCATTTATGGACAAAATCTTCATTTAGGGACGGCGGGCATATTTATTTGTCTGTCAATTGTAGTTTTATTTGTTGATTGAGAATATCTCTTGCATTACTCATTAACACTCTACTTTCATACAGGGAGCTCTCGAAAAAAGCACAGAAGGCAAACAACCTATGGTGGCGTCTAAGTGGTTTGCTAGGTGATCAGAACCGTTTATTGATGTATATTCTTCTCCAGGGCGTATTCACCGTAGCAACCATGGCTCTTACCGTCCCCATTTTCTTGTCTTACGAGTTACACCTAGCTTTTCAAATACTAAAAGCTTCAGCAACCGTATGGAACGGAGGATCCTTCTTATTGGAAGTGATGCCACGTCAAGTAGTTCTCAAGGAGAAGAAGAAAACCGAGGTGCAGCCTCTAGAAAGTCAACAAGGTCAATCTTCGGTTACATTGGAAAATTCGGTCAATACGAGTAATTTTGGTGATGTGATCCACTCTGAATGATGAATCTTGGGGAATTAGGAAGTGTAAGTTTGTTCCTGTGTGCAATTTGTGTGTTGTAAGTTTTGAAATTAGAAATAGTAGTAGTCCAGACTTTTTAGGTAGGCTTTATTGTTAGATTGTAGAAGTAGTTTAATGGGGGCCTGAGTTGATGCTTCATTTGCTGTTAGTGTTTTGAATTAGAAATTTGTACTTTAAAATAATGATTTTGCAATATATTCCCTTGAAAAGTTTGTCTCATTTTTACTTTTTACAGTCCAACACAAATGAACTGTGACTAATATTAATTGATGTCGTTCTAATCATCCTAGTGAAATAATAAAAATTGTTATTGATAAATCAGTAAGTGGTTGATTTATCAATAACAATTTTTAAAATTTCATTGTGATCATTAAATTAACACGACCATAAAAAGTCAAAATGAGACAAACTTTTCGAGTCAGAATTTGAAGTTGTAGCCCGGCTACAAAGGATGACAAAGTATCCATGATCCTTGCTGATTGACCACTAAATCTATTTAAGGCCCGTTTGTCGCAGCTGGTGGATGATGACTTATGGCTGATGGCTGATGACTTTTGGCTGAATGACTTATGGCTTACTGTCAGAATGCTGTTTGTTTTAGCTGATTTGAAAATGCTTATGAGCTGCCTTAGGCTAATTGTGACTGTTTGTTGAAAAAGCTAAAAAATGGCTGAATATAATACAAATACCAAAATACCCCTCATATATAAATAAATACATAATAATTATAATATAATATAATTGTATAACTATTATTATCTAATTATAATTATTTAATTGTTATAATTAATAATGATTATATATTCATAATAATCATAATTATATAAAAATTAAAATTATATATAAATTAATTAAGTATATATTAATAATGATAAAATAATATTAATAATAGTAATATATTTTTAATAATATGATTATTACATAATATTAATAATATAATTATAGTAATAATAATAATACTAATAATAATATAATATAATAATAATTTTTAATAATGTTTATTATTATTAATTTTATAATGATAATAATAACACAATTGTAATAATAATATATTTATGATTATATAATGATAATAATATAATTATAAAATAATAAAATTATTATTATTATTATTATTATTATTATTATTCTTATTATTATTATGTAACTAACTTATATAAATCATACATACAAAATGAAGAGTATTATTGATTTACCAAAAGTGATGAAACTTCCATATTTTCAATAAGCCAAGAAAAGCATCATTTTTCTAGCTTTTTAGCTTTTACTTATTTATGCTTTGAGGGAGTTGTACTTGACTTATTGGCTTTTAGCTTATAAGTGAAAACAAACACTACTAAAATAGCTTATTTTAAGTCAAAAGCCATAAGTCAACCCAAATAAGTGAAAACAAACAGGCACTTATTACACAAGTAACACAACAGTAAGTAGATATTGACTCAAAAGGTTTTCCTTGTTTTTCTATTATAAAATGAAAAGAGGAAGGTGGTCATTTACAATGAGGTAACATATTACCATTCAAACTGTACAATCAGATTGAATTACATTTTTTTTTTCTTTTGACACCTTACAATAAAACTACAGCTAAACAATCTGCAACTATCCACCAATACTTGCACCCAAAAAACCACTACACGACTAATCCCAAAAAAAAAAAAAAAAAAACACATACAAGTGATATAAATATAATTGAATAGACCCAGACATCTAAAAAGGCGAATTGCCCGGAAGAAATGAAAAAATGCATGCTGAGCAAAAGAGCTAGTACTATTCACAGGCTTCTTCTGCACAAGAAGAATGGGGCGTGATCCCCAAGTCTTAGACACCGTGTATCAGATCATCATTCTGCACGTTGATGTAAAAATACAAATCCAGAGTTTTCACGTATTAATGGCGGTGGTTCAATGTCGGCTACGTCCACGTTTGGCATCGTTTTCGAGATATCATCCACAGAGAATGGAATGCTGCGCGCACAATAAAAGACCAACCAGAAGAAAGAAAAAACTCATTTTAGATAAATTAATCTCATTCAATTGTATGAAGTAAATCCTCAATGTACTAATGAAAAGCACTACCACTTGATGATAATTTTCCAACACACAGTATGTTGGAATTATTAAGAGGCTTCAACAAGGCTAGACCAATACCCAAGGTCTTGCGGAAGAATGTCTCCTTGACAAAAATGTCCTGCATCTAATTTTTACCGTATACTTATTCCCTAATCATGAGTTATTACTCAATTGTTCAAGCCTTTGTGTCATTAAATGAAACCTAAATTTCCAACAAAGAGTATGTCTGATTTATAATTTGGAGATTTCAACAGGGCACCTAACACTGTATAAGTTACACTGAGACTTCTTCACAAAACTTAACCAACATACTTGCTCCGTCCCATAGATAGTCCCACATTTTTAAAGATAATTTGGTTGAACTTTGACCAACAAATTTATACTCCCTCTGTCCATGAATAAACGTCCAAACTTTCCATTTTCGTTTGTCCCAAAATAAATGTCGCCTTACTAAACATAGCTATTTGGGGATCTTCATACACTACCCATTCTAATAGGCACAAGCATTGCAACGTCGTCATAGGAGGTGTCACTCTACTCATATGAATAGATTGGGGCAATCAAGGAAACATGACTAAAAGCTTCAAAAAAACATTGACTTGTCAATTATGACATTTATTCCGGGACAGAGGGAGTATAAATTTATTTATCCTAGTGAAAATCCAAAAATTGCTATGGTAGTACTTTAATCTCGTATCCATAATAAGTTTAATAATTTCACTTGGACAAGTAAATTAACATAAATTATTGGTCAAAGTTAAATATATTTCTTCTAAGAAAATATTGGACTGTATTTAGAGGACAGAGGGAGTATCATTTTTAGATATTTATACCCTAACCAGAAGTTGTTTGCTAGCAGCAATTCAATATTCGTTTGTTCAAGTCTTTGCGTCACTAAAACGGACTTGCATCCAAAATTTAAAATGACAGAAATACTGGTCTGGTTACCTGGAGTCATCATCCAACAAGAATGAACTGCTAGCCGCATTGTTCGAGTCCTCTGACATCATCACTCTCATATTTGAAATGACCTGCATTAAAAGGAGTTTATTGGATTTTCGAAGAATAAGAAAAATGACAAGAAGATTTGAAGAATGCGAAGTTACATACCCAAATTCAAGTTGGTTATTCAATACAAATAACACATTACCATAACTTAGACGTAGTCAACAGGTAACTTACATTAGAAGAAACACTGTGGGTGCCATATTTGTCATCCCAATACATTGTACTAATTCTATACAACTGTTGTATGCTAAGAACCTACAGAAGTAAAAAGAAAAATTATAATGTGAAACGTAGATCATAAATAGGGAAAGAAACGAAATTATAGCATAAAAGTTTTTTTCTCACAGGACAAAGTTCATTGGTTATTTCATTCAACGTCTTCTTGGGCTTTTGATGTATAACCTGATTATTAAACAGTAAAAAAAAAACAAGGGAACATCAATATGTTTCATTGTCACGTGTGAGTTAATTACAGAAAGCCATTGAAGTATATATTTACCAGGAAGCCAACTGCCTGTCTAATATGCTTCAATTCATCCCAAGCTGAGCCTGCATACTGAAAAGAATATAGAGTTGTTTTAAGAAAAAGATTATCAATGCATATGTGCAGGTGGCCAAGTACTAAGTTAGAACCCTCGATTAGTAACTTACTTCGTCAGTTGCGAAGCAACACCATTGTTCTAACTCAGCTAAGCCTGATTTTACGTATTCCCCATTGCTGAATGAACAACATTCACGCCGCAGAAGGAGACTGCCACAATAAAAGAGACAACGTTCAGTTATAGTCCTGAAAATGTTACTCCCTCCGGCCCGGAAAGATGGTCTCATTCAACTTTTGATAGTCAACACAAGTGAACTTTGACCATACATTAATGTCAATCTAATCCTCCCAATGAAATTCTAAAAATTGTAATTAATAATCACTTAATGATTTATCAATATCAATTTTCAAAATTTCACTAGGATAATTAGATTGTCATGAATATATAGTCAAAGTTCCCTTGTATTGACTATCAAAAGTCAAATAGGACTACTTTTCCGGGATAAAGGGAGTACATTTTACCAAATACTAGTGTATTAGCAATAATCTAATGCATATAACCTGTTAAATAGTTGCACATTGATAAATGAAAATATTTGTGTGAATACTTTCCGAACCAAGAATGGAGGTACCTATAAAGGCACAAAAGAAGAAATGACGATTAATTTCCTTGCTAATAATAAGCACATAACTTGTGCTGCCACACAAATGCTTCAGAACTTACATAGTTTGCTTTCATTGTATTCAAGTAGCCATTAAGGCTTTTCACAATACCCTGCCAATGAGCAATCAGTGCTTGTTGAGCAACAGCATTAGCTTGAGCACGCCCTTTTACTAAACTTGCACGAGATGACCGAGGAGCCTGCATTGGATGGAAACGATAGCTTAGAGACACAGTAGACCCATGAACTGAATGTTAACTGCTACACTTTTGCAGTATACTCCCTCCTTTTTTTATCCTCACACTCTTGTCCAGGCACAGGTTTTAAGGGAAAGTGTTTAACTGTGGAATATGAAAAGTAGAGTAGGAATTGTGAGTGGGGTAGTTGATGCGAGTATGACAAGTGGGACCCATTGAATAAGGAATAATATCAACGCTCCTTGAGCATAAGTAGTCTTGTCATTGTCATCAAACCCCAGTTGCTTATCTTTGAAAAGCAACTGGTATTTGGTGACACAAAAACCCTCTAAAAGTATAGTCTCGGGATTGACTAAAATTACACATTAGCCTTGCAAAAAACATATACACGTGAATTTTGATTGTAATATCTTCTCTTTTGGTTCCAACTTGTAACAGCTACCAAATAAAAAGAAGAAGAATGCAATAGATACTTACCTGTATACACAATCCAAGTAAAGGAGATATCTCTTTCTTTAAATTATCTCTTATCAATCCATATATCTTCTCAAGAAAAGCAGTAAGCTGCTGCTTGAACAACAAAGCTGGGTACTTGGCCTCCACTTGACGTAAATCATCCAGTCTACCGAGCACTCTACCATTAAGAAAGGAGATACCAGCACTCTGAGGAGACCCTCGCAATCCCTGTTTTAATAATACAGATGCATCACAAATAAAAGTTAAAAGAAAATAAAGTCGGGAAAAGAATGCAAGATATGACGGATTCGTACTTGGGACATCCTTCCAAAAAGGGAGGTTGACGATGCCCTCCGGCGTTGAGGAGTCATGCTTGCTGCTCCACTTGCTTTGAGGGTGTGTTGAAGTAACATCAATAATGTGGAAGTATTACATAACCAGTAGGCTAATACATCATTATTATCTGGGACCTTCGATACAAAAAGTAAGAGTAATAAGATTCAACTTTCTGCATTTCCATGTAGCACTAAATGAATTGTACAGTACAATCAGCTAGAGATGCAAAACATGATCTGGTTTCATATATAGCAAAGAGAAGAAGATATTCTCAGTACTCTCACATACCTCTATTGCTGAAGCTATTGTTTGAATTATACGGTCAAATACAGTGGTCCTTTCAACTTCGAATGACCTCCAATGAAGAAGACACTTGTATATCAGACAAGCAGCAATCGGTTTGCCCCCAGAAAATCCTAGATCTTGTGCAATACACTTGATGAGCAGATCTTGGTTCTCCTGCAGTGGAACAAGAGATTTTGTAATCAAATTCATGTGAAGGCATAGTAGGAATCTCAATCTCTATGAAATTTATACAAATGAAACGGAGATCCAGTAGTTTTTATCTATGTTCTGGGTCTACTTTGCTAATTTGCTTAATTATAGTCATTAGTTGCTTACTTGCTGCTTTTCATTAAGAGACTTCTGTGGTTTTTCTTCAGATTCAGGCTCCCGAGGGACTGATAGAGCCAGAGTCATGTCCTGTTTCACATAGCAAAATCGTTAATGATATGACATTTTAAATCTCAGTATTGATATTCAATTTGATGTTTCTATTGTAGATAATTGGTAATGTAGGCCTCTTACGGGTGAAGGCCTTGCTTCTCCATTCTGACTTTTCCCGTTCTCAGGGGTTCTCTGCATTTTCACAAGAAACTAAGAATGTAATCCCAGCTACAAATGAGAACAAAAATAACCTTATTTTTCCCTTTGGTACCTGAATAATCATTGTCTTCGGCCGTGAAGATAAAGATCGTCCGGTCGGTGACATCGTCAGAGCTTGCTGACGAAGTATTTGATTTTCTGACTCCATATTCGAGAGTTTTTCTTCAAACCTAATCATAGAAAAAAAGGAATTTAAGCTCTTTTCAGTAGATCAAGAGAGTAACAGAAAAAGAAGGGAAAATTGAATTGCCCTATTAGATGCTTGAACTGTAACCCTATCTGGTCTATAATGACCATTCTTGCATTCAGTTAGTCTTATTTATTAATTAATTAATTTATTTATTTTTTGAGAAATAAATCAGTCAAATCTTGGGAATTCTCTCTTTATTGGCCTTCTTAGGCTCCATTGCTGTTCACAGCACTAATATTATCTTTTGCAGCAATATTTGCTGCATCAGAGAGAGAGAGAGAGAGAGAGGGGGGGAGAGGGGTCCCTGTACACACATTTCAATAGGGTAAACTATTTTAAAAGAGTTTTCTAAAATGTGCAATCATCATAGTGATCTCAAACCTCTGCACAGACTCCTGAAGCTGATCTACTTTCTTCTCTGCATCCTCAAGTTTTTCAACTAGCTCCGCATTCCTGGCATCAGCCTCTGTGGAAGCCTTCCTAGCCTCTTCTGCAGCTTGTCTTTCCAAAAGTAGCCCAGCCTGAACAATTTATAAATGTTTTTCAAGCCACAACACATGTTTTAATAAATCATTAAATTAAATATCTTTCGTGCTGCCAACCTTTAAACTCTCTACTTCAGCTGTCAAAGAGTCGATCTTCTGTGTGTCTTGAACCACGACAGGTGTTTCCTTGATAACTGGAGGAGCTTCTTCAATAGCTTTTCGTGCCGCCTCTCGTTCTTTAATTACTCTAGAATTCGCTTCGTCTATCTGGCTTTGCATTAACTTCAAGCTATCATGTAACTTCGCAATCTCTTGAGATTTTGTCTCCTCAAGTTCAGCCTGTATTTAATACATTGAATTCAAATGAGAACATAAATTGATCCTCAAAACTGAAGCAGAAACAACGAATAGAATTACCCTTAATCGTTTCTCTAACTGCAAGCGCCAAGTAAGTTCTTCGACACGTTTTTCTAGCTTGTCCTTCGCTTCTTTGAGGGCCCCTGTTTCCCTTGAAGCCTAAATAGAGCCACAAAAATGGTTAGGAACTCAAACAATTATCTCTCTTGCCTAAATTATGATAATCGATAGGTCAAAAACAAATTAAAAGATTTGAGATAGAACCATTTTCAACTTTCGAAGCTCCCTCCTTGCAACTCTCTGCCTCCAACCACACTGTGTAATTAAAGCAGCCCTCTGAAGGCTCTTGTAGTATGAATAGTCTCTGTGGCAACGCAAGTGAGTCTGCATTCCATCAACAATCAATGTACTGATAATTTAGTTACTGGAACAATCATTTAACTTTAGGGGATAATAATTCAAAGGTGTTAAATTGTCGATAGGACCTGTATAGAAACAGCAGCTTTAGTTTGCTTTCTGAATCTGAATTCATTGCGAGCAGTCATTGCTCTCAAGCCTGTCTGCAATGTGATAGCAGACAATCTGAGGGTTTGATAGGATTTATTAGCAACAAAAGATCTGAAATCCTTTTGAATCTTTACTGCTGCTGCTTCTCGTCGCAATTGCTCATATAGCTTGCACGCCGATAGAGCTGATTTAATGGGAGAAAATAAGAGGTTAATGCTTTTATACAAGACAAAGCAGTAACAGGAAAGCTATTAAGCATTTCGATGGCTCATGTACACAGAATTTTTGCAACCCTTCAAAAGGCATTCAACTCGACAATGAGACCAGTGCCTCATTAGTCATATGTAAGCCACTATGATCAATGAAAGATTTAATTTTACAGTTCTGGAACAAGCTTATAGTGGTTCTATGAGAAGCTATTTGGGAGTAGTCGCCTAACCAGTTTTTTTTTTAAATAAGGTCTACAAAAGAAAACTAGTCATAAGTCAACAATGAACAAAGCTATAATGAGAAATATTAAATACACCAACTATACCTCGCCAACATGACTGCAACTGGATAGCAGCTTTTCGCAGCGAGATAAACTCTTTACGAGCAATGTATGTACGAATTTGTCTTTGAATGGTTTTGGCTGCCCTTCCAAGAACCTCAGTTCTCCTTGCATCAAGCTCAGCCATTTGACCGGCTCGTAAGAATACCTTCGTCTTGCCTATCTGCCAAGGCAATATTGTGAATAAGGCTAGTAAGATACCTTGCATCAAGAGTTTGGAATAAGAACTTGAATCATGCACACACTCATAAGGATACAATCACCAGGATGACTCTAGTTAAAGGAAACCTGACATTACCTGATAACCTTGTAAACCCATTTTGTCCAGAATCATCTGGCATGCAACCTTGTCATCGTAGCTACACATGAAATTAATCATAATAATAATATTTTATTATGATGATGTTGATGTTGATGTTGATGTTGATGTTGATGATGATGATGACATCAACATTAACATATTATAACTAAGAATAATAAGAGAATGAAGGTGTAAAGGGGCACAAGAAATATGGAAGGCGTGTTGGAGAAAGACAGTACTAGACCAAGATAATGTGGTGTTGAATAGATAAAGCAAATAGAGAAACATGAAAACGAAAGAACTTAGAAGCTTACCTTCCGTCCAAAACATCAGGTGCGAGAACGCCAAAGCGGAGAAGGAATTCATAAAATGTTCGTCTGGTAGGATAGCCAGCACAACTGATCCTGATTGCCTCCAGAACACCCTACATCGAAAGGGTGACCAGAATATAATATACTTATTTAATAGGGACGGGGGGAAATCGTTGATCTGGTTTTCAAGTAAATAAACGAAAATTTACTACAGAAAAGTTGAAGCTTTCAATATATACTTACACCACATCGTAACTGTTGAATGATGTTCAGGTTCTCAAAAATAGCAGGCTTCAGAACATTGTTTGGCTTCACACATCTAATGTAGTGAGGTTCCGTCGAGTTCAAGGTTTCCATCAGAGACTGAAGTTGAAGCTGCAATAATATAAACATACTTCTCAGTTATCGTCCCAATATCACAAGTTTACCATACAGTGTAGTTATTCATTCAAGTATTTTTGAACCTTCAGAATCAGCCATTTTGACAGTAAGCTGGCTGATTTTGCTACTCCATATAATGTGCTAAGAATGGTGGTTTTGAGGTTCATACCACCATAAGAAAAGAAAATAGTAAGAATTAAAGAACAAGCAGTGCACAATTTGTTTTGCCACTATCTTCGCAACCCTTGATACTTGCTCCATTTCGCTCAAAGAATGCTAATCCAAGACGTTCTAACTTAACCCTTATGTACCAAGTATTATGTTGGATAAAGAGAACTTCTTAGAAGAACCTCTCCGAATGTTATAAATCAATCTCTTATGTCACTAACTTCTGACAGTAATGTGCTCTCTGAGTGAGGAGGGACTTCTGTAAGATTTAAATGACCAATACATCTAAAAGCTTAACCCTTCCCCTCGCATGGAAAAAGACAAACACTAAAGATTAGTAAGCAGTTTCATCTTATACTTATTTTGTTATACTAACGATTGTCATCTCTGTTCACGTTAGGAGGTGTAATACTATTTTCAAACATTAAGTATCATCCTCAGGTGGATGAAGACCGATATTAGAAAGGTAAACGATAACAGACAACAATTTGAGTGAGGTAATTTGCCTGATGACCTCATGTTGCATAGAAAAGAACATAATCGCAAAAAAGGATTCACATAGCTCCCGAAGCGTATATTAAAACAAATAGGGTGTGGGTGTAGGATGCCGGAACTTGTCTAGAAGTCGGATTGCCCATTGACATGAACTTTGGGATACGTGGACTCATTTCAAAAGGATACCAAAATATGAAACAAGTAATTGTCACTTGAACACATCTTACGGCTTCAATTGTCGTACTCCATCTGCTATTTGTTGGTTATATATTGTGGACACTATATGGAAATTAGTGAAATAGTACACTTTGGGAATCTATTTAAGAATACTGTTGAGAGTACAATAGCTGATCGTTTGAATGTCCAAAAACTTGTGAAATCACGAGCAAGATTGTCGGTTTACTATTTAAAGTGTTCAAATACCGAGAAACATGCCTTGCAGATCATGAGCAACACGGGCATGGTGACTAAAATGGAGAGTTTCTGTTACACAGGGCCCAAGTAATTGGGACAACGGCTGTAGTACTTTCTCAAGGAGTTGGGACAAGGCATTGTAGAATTAACTTAGCATGGGGATTCATTATTTTCATGCCCTTATTATCTTGCTCACGAACATGGATACTTGAGGACTTGATAGAATGTGGTTCAGTTAGCCCAATAGAGTTATTTGGAAATGTGGTTATGTGGATGACTGGGTTTGATTTTATTTTACTTTAATTTTTTATTCTTGTATTATTTTTTTTTCTTTCTAAAAGTTATTGTATTCTTGTTTCGCTTGATTTTCATCACACTTAATATCTTCTTTTGAATATCTTCTTAACCTTCACAATTTTTATTTTTCTATCTAATTTACCATCTCCTCTTTTTCTCAGTTTCTCTCATCTTCATTGATGAGTCCATATGTTGACTCATATTAGCCGACTCCAAATCATTTTGGGACTCAGGCTTTGTTGTTTTCGCTCCCCCTATAAGTTCACCACAACAGTTCCCTGATTCTAACATACTCCTCCCTCCGTCCCGGAATAAATGTCACAGTTGACAAGTCGACAAATTTAAGCTATTTTTAATGTTTCCTAAATTTCCGTTTTTTTTCTAAATACTCACTTTGTTTCATTGCAAATGCTAATGGTCAAGCAAAGCAGCTTCTTATAAGAAGGGATAGTGTAAGGAGATCACCACACTTTCTATACTATTTTTAGAAATGAGGTATTTATTTTGGGTCAAACCAAAATGGAAGTGCGAGAGTTATTCCGGGACAGAGGGAGTATTGTGCATTACAGTTCAGAATATTATGAAACAGGAACATCACAAATAAATGGGACAGATCCTGACATCCCATTTGTTTCGACTTGCACAAAATAAGTAAACCAATAAACAGGAGAACCTTAAAAGATATTTCACGAAAATCCAAAAGGTCAAATGGATGCTTTAATCTCCCAATCAAGCTCTGTTGCTCTGTTGCGCTTAATATGCACGAGGGACGCCATACGTACACACACACACGCGGATATATATGTGTGTGTGTGTGTGTGTGTGTGTGAGTGTGGTTTTGCTCCAATGAGAACCATTTAAAATGAGAACAGTGAGAACCAAACATAACCATTGGATTAGAAACAAAATCAAGGGTCAGATTATAGATACAGTAGATACACTTGGATACAATTGAATACAGTACCTAAATTTTGAATATTGCACTTGTATACAATAGCTAAATAACTACTGTATCCATCTGTATTTTGAAAATTAGCTACTGTATCCAAGTGTATCCACTGTATCTATATTTGGAACTTTGATTTTGTGTCTAATCCAGTGGTTATGCCTGGTTCTCACGGTTCTCACGGTTCTCATTTTATTTTGGTTCTCATTTGAGCACCTTCCTATATATATATATATATATATATATATATATATATATATAGCCAACAGGAGAACCTTAAAATATATTCCACGAAAATCCAAAAGATTGATGCTTTAATCTCCCAATCAATCTCTGTTGCGCTTAATATGCATGAGGGACGCCATACATATACACACACACGGATATATATATATATAGATAGATAGATATACTCCCTCCGTCCCACCTCACTTGACACCCAAGAGGTGGGCACAATAACTAAGGAAAAAGAATAAAATAAGGAAAATGTGTGGTAGAAAATGAAGAGAGAGAATGAGTGGGGTAAATAGTAGTGTTGGTTGAATAAATTGAGTGGTGGAAAATGAAGAGAGAGATTGAGTGGTGGGGTAGAGTGTATAAAATTATAAAAAGTAGGCTATTTTGGGAAGTGTCAAGTGAGCTGGGACGGACCAAAATGGAAATAAGTGTCAAGTGAGCTGGGACAGAGGGAGTATATATTATAGCGAGAGAGAGAGAGAGAGAGAGAATGTAGATGTACCTTAAAGCGTGATCCAATGGAAGAAAATTTGGATGACTTTGATGATTCTTCAGGAAGTGGAGGAAATAAACCAACGACAAAGGGGCACTTTGAGGCAGTTAATAGATCTTGATGTTCTGCAACTACATAATCCTTGTTTTTGTCCAAGAACTGATCAGCAAGATAATTCACCTGCGCTATCAAGTAGATTTCAGTAAAAGAATGACAAAGCTTAAACAGTTTGGCATTCAGTAAAATTTTACCTCTCCTGCATAGTGACATATTGTGAAACTAGTGCGAGAAAGCTTGGGTTTAACAAAGCGCTTGTTTTCGTAAATGTTTGGTACAGCTTCTGAGCAAACGTTTCATGAGTAGACTGGGAAACATGCTGCATCATGTAGATGGATAGACATAATCAATGAACAAAAGAGAGATTGTTAAAACTCAATACAACAAGAATCAAGCACATATGAATAAGCTAATTACCAGGCTTCATCAAGAAGTGCGATAATTCCTCCAGGTTTCTACAAATGATTCAAAATGATCAGCTATCACTAATATATTTTTGAATTTTGGTGGAATTACAGTAACTTTCTAGAAATTATGCATATAAAACCTAAACAACTTATTATGGAAAAACTATGCACCTTTTCAATAAGGTCCAAAACATCCTGGTTATCAACAAACTCTATGTAGCTCCAATTTATTGCTTCCTTTGTGTACTCTTCTTGTTCCATTTTAAATACGTGCTGCACGATAGCATTATATAGAAGTCAGATACGCAATTCCAGAACCAATCTTGTTGCCAAAAATTCACTCAAAAGAATGCTAACCTGGTTGAAGTGTTGCTGCAGCTTTTCATTTGTAAAATTGATGCAAAATTGCTCAAAACTATTTCATGTAAAGGCTCGTCAGTATAAGTACCAGCAAAAGTACCAGCAAGGCTGTTTACAATGAAAAGAGTATTTTAAATAAAAAAGCTACCTGTTGTGCTTAAAACTTTCAAACCCATATATGTCAAGAACTCCAATTAGTGATTTTGAATGGGATCCTGGCCAATTGAATTGTTTATTGTCTCCACAATCCTGAGAATATGGAACAAATGATTAGCATCTCTAATAATTTCACTGATGTATAATACAAACCACTACAACATACTCCCCCTACGTCCGGGAAATATAGACTCACATTGACATTCATGGTCAACTCAATGGAACTTTGACCATTATTTATTGAAAATCCAATTATCCCTATTTTCACCATTAGGAATACTATCATTAACAATGATTAGAATTGCATAGGGATAACTGAATTTTCACCAAATAATGGTCATAGTTCAATTGAGTTGACCATGAAAGTCAAAGTGGGACTATCTTTCTGGGACGGAGGGAGTATATATGACTTAAAGCATGTAAGTCAATATACTTACCAGTCAAACAAGCGAGAGTATATGGTTTTAGCCAAAGCATCCCTGCTACTAAGTGCAGCTTCAGGATCAAGTGTTCTTGTAATAATTTCCTCAGGTGTCACCATTACACGCTGAATCAGCGCATCCTCCAAGCTCTTAGCATCACACCTAATATGGGATACTGATTAATAGAGACACAAGTTCGAACAACCAACGAGCAAACTGCTTATTTAAAGAGAAGTGACTTAGAGCAAAGGAAAAAATAAACCTACATAAGCAGTTCAGCTGTCACGTTCAAATGGAACCTAGATTTTTCATCTTTGACGACCGAAGAGTCAATTTCCTCTCCTTTGCAAACTCAACATTACCCAAATGAAGAATTGCAGCAACAACCCTGAAAATTGCATCCTGAAAATAGCTTCTCAAGTAAAAGTTTTGGTGATAACACAAAATATAAATAGATAATTTGAAAAATGCCAACCTGCTCTTCGCCGCTGATTCCAACAATGTCCATAGCCCTTCTGGTTTCATGATATTCCTGAGCATCGTTTACTCCATCAAGCACATAACAATTTGACTGATTTAAATAATGGTAAGACTGAGGGCTTTCCAGTTTAAACTTCTCTCTGTCCTGCAGTTTAATGTGAAAATACTCAAGTAGTTGTTGACTATTCAGTTAGATGTACAGAACGTAAAGCAAAAAAGATGGAAAACAGCAAAGGAAGCATATATAAATATGAATACCTCCGGCGGTGCTGAACAAAGAAGATAAAAACAATGGTAGTTTCTCTCAGGATCTGAAATCTGGCAAACGCGAGACCTCTCGAGCAGGTAAGTTCGTATAGCTGCCCCTGATATCCTTCCGTTCTTATCAAACTGTATCTCGACAAACTTACCAAAACGACTACATAGTGGTTCCACAATTGGCACAGCAAAAATATGGTCAGCTCCTTGAAGAAGAGAAAATAAATCACAAGCATTTATGATAAAATGAAATAGCTAACCATCCTGTGGGTTTCCATTTTCAGAACCATATCTTGTTTGCTATTTCAGAAATATAAAAGTAATATTCATTTATATGATATATATATATATATATATACAGTGATAACCAAACATGCTATGCTATGTTCAAAATATAATTTTAGATGTAGTTTAAACTTTAGCTCGAAAAATGAGAATTGGTGATATTTATGAGAATGTTACACCAATAGAACCTTCTTGATGCTTCAATTTCAACTAGAAAATTTGAGTTCAATCACTCACCTAGAGTTATTATTCCTGACAGTTTTTGCATTTCCAAAAGCTTCAAGCACTGGATTGGACTGTAAGTTCATCAACACCAATTGAGGTGAAATGTGTCACAAATTTGAATCATGTGACCAAAAGAAATGTTTCAATTGCCGGCAACCCATTTTAGATCTAGATATGTATATAAGCAACAAGATTAAATGTTTAGTCTTACTTCCAGGACTTGTTGCTCAACTGTTCGTCCTTCAACTCCAGATCGACCACCCAAATGCGCTAGGTATCTCATGAGCATCTTTGTTGTTTCAGTCTTACCAGCCCCACTCTCTCCACTGACCAAAATCGAGTTGCTCTTTCCCTCATTGATCATCGCTCTATTCAGAAAGCGTACAATGTCAAGAGGAGGTTACCAAGATAATCCCATCTATTAACCCCCGTCCCAAATGAATGTCCAAACATAATCAAAATTGCTCTTAATCAAGAGAAAATTTGAAATTTTTTTGGACATTCATTTTGGAACATGGGAAGTAATAGATTAGTTTTACATTACCTGTAAGCAACATCTGCAACAGCAAAAACATGGGGACTAAGCTCTCCAAATGCTGCTCCTTTATATTGTTCCATCATGTGAGTATCATAAAGATGAGGCAATCGTTGGAACGGGTTTATTGCAATTAAGATATTTCCAGTGTATGTCTGCAAAACGAAATGGAGAGAAATAAATATGTTGGCAGATCATTAGTTTCAGTATCAAGAACCAAGCTGTGAAAATTAGGAAAGACAAAAGTTGGATAGCTAACATAAATTTCATTAAGCTCATATCTGGCTGCCAAATTTTGCAAGACTCCTGGTTCATGCAAATAAGAAAGTTTAGTCATGTCATCCACACCTCCAGGAGAAGCTTCTTCATCCTTGGGGAACACTTTTGAGAAGTTCGTAACAACCTGTCAAATCACTTTCTAATAAGATTCTAAAAAGACTATATGGAACATATTGTATAGAGAGAGAGAGAGAGAGAGAGAGAGAGAGAGAAGTCATGGAAATCCTATATTACAAAGCATAACATAGATCAACAAAATCATTATCAGAATTCAAGAGAATAAATTCAGCTACTGGAATAGGAAAACTGGCCATGTTTCTCTTGTTGCTCTTTAATTAATCCTTGACTGTTAGGCAGTGAGTACTATCTCAGAAATGGAGAAAATATTGCAACTGTTCCGTGCTCTGAGCCAATATGCGGAAGGCCAAACAAATCTGATATGGAGTAGTTTTTCAGCTTCACCAGGACCAGGGGTGAAGCGGTCTCTCATTTCTCAAATATGAATAAATGATGAGGAGGTCTAAAATTCCCACTGCTCCTCCAGTAAAATAATGGATGGACCCTAAATGAATCTCAGAGAGGTGGAGAGATTGGGTAAGAGAAGGAAAGTGTATCCTCGCACACAATTCCTTCATTGTAGGAACTTAAAACTAAACACCAACATTTCCCCAGAACTCACCATCGTAGTATGGAACCAACCATGCTTTATGATGTCTGATCTACCTAACTTCATGGTTGAGGAGTATATTGCCAACTAATGATTGCCAACTAATGAAAACAATACTAGTATACTCCCTCTGTCCCTAAATGAATGTCCTAAAAAGTTTCAAATTTGCTCTTGATCAAGAGCAAATTTGAATTTTTTTTTTTTTTTTGACATTCAATTAGGGACAGAGGGAGTAAAGACTTGAGAAATGACAGTAAACAGATGCACATGCACATAAAATTTTATCTCCATATTCTAGATGTATATAAAGAAGAAAATACATTAACGTGTAATGGTAAAGCAAAGAGTACACGTTATGACGCGACTTGGAAGGGAAAAGAGAAGTAGACAAACAAGTATGTACTTCCATTCCTGGCTACAACCATTGTCTGGGGAAAATATAAGATGGTATTTTCAGATGAGTTGGTAACTTAACACTGGGATACTTCAACTCAGCGATCTAATGTAGTTGAACCACTAACAAAATGATAGTTTTTGTACTTTCAAGCACTAAAAGTATTATCTAGCGAGTATTGACAACTAAAAGAAACAGATTCCGAAGTGCTTAGTATCGACGCCAATTACTGTATTGATTGGTCGTAACACAATGTCCTAGCACCCATTTTGTTAAGCACGTTATGCTGCTTGAGCATGTGTTCCATTGCTCAAAATTCACAATAATACATAATACGATCATAAACTCGAACCAGTTAAACACACACACATATTAATATACTCCCTCCGTCCCAGCACAAGTAGGACTAGAGGAGTGGGCACAATAATTAAGAGAAAGTAATGAATGTGTGGTGGAAAATGAAGAGAGAGAATGAGTGGGGTAAATAGTAGTGTTGGTTGAATAAAATGAGTGGTGGAAAATGAAGAGAGAGGTTTAGTGGGGTTAAATGGTGGGGTTGGTTGAATATAAATATATTAAAACATTTCCATATTGGGCAGTCTCAATTGTTTTGGGATGGCCTAAAAAGGGAAATAAGTCCTACTTGTACTGGGACGGAGGGAGTATATGTGTGTGTAAGCTAATACCACTTTAGCACGCACCGTTTTCCCATTTGTGGTACGAACATGAACCTCCTGGCCGTGATTCTTGTCACTTCTCCATCAATCCATGCTAGGGCTGGATCTTCAACCCAGACATGCGAGCCTACAATAATATTAACTGGTGCTGCCTGCAAATAGTTAATTGTGTTAGACCTGAAAGGAAAATAGATAACTGCATAAAATTGCAGGAGGACATACAATTAATGATCATTCCGGAACTAAATCGAGATGAACTGATGTCCAATTTCGTGTTCTTTTATGTCATGTTGAATTAGTGATACCAATTTTTTCATATACTATCTCTGTCCCAGAATAAATGTTGTCATTTTTTGTACGTTAGTACGAAAGAACTTTAAGCAATAAATTTATGTTGATTTATTTATCCTAATAAAATTATAAAAATTGTAATTGATACACCATTATAAATGCTATCAATAACAAATTTTAAAGTTTCATTAAGATAACTAAAAATAACCTAAAATTATCGCTCAAAGTTCTTTCGTACTAAAGGACAGCCCGGTGCACAAGGCATCCCCGCATAGCGAGGGTCCGGGGAAGGGTCCCCACCACAAGGGTAAAATGTAGGCAAACCTTACCTTGCATTGCAAGAGGCTGCTTCCAGGACTTGAACCCGTGACCTCCAGGTCACACGGCAACACCTTAACCGGTGTACCAAGGCTCCCCTTCGCTCAAAGTTCTTTCGTACTAATGTACAAAAAACAGCGACATTTATTTCGGGGCAGGGGGGTATCATTATGTTTATTCACTTTCACTTTACCAAAATGGAGAAAAAACCAACACATCCAGACATCAGGTTTCTTTGGAGAAAGTTGTAAGATAACATCAGATTTCATGAAGTGCAAGCAAATACAGCTTTTGAGTATGAATATTACATCGCTAGACATATCAATGAGCTCAAAAAATAACCTTAACATGTTTGGAATAGCAGAGGATGCGCTCTCTATATAAGTATTTACGTGCATAGCCAGCGAAGTAGCATTCATCAGATTACCTAAGTAATTATAGCAAATTATTTTTCCTTGCCTACTTTTGCAGAAATCCCAATGCAATTTGGAAAGTATATAACCTCCCTGCACCATCAGACATGAATACTATTTATCGACCATTAAGATTCGAGTGTCACATATATTCATTTCCTAACGAGATGAGGTACTTACCACACTATTAAATCCTTTATTCCCGAAAACTCTAATGAAGATTTCTTATATAGGAGTATTGAGAAATCTGACTGAGACTCCCATGTTATAGCTTGTACACATCCATTACAAGAATATGTAGCTGACAACTCTTATACCCTAAATCGATCTCGTCTTACCCCTGCAAGTACCAAAGCCAATCTCCAGAACTTGCATGTAACAGAGAGAAACTTTACTGTATCAACTCCGTAGATAGTTCCGACTACGCACAATTCTAACGGTCAAAAGATTCACAAAACCTATCTCTCTAACATGCTTTTAAGGATAATTCAAAAGGAGCACACTAATTACCAACATCATAAGTATGAAGTAACTTACGTTTGACAAAAGAATAACTTTGACACCCCTTCTGTTTTATAAACAACGACAATACTAGCAAGGTCAAAAAGGTTTTCTATAGCCAACCACTTTCACCGCAAAAAAATAAATAAATAATCCTAGCTTCCAGAATGAGTAGCTACAAGATGCTAGTACCATATCTGCAAACAAACAATTCCTAAAACATTCAAATCGATGTTTCTTATATATAGACAGTTTTTCCTATATACATTTCCATCAGCTTTCCTTCTAATCCAAAATAAGTTGTCTGGGGAACAAATATACAAAACATAAGTTCACCAACATCGAATTCCTAATTTTCCTCCCTCTTTTCAATTACACCAATCACACGAAATTAACATACTCCATACAGTATATTAGCAAACAGTTCATATCAACTAAACTACACAAAACCCGAAATTCACCAATCAATAATTAAGCT